>VWYH01006006.1:234185-315822 GCA_013399365.1 Pampusana beccarii
CCCCCCAAGGAAAGAGGAAATAAGGAAAATGTAATTATAACAATTGTTGGCAAGTGTTTCCAAAATACAGTACCCAGCCCACAGGTATCGTGAAAGATACTTTCCTCTTCATACTGTTGCCACAGCTACGGTTGCTTTGTTAGCTGTTTTCTAAAGTGAAATTAGTGAGTACGAAGAAAATAAAAAAAAAACCCCACAAACAGCAGGCAAATAAAGGAATTTTAAAAAATGAAAAAAACTTTCAATAGAATTTACAAAATTCTACCTCCAGCTTCCACAACAAGAACTTGTATCTTCTTGATAGGGCCATGATCATCGCTGTAATAACATATCGGCATTCTGATTGTAATTGTTGTAGCTGTGACTAGTAATGCCCCGTCGGTATCATAAACTGGTGCTGGTTTCTTTTTAGGTCGTGGTGGTTCTATTTTCAAACAAAGATACATCACAGAGTTTTGTTTTAAATTGTTTTCACTACAAGTACATTGTTTGGGCACATAGCTGTGTTATGCAAGGTAAATCTCCAGCACATTTTCAGAGACAACTTAATGTTCTACTTAATGCCTTAAGCCTCTAAAAACTTTATTCTGATAAATGCCTCTGCATATCAGCTTTCAATTAAACAGAAAACAAGACAAGGACTGAGTCTTACTTTTTCGGTGAATTTCAATCCATGATTGTATTTATTTCCACAACTGTGATACTGTATACTTAGCTGTACTTCTGTGACAGTCTTCTAAGCTGTTCACTGATGGTAATTGAAATACTGAAGTCAATATGATTGCTTCAGCGAGTCTGCACATGGTTTATAGTATCATTCAGATGTGAATAGGAAATTATCAGTGATATGCAGCAAAGCTGACCACTATAATTCAAGGCCATCAGTTATGTGTTCCAGTTCCTACATTATTTGACCTCTAAATAACAGACAAAGGTACACAGCTATGTACTCACAGGTAGAAAAGCAATTTCCTCAGCATTTATAGAGATTTCAGCTAAAGGGCAATTTATGAAACATACCTTTGATATCCATGGTTATTTTCAATTGAATTTTTGGCCCTGCACCAGCACCATTAATTGCATACACCTTAAAAACAAACAAACACACATACACACTTGTTTTAATGGGTATTTTTAATAGCTTCGAATTGGCTAAACCTGGATATATTTGAAGCAACAATGGATGCTGAAACACTCCTTTTGTCATTCACACTTTGCTGGAATTTATTCTGAATTTCTTTATAATCCTAAGTACAGGAACACTTTATCTCTTGTAATGTAGCTCTTACCAAAAGGAGAAAAACAAGCCCACTTAAAGAGTTATGTCACTTCCTCTCATCTCCTAGTCTGCTTATTTGAAAGGACTTCACGCACACACTTGTAGCAAGCTCCCCTTGCAGAACTGGACCTTTCATCTGAGCAAAACGAGCAATGCAAATGGCAGAATTAAGAGAGAGATTTAGTCTTGTACCTGTGACGATGTGTCACAGGCTGCTTTGCCAGCACATGAGCTGGCAGTCGAATACAAAGCCAACCATTAGTGATGTATTCTGCTCCCACTCACTCCACCCTCTTCATTGCTCCCCTTGTCCCTCGGACTTGCCTCTCATCCCACCCAGCTAACATTCTTGGCATGAAAATCTTATAGTCAGCCTAGGTTTGTGTTCCGTGTTCAGACTAGTCTCCCACACATATAAAAGAAAAAATCCAAAGAAAAAGTGTCAGTTCTTACGCTGACATTATAGGTGTGTCCTCCTTTTAGTCCTTCTATCATGGCAGTGACTGACTGATCTGTTTTATCAATGACACTAAGGTTGTGGATTCGCGTGGCAGTGGGGTCATCCTCATTGTAAACCACAGCTTGATACACCTGAATATTTCCATTGGGTTCAGATGGTGGCACAAATGTTACTTGGAACTTTGTTACTTCATCTGGTATCTTCTGAAATGTTATGTTGTTAGGTGGGTCTTCAGGCACTGAAATAAATATTTCAATGATACACTCAATCAGTTTACTGCTATTGCTATTAGAGTAAAACCTGAAAATTACAAGTTACATTTTTGCACATCAGACTCTTTCATTGGTATTTTCTGTTTTTATTAAAACATCTCAAATACTTATTGCATAAGTAAATGTAAATAAAATTAAAAGGTAAAAATTTAGTGAAATACTGTTCTCAAAGATAGCATTTAATGCTAGCAAAATTAAAAATAATTATTAGATAACCCCAGTAGTTTCTATTCAGAAGAAGGTTCCTTCTCATTTTCTTCTCAGAAGGCCTGAGGGCACCATTATACATTGAAATACAACCAGGGTAAACAAATTCTCGTGTGAGCTGACAAGCAAGAAGCAAGCGTTAGTCTTGAGTATCCCTTTCCGAAAGCCGCCTGTCAACAGCAAGCTCCCTCCCAACACATAAACAAACCACCGTGCTCCCAAGAGTCTCTGCTTATCACAGCTAACTTCAGGAAAAGCTTTCCCTTAACCAATGCCCAGACACAAACACAACATGCGTTTCCCAAAGACAGTTTTTTATCAAATGCCTATTCCAGTAGCTTATTCTCAAGACAGCAAAGGTATAAATCATTTTCCCAATGTCCGTATTGGAAAGAAAAGGCTGTAGCATTCTTTCCAGGCAGCTAAATATTTATTGCTCTACCTGCACAGACAAGTATGTAGTGTGACCTCTAAATAGTGAAATCAAGCAACTGAACATAACCACATTCCCTCAACCGAGGATTTAGATGCAGTTGTCATATTTTCCAGGTTTTTTACACCAGCCAAGAAATGCTTACTCAGGCTTCTCTGGAGTAAACCTGTGTAAATTGGTCCAAACTCAGCTGTGTGCTAGACTGTACAAACCAGCTGAGACAAGATGAGATGGAAAAAATCACTGTTCTTCTCTAATGTTACTACACCTTCTAATGTATCATGTTTTTACATAAAAGAAAGGGCTACCACAAAAGTTAACTCACAGGACAGACCCAGCGACCACCTAATTTAATCTTCATTAATTTTTCCACAGTAAAACACTATGTCTGCCTCCAGAGATATAAACAGGTCTTGAAAACCTTAGAATTTAACATATTGAAGGCATTAGAAAGATACATATGCACACAGTCATATCATATATATCGGACACTGGATTTTCATACATCAAAAGAAAGATGAATGATAAATACAATCACTGTGTAGTCTGTCTAAATCTGAAATTAACCTGAGTATATAGCTAAAAAAGCTGACTTGCAGCTAACCTCACTGGAGAGACGGCATCTGTGGTTTATACACAGTTGATAACTAGTTTGAATGAAACAAAACTTCAATATCTTCTCAGAAAATTTTTTTGCTGTTTGGTTTGTCTGTTTAACTGTCCTTAGTGAACAATTCAAAACCAGCAAAGATAGTAGACACAGCATAACCAGGCACTGTGTATGTAAAGCTAGGACTATATCTTTCCCATGTACATCTGTTTGTATTTTCCTAAGCAAATAGTATCTACCTTTCTGTAATGTAGCCTCTTGGTGTCACAAGGTCCTCACACACGTCCTCACTCTCATTTCTCAGTTTTATTTATCTGAATAACTTAATAGCATCAGAATCTTTTGTCACCTCAGTATCTACTTCATTCTCCAGATTGTTTTAAATCTGTGGAAGAGGTGACAAGCACAGCTCTCTGTGGGCCTTCACTAGCAATCTGCTTCCACTGAGAATGTACAGATTGTTTTCTCAGGTCAGCACAGGTACCATTTATAAATGGCAGGATTCACTTCACTTGATTTTTATGTTTGAATTTTGCATCAAAACCAAGGATGTCATCTAGTGCTTTCAATGGTCTCTTACAGAAAACAGGCACCTCCACAGAGGAGAGTCATACCTTTCTCAGACAGGTACCTTACATATACATGATAATATAGATAGCACCTCTCTTAATTGACTACAGAAGTAATCTAGATGGCTGTGTTCCATACATTCATATTTTACATGAAGCAAGTTACGATCTCTGCATTACTAAAGATAAATCTTAGTATTTATTATCACCATCACTTTTTCGTTGATTGACATCTTTAAAATATTAAAGAAAAAATATTGTGAGAACAAATCTGCATTAAAAGTGCACCATGTGTTCAAAACTGTCATTTATTTGTCAGATGAAAGAAAAATGGTAAAGTTTGATTGATATACAGTAGAGAAAAATACAAACCTGCTTCAAAAGTGGAGATAATAACTGGAGAACTAGCCTTGCCTTCAAGGAGTGCTGCATTAACATCCCCCGTAAAGGCAATGATTACTACAGAATACCTTGTAAATGCTTTTAAATCAGAAATTTCTAAGACTTTAACCTCATCATTTGTCTTCAGAAACTGAGCTTTATAATTATCATTATCTACCTGTAAAATAATAATAAAAGAAAAATTATTACAAGACTTGAAACAGCCCAAAGCAGGATATTATTATTTAAACCCCTTTTTGACTTTTATCTTTCCAGTTTTTTAACCATTTCACAAGAAGTCTCGAGCTACCAAAACTAGAAAGCTCCACAGGGGTGTACACTCCATTCCTCACCCACGTGTTGCCTCTTTAGCACCTCACGTAGGATGAGGTAAAGGAAATGGGCGGTTTGCTTGGTGCTGTCTTCCACCAAGCAAACACGAACTGATTGGTATTCACTGGGCCAGGGGAGCTGTAGTGACCTGAAATGGGAATCAAATGAGGCAGAAATCCAGAAGATGAGCATCTATATGGCAGAAAATTGTGTGGAATTAAAAAAAAAATGAAAATTGAGCAGCCATATATAATGTTGATAAGACTGCAGAAAGTGCCATTCCTCTTGGTATATATTAATAGAAGCACTTCTATTAATAGAAGACAGTGAGGAGGGAGTATATCTCTCACTAGAAAAGCTGGAAAGCAGAAATAATTTGGGTTGAATCTAGAAAATGAAGGGTGGTGGAAGACATAGTAGTAACTTCAATATATAAAAAATGACAGAACTAAATTGAAGATAATCCATTGTTTCCAGTGTTCATAAAAACAAAAATAGAAATTTTATTTGCATTAAAAAAAGATAATAGAATTAAAAATTACAAAAACTTCAACACTTAAATACATAACTAAAACTGTGACTATAGGTTTAGTGAAAAAATACAACAATCTATGGAGGGTTGCTGAGCAACTTTCAGCACTGGACATTTTTAGAAAAAGAATAGTGAATGGTTTGTGTGGAAGACTTTAGATACACTTGTTTCTGTGTTAGAGCAGGCTGCAGTCTGGATGATGTCTTGGGATCCCTATCATCCCTATATCTCCAATAATTTGTAGTTCTGTAGAAAAATGTACGCTGTTGGGCTTTATATCCAACTAATAACTTACAATATTCACTTAAAAAAGGAGAAAAAGGAAAAAAATGGCAGCTATTCTAGTGTTTGATCAAGTATCATTTACAAAATTCTTTTAATGTCTATTCCCACTACCTCAGTTAATGATGTTTTCATTATTGTTTCTTCAGTGTGTAATTTGAAAAGAGGATTAGGTAGCTGTACAGTAGTTTTCCCACTGGATGAAATCTGTATTAAATGCAGCTGCTAAAACATTAGAATAGTTCAAGCATACCTTTTATTTGACAGATATGCATCTATCCCCACTGAGAATTAACCTGAACTAAACTTTCTGATGGACTAAACAGACATTCATTTCCTGGGATAGCCATCAAGAGTTGAAACACTTTTTCCTATCTGACTATCAAAAATCTGGCATATAAATATTTATACAAGAGCTAAAATACAATCACAGTACTACATAATTAAAATTATTTCAATTCTTCCTGAAGTTTAATGGTTCAGCTCCATCTTTCTTACTCATTTTCACTGATATTTTATTCGGGACTACTTCTAATTATAGTAGGAACCAAGACAAACTAAAATATGACTTGTAGGAGTAATAATGAGGGAGTACTTTCTAGTTTTTCTGACCTATAAAGCTGCAAGAAACATCCTGGAAATTTTAACAGAACTCTAATACATTCACTAATGAAGACTAATTACTACCTTTAAAAAATAAAGACATCACAGAGTCGGAATCTGAAATTATTATCTTCTGTGAGCCTATTTTTATACAATCCTTAAAGATACTCAGTTGAGAACTAAAATGAGTAAAGTTACATGTACAGGAAGTTTGTGATATTTGGAGTCTCCATAAAAATTTTCCCACTGGGACAATAAAATATATACTCAAATTTTCACTGAAAAAAGATTGTGACAGTTTTATTTGCCTTTAAGAAGGAATACATTCGTCTACTAAGATGATTATCTGCAGAGCTGACACCTGTAGTTACTGATCATTAGACAGACAACATTTGATTACAAGGAATCCGTGAATATAAAGCCAGATATATATCAAAAATACATTTAAAAACAAAATCAAACCCAAAACCAACAAAACAAAACAAAACAACAAAAAGAACCTCCAAGCAAACAAACAAAAAAAACCCAGCACAACAAAACACTTTCTAAAAAACAAACTTTAAGCCCTCCAAATTGAATATTTTAAACAGGTTTTTAAGCTCCTTTCAAATGCTGGCAGGCTCAGAAGAAACTCTTCATAGGTCATCTTACTTCAAGAATTTTACTATAACTTATATTGGTAATTTATGACATTTTCATAGTGTAGAATCAGATGACATCCTGTTTATACTTTAGGGATTATTAGACAGAGGAGAAATTGTTTAAATACAAATTGATTAAATATCATATACACAAAAACTGTCAAGCTTTGAAAATCGAATTTGGAAGTTTCATCAGAAGCATTAAAATGATTTTTTTCTGCTGATGCACTATAGTGTTGTTTAGTCAAAAGTGACAAGAATTTTTCATGAGGCAAAAGTCTTCTCTAACTTCAGTAAAGGAGAAATAAAAATTCTTATGTAGTTTCCATCAGCCTACCCAACAGGCCAAGGAGCCACTCTTTCCCTGATAGTATTTCCTGTTATTGTATATACTTCAACCTGTCATAGTAATTCTGTGTTATGTTCAGAACTGAACAGATTGCACTCTTCATATTGTACAATGAAGTTAGAGGACAAGAAAATAGCCGGAATACACATTACTCTCTCTCGTAACTTTACTGAGGAGCTTACAAATATTTGTCATTTTTTACTGATCTCTTTAGAAATTTTGGTTGCACAGAAATCTCAGCATTAATATTTTAGCGTATCTGTAATTCTTACGACTGATTCAGAAACATTGAAAATATACACATAATAGTCTTACTCGCTGCTCATAAAATTGAAATAACTTTTTATTTAAAGCCTTTTAAAATTATCTAACAGATAGATTCAGGCTTTTAAAGCTGCAAAGAGCAAGTTTCCCTGGGTATAGTCTTGTAAACTGCTTCCCATTTTCACTGATAGCCCTGTCTGTACAGTTTCTGGAAGAACAGGGAATCTATATCCTACTTAAAACTTCTCATGTGCTCAAACATAGAAAGTTTCATATCTTGCCAGAGGGCAGGAAATGAGGTTTATTAAAGGTTGTTTTAAGGAGCATTATAAGGGTAGTAGAAGATGAAAAGAGAAAGGCTACCAGAGCTTTTCACTCATGTCAGACTTTTTTTTACTTATAAAGATCAAGGAGAAAGAAGTATTATTGTTGTGCTAACAAAATACAGCCAATCTGATGGACAGAGCACCGAGTGGAAAGCGGGAAACCTGTTTTGACTTTAAAGTTTGGCCTCTGATGCGCCCTGTAACTTTGTACAAGTCACTTCCTTTTGCCAGGCCTTCTACTCTGGTTTGTAAAATCTTGACAGTGAACTTTGCTTTGCTTTGAAGAAAAAAAAAAAGTCATTGTTTTTTTTACAGGTGAACAGCATCATTATTGTTAGAAGGAGGTATGTACACCTCTGCAAAGCTCAGCTACTGCTTTCATGTATACATTTATAGGCATACTTTTTTTCTTCAAGACCTCTTATCAGCACACATTTTTTAATACCAAGTAATTAATTTTGTCTCCCATTAAGAAATTTATAAATCTGCAACTAATTCTTATGTGGAGTTTATGTGGAAATAGACACAGTCATATCATTTTTCAATCCAGTTTAGGTCTGTCCTGTAATTTCTATAAGAACATGTGCTGTGGTATTTATACCACCAAACTTTTGTATTACTACCAAAAACAAACCGGAGTTGCCTTACTGAGGTAATGTCTATGAGGTAGCATGTTGGTCCAGTAATGATGAGAGGTTCACTCCAGCTGATATTAATACTGTGAGGAGATGTAGCTAAAACAGTCACATTTTCTGGAGGACCATCTGGAGCTGTAGAAAAAAATATGTATGTGAATCATAGCCAAAGAAGTTCACAACAAATAATTCAGTAATTTTACTGACCAGTAGAGATATTTTTCAAATTGAACCCCCCCCACCACCTTTTTCACACATTTACCATTATACACTGCTTAAATAATTAAGACATTTTTCCTTTCTCATATATAAAGCATGCAGTGGCATTTAGAAACACATATTTCATTGCAATTACTACAACTTTTCTAGAGTATGAACTGTCTACAACTTAATCTTAAATTGAAATTATAGGTGTTTTTTAATTACAAGTTGCTTTGTATGTATTTTACGTGGCATAAGCAAAATACATATACAACCATTTAGACAAATAGGCAAGCATAATGTATCCATTTATGCAAAAAAAAATCATTCAAGGAACAAGAAACTGTGAAAACACAAGGCCTTCTGCATGCTAGAAAAATTTTCCAGCAATGTTGGAAGGTACTAGTATAATAAAAAGAATTTTACACAGAACAATATTTTATAGTTTAATTCAACTTACTCTTAATATATTGAGAAACTCTCGAAAACACACGCACATACAAAAGTGACAAGAATCGCAAGTAGGCAAGAATGTCCACATAATAAATGGTATTTTCCTAAAGATTCCTTTTGTGAAAGTGATATGTGAATTAACCTAGTTATTTCTTATTCATGAATAACAAATTCATGAAATCATGATAACAACACAGCAATCTGCAGTAAGGGGTTTTACTTTTTCATAATGACTGTGTTAAATTTCAGGAAAACAAAATTTGGAAGAGAAGGGACAACAGATTTGTAGATAATTTGTAGATAATGTCAGAACTTGGCTCCGTAGTGGCTTTTTTTTTTTTTGTGGCCAGCACAAAAAAAGACAGCTATGGTACATATCAGTAAACAGTCTGTTATAGAAGCAACAACAGATTTGTACATTTTTCCAGAACCTGGCTTCACGATGCCTTTTTTTTTAAGCTACCACAAAAAAATTAAGCTACGATTAACACATACCAGTTAAAATTCTGTTATAAAACACAATAGAAGTGATTGTATCTATCCTAATCAGAAGACGCAGTCTTTTCTCTCAAACATGATTAATGCATGAGTATGTATTTTTTTTCTCCATTAACCATTAGGTAAGAGAGCTTAATGAGGAAAATTGGAGTGTATATAAGGCTACTTAGTTTTTCAGGTAGAAAACAGTTTAGGAAAAGGAAAAATAGCATGGAAGGAGGTATGTAGCTAATGAAATTATGTGTGAAAGATTAATGAGGAGAAATCATAAAATTTTGCATCATGGTTTCAGAATGAAACAGGAAGATTTGGGAGCTGATACGATGCTATGAAGAGTTTAAAGTGTTGGATATAGGAGGTATACTGCTGTGCTGGGATTAGCAGGAATATACTTGACTTTGTAGTCAGAATCAAATTCAACCATTGGAAGCAGTCCCCCAAAATACTGAGTGGCATGGAACAACTGAAGGAGGAGCAAAACTGAAAGAACTGCAAAAGTGCATGGGAGTGGTGATGGAGGAGATTGCTCAGAGAAGGCTGGCTGTCGAGTGGGGTGCTAGAACAGATAGAACAAAATACAATGGCAAACATGTTCCCTAAAAACTAGAATTAGCACAAATTAAGCTTATTTTGCAGGTAATGCGTGTCAGACTCGTTGCTCAAACAGTGTCTTTTAGTGTGAACAGTGCTTTCAGTAACTATAGCAGTGGTATTACCTTTATCACCAGCTGAAATTTCTGAAAAACAGTATAAAATGATATATATAGCTTCTCTAGCCTTAGTTTCGAAACCAATCAAGTTTCCAAAGACAATTTTCCATTACTTTTTAATAGTATTAATCGAGAGGTTAATCTCTCAATATTTCTTTTTTTCAGAAGCCAATTCAGGTTTATGCATTAGACAATGATGGTGTGAAAGAAATTTAAAGCATAATCTATTCCACAAATTATTCAACCTGAACAATCTACATGCATAATTTCCATATGCAGTTTATATTTGATACATTTTTAGATATTTGCAGGAAAACTCTAATTGAGTATGCTGTATTTAAAACACCTAAAGTACATCTAAGCATTAATATCTGGTTTAGTTTCATCATTAAAATTACAATATCAGACATTAACTGAATGATACTGAAATTTAGGAATTTTTTCTGAAATAACCTGTATGATTAGAAAGAAAACTAGAAAATTAAATGTGTCTAACATGTCTTATGTCCTACAAAAGCCATCTTTTTAAAGACCATGTTTGCTTCAGAGGGTAACTGCCATATTCTGATTTAGGTTTGTTTGTGAAATGAATCTAGTCAATACGAGGCCACGATATCACTATACCCTTTCCCTTATAAATCACAGCAATTTACTCAGCAGAAATGACCTAGTCTTATTCTCTCATTCCCCTATAATCCAATCACTTCCTCTCATAAGCACTTTTCTCCTGGTTTTCACAATAATGCATTTTCTGTAACTAATAACCATCATTTCCTGATTATCATGCTTCTATCCTTGCACAGGAATGTGGGTCTTATGGAGGTCAGGGTCATCTTTCTCATCCATCTGTGTCCTGATGCTAAGGCAGCAGTTAAGTGTGTTAGCTTGAAGATAAGTCTGGATAGCCCATCATTTAGCATAATCCTTAAAAATAAGACTGAATACTCCAGTCTTCTAACAGAAATTCATGCTTGCCAGTTTGGTTAAGACGAGCCCTTTTTAATTTTTCCCAACAAAAACTAAGTGTGAGGTTCGGTTATTTCATTTCATTATCACCTAGGTTACTTTTGCCTATATTTAAACATTCCTATATTAGGCCATATTTACTTTCCAATGTTTTGTTCTAAGAGAATGAAAGGAACAAAGAAACCCAAGTTCCCTCAGGCAAAATCTTCCAGAAGAAAGGACATAAAACAAGAGACGCAACCTCACTGCCTTTCACCATATAGAAACATTTCTTGAAGTATACCAAGCAGCAGGGTGTCAGCACGGATTGGGACAGAAGGTGCTGAAAAGAGAAGCATAACCCTCTGCTCCATGCATCTATGTCCTAACCTTCCTGGGATATTCGAACATCTGGGATATTCCTTTGTACCTCTGTATATCCTGGCATTAGGAGCCTTGGCAGTTTACCAAAAAGCATTGCAGTGTGTAACCATATGAGATCCAAAATGAGGTCAGTAATCTCACTGCCATGCATTTTCCACCTAACATTGACTCTCCAAAGTGATTTTTCTCTGATAAAGCACAAGTTTAGCCAGTCTTATTCTCCTTATAAATGTAAACGTGAAGCTCTGAGAAAGTGCAGGTGTGAGGGAACAAAGTTTCCCCAGCTACGGGAAATATTTCTTGCCCTTTCCTTTACTGAGATACAGCTCTGTGATCTTCTGTACTGGTAACTATGTAAATCCAGGTTATGTTGAGAATATTTCATTTTGCAGAGTAGGTTTGGCTCTTAGGTAATCCATCAGCTAAGCAATAACAGTGCCATCAAACTACTTTATGAGGCAGTAGGACAATTCCTGTGAGAATAATCTGCAAGACAGAAGCCTGAATAGTTTATCTGTGTGATGTGAGAACGGGACTGTACTGAACAACCTGTAACATTTTCCACAGACTAACCCTACAACCACTTTAATTACAGAGCATAACCATTATTGTTTGAAACTTACAAATGAGTTAAAGAATCTTAAAAGGAACTCCTGTAGTCTTGAATTTACCTTCATAATGAACAACTGAAACAGCTAAGATTCTCAGCTGAGTAACTAGATATTCAGAACTGTTAGGTTTATCTGCTTTACCAAAATAGTAAAATACTCAGTACTTTCAAATGAAGAGAATATTTAGGGTTTCTGTTATGTAATTTTTGCTTTTGTTGAAGTTTCATCTCTTTGTATTCCAGGAACTGAGTCTAACAGTTTTCAGTTCAAATGCAGTCACTTCCTGAATATAGTAAATATAGTGTGTTCTCTAGGGTCAAAACCCCCAAAATTTTCTGAGAACCCAATTATTTCTGAAGAAAAATCATTTGACTATTATTTCACAACTAAGGTACCTTTCCCTTTGGCAGAAGTAACGTCTTACAAAGGCATTTCTTGAAAATCAGCAACAGTGGCTGACTCTTGCCCTGAAATCTGCAAACAGAACTCCTATTGATTTTATGGGCTAAGTACTCAGCCTATTTTACATAGCAGCTAAGCACCCTTAAGCCCTAACAGACCATGTATATTGGCTGTGGACCAGCAGGCTAATCCAGAGGATGCTTGGCCCTGTCCACGAGGGAGAAAAGAGGGGGATTGACACCTGTTCTCTGGATAGATACACTGCCCAGCGTGCTGGATCTGTTCTGTGCATCCTGAATTTCTCTTCCCTGCTACCGGCAGGACACTTTGGAAAAAGTAGAAAGGGGGGAACTAAGGTTTTCTAGTCTGTTTATTAATACTTCTAAAGACTAGTCTTAGGAAAGCATGAGGTCAGGTAGCGAGAGACCTGCCCTTACTGAAGATCCACCGCTGCTCAGGGAAGCTCCCAGTGCCGCTGAAGCAGGCTGGAGATGGCAGGTGGCCACCCAGCTGTGACACATCGCGTTCTTCTGTTTTTTTCCTCCTCAGCTGATTGCCATTACCCCAGGAAAAAGACCAGCACCCAGCCATGACATCTGTGACAGTGCCCATGCTTCCTTGACCCCATGGCGGTGTGTTTTACAGCCAGCTCGTCTCTTGACGTGTCACTGATTTTAGCTCACGGGAAATTTGTTGCTGCCCACTTCCCTTGGCACAGGCACAGGGCAGCAGCCCCAGATGCTTGGGCTGGAAGAACTGGTAGAACTTTTTTAACTTCTACCCCACCACCATTTGTTAAACTAGCTAAAAGAGCACACAGAGGACCTGCTGCTGAGAATGACACTGTATTGGCAGGGAAAGGGTTTGTGAAGTCTAATGAGATTTTTATATTTTAAGTACCATCTCCTCAGTGGGACTGGTAGGAAACCAGTTCTCTCTTAAAATAAATTATCACTGTCCAGAGAGGAAATCATGAAGAGGATCCTATCTTTATGTGATTATATATGTTTTAATTAACCTTCTCTCTGCCCAGTTTAAATCCCTAACTTTCCTAAATTCATCAATGATTTTCTGAAGATAAGTATTACAATTTGCGCAAGTAAGCACCTAAGATCTACCCATCTAATAGCAAAAAATCTCCCCAGAGCTTTTGGCTCAAGAGTTGCACAAATTCTGTTAGCTATCTTCTGCTCCATCTGGGATTACATGTTTTTTTGATTTTTTTTTTTCACTTTCATTTAAAATATTACATGAATTTACCACGCATAGCATCCCTATAAGAACCACTGGACAAAGAAAGTAAATGGGCGTGAGAATGACCCTGCAGCTGATTCTAGTACGTCTCAGTCAAAAGGACTGCTTCTGTGCTTTATGTGAAAAAAGAACTGTTGTGATGTTCACTATCACAGTGTCCAAGTCCATTTGACCGTTGGGGCTTAAAACATCTCTATTGCAATTGTCATCTTCAAATGAAGTTGATGATGTTTCCTTACCTAATAGAAGAATTGTGAGGTATTTAAGTATAGGTGGCTGTATTACTGTACGGAGTATACACAGATACTATGAGGAACATTATATAAAAGCCACCTGGATTCACATCACGTGGTGGTAAAAACATGAATGGAACAAAATAAGTATGTGGACCATTGAATAGTCCTCGGTACACAGCTGTTTAAGTCCTTGCTGTCTCTATCATGATTAGTTTGGAAGGGGAAATGAGTGAAGAAGCTGTGATTTAGTTGGGCCACTTATGACAGTTCTCAGTTGTTCTACAAAAGCCAGAGGCTGGATCTCAGATGTGCTCTGACCTAGGCTGGCTGTGGACTTGGAGGGAAGGTCATATGTCAACATGACAACTTCCTAAATAATTTATGTTTCATATCCCCTTCTCTCAAATATCTAGTGATGACTTATCTGTGACAACTAACTCCTCTCTTACTTGGAAACCGAAATTCTCAGCTGCAGCATGACAGTCCTAATATGTGTCATGACAATCCTGTTGGTGTTACATGGCTACTCTGATTTGTAATATATTCTTTAGATGGATATGGTTTGGGAAAGAAATCTGAATTCCTCTGAAACTATTACTTAAATTCTATTGCCAGGAACATACAGTAGTATTTCAGGAAAGTGTTATGACATTAGAGAAGAGACCTTTAGTCAAAGAATTAAAAAAATTACTACTTTTCATTGACACACCCCACATGCGAAGATGGATTGAAAATGGTGTATCCATCCAAAGTAGCCAAAATTCAGAGTTAGCAATTCTGGATGTGGAGCAGAGCTGAGGAATGAAATTGCTGTTGGGTAAGCAGTAAATATAGCAGAGCATCCAAAAAGCACTAAAATCTGAAGTAATGTCAAGTATGCATACCTACAGCATGATTTATACCATGGTATTTCATACATGAAGAGTTGCAATAAAAACTTAGTAACATCACCAATATTGTAGATCTGTGAAGAAGTAGCTTCTACAAAGTGTTCTTGCTTATTTAGGTTACCATCACATTGTTACAGCATTATGACACTTGGTAAACGTCCTTACTTACAGCCAGGAAGCGTTTGCGTAGAAATCCAAGCTGAAGAACTGCCATAACCAACATTTGTACTGGCAGCAACTGCGAATCTGTACCATCTGTATTTTTTCAGTCCATACACAGTCTCTTCTATTTGGTCATCCACCACATTTTCATATAAATACTGATGCATTTCAGATTCAATACAATCCTTAGTTTCCCAGTCACTGCAGTGGATGGACTGTAGCTGTGTGGTAATCTTGTAGTTTTGAAAGTAGCCAAAGATAGATTTCGGTGATCTCCAATTCAAGGTCACACTTGTTGACTGCACGTTGGAAAAAACTATGTCCCTGGGAGCACTAGGAACTACAAATTAAAACACTTGTAAGATATCTTCATTTGAATGAAAAGTGATTGCAAATATAACCCTTTTATCCACTGTTGAAAAAATATTTTAATAAACAAGTCTAAAGACCAAGATTCAATTTCATATGGTTAATAAGGAATAATTCCTTTGGTGTAAATCACACTGTACATATATGGGTGGCATGTATTTACTATAGCTCCTGAAATAAAGAAAAATACTTATAGGTGTGGCATGCAGGGGCAGCTTTGAGAGGTGTAACATTGCTGTTGCTACATTTGAGGCTCTGTCTCAACTGGAGGAGGAATATCAAGCAAAGTTATTTTTGGCCTTACCATTGCATCTTTTACTGCTGTTGCTAACTGGGATTTCTCACCTCTCACTTAGAAACACACATTTGTCTCCCTCTCTCTTGGCAACATATGAAATCCTCAAGCAACACCTCGAGGTTTCATAAGTGTCCTGTTTCACCTCCTGAATGGAAAGTATCAATACATGTAATATGTTTGTCTGTCTTTTGTCTGTCTTTATAGAAATGCTTTACAAGCTGTTCAGTAAACAACAAAGTCAAAGAACACCAACTGAAAGACCTACATAATATGGCAATACAAAGGAAAAAAAAAAAAAAGAAGAAACTTCCAACAAACTTTGCTTCCATGTATTCATATATATG
The DNA here is from genome assembly GCA_013399365.1 of Pampusana beccarii. NCBI lineage: Eukaryota > Metazoa > Chordata > Aves > Columbiformes > Columbidae > Pampusana > Pampusana beccarii. Next base: position 250,119 of record VWYH01006006.1, read on the forward strand.
TACATGTATACACAGGTTATATTCATGTGCAGGGAGACGGAAGTAGTGCATGGATGTATGTACATATACATACACACATGCACACACATTTATCCATATCTCTATTAAGCCAACTCAGCTCTCGCAGGCTGGATGCAACATATGGTTTTGTGCTATATCACATAGTCATACAGTAAGCTAATATTATCTCTAAGACTCTGTAAGATAATACTAATACTCTCTGTGGCAAAAACTGTGCAGAGAAATCGGCTCAGAAATCATTCTGTGCACTTAGCTTTAAAGAGTGCTTTAAGTCTTTGGGGGAAGGAGTATCGCTGGTAAAAGAAAAACATATGATACATCCTCAAACTGAAACTAAAGAAGCCCCGAGGCTTACATAAAGAATAAAAGAGTCCCAGACCAATGTTACTGGGCAAGAAAGAGAAAACCCTCTGTTTTTTCTTCAGCCTTGTGAGAATATCTGATGTCTGCTTTCATCTGCAACAAATTGTTTATAAAAAAAATCACAATATAACAAGCTGAAGCCTCTCCACTAAATGTGAATATTTAACAAGAAATGTAAATTCTGAGTCAAACCAAGCTGTGATGATGAAAAAGTTAGGAAACTCAGATCACTTCAAATGAGCCCAAAGCAGGTGGAACCTGCTGGAGAGGGGTCAGCCACAGGAACCGTGGACTCTTTCCCCATCCTTCTGCTCAGCCCTCACGCACCCATACACATCTCAGCATGCAATAGCCCCACGTGCTCCCACTCTGCTACACACTAAGCAGACACAGAAACAGAGCAAACTAAGAAAAAAATCTTCACTAGAGACAAGTACTATCATCATACCCCGTACTATCACATTTAAAGTTGGTTTGCTGTGCTGCTCTTAGCATGGAGAGAAGCACAGGAAATAGCAACTAAAAGGAAAACAGGCAGCACCCTTTTTTCTTGATCACAGATTAGAGATGTAATACTCAGTTTGTCCACTTTCAGAAAAATAAACACTGCAATGTTTTCATAATAGCTCTATAAACTGTATTTGCTGTTTGTATAAATTACAAGAAATGGCTTAGTTTGACCATTATTTAATGGAAAATCAAGGCAGAGAAGTGTTCAATAACCCATATTTTTCCTTAAAAAGTCCCCTAGTCTGTTGTAATACAAGCTATTATTATCTGTTAAGATACTGCAAAGAATATGAATCTTACACACTCAATTATGATGATAATGATGATGATAAAATGTGGGATAAAATGGATAAATTTATTTGAGTGAAATAAAAGCTACCATCCAGTCTCACTCTGAATTTGAATTAAAGTATCTTTAAGACACACTGCTATATATTCCAGGAATTAAAAAAAGAAGAGTCAGAAATTCCAAAGACATCAGAACTGATCAAAATTAAAAGAATTAAAGAAAATATAATTCTCCTCCTTCTCAATCAGAGGGGATTACTCTTTTTTGATAAACAACGTGACCTCACCTTCCCAGGCATGCGACTCCAGGAACTCTTGTTGCAATAGGAACAGCCAACATTGGCAGGTTTGGAATAAAATTGTGGAAGTATGCAAAATGGAGAAGGAAACAACTGGCTCTAATGCCTCTTAGTCTATCATTACTAACTTCCATCTGGTGAAAATGATTATTGGTCTATACTCCAATTTAAATGAAAGACTGGATCAAATACTGAAATGGGGGTTTGGAATAAAGTAGGTAGTAACTGTCTGTTTGCTGGGTGCCAAGAGGAAGGTGGAAAAATATACCTTCACTTGCTCAAACGTGCATCTGGTAGAGCCACGGCTGGCACAACTGCAGTCTCTGTATCTAAATCAAGGCAGGCTGAAAAGGCCAGTCACAAGCAGAAAGAGCACTGCCCAGGTTCTAGCCAGCATGGTGGGCTTCCCTTCTCAAGGAGAGTCCCCTGTTTCCCCAGTTTCAATAGGGATGAAGCCATCAAAAAAACCTGAGAGACTGCAATGTTGCAGTAAAGATGGAAAAGACACTTGGTGGTTTCATAGAACTAGAAATTATATTCAGGAAAAGTAACAGTGGCTGTGATTTCTGTGCTCTCGCAAAGACCAATGAAAGTCTAACAAAGCCAGCCTCCATGAGCTCTCCTTGTGTTTGGTGGAAAGAGACTAACTCCCAGAGAGCAAGTGAAAGAACTGAGGGCAGAAAAATGATGTTTCTCTTTCCATCTGTCCTTTTTCCCACTGGCTACAGAGGGAACCCATCCACATTACCCTCACAAGGCTGAGGATAGTATCTGTGATTATCCCGATAAGTAACACTACATGAAAACCACCATTTTGAAAAATAAACTCACAGGTATCATAATGACAGATTAGACAAGTACTTCTTTCATACAAAAGCTTTTATTGCTATTTTATGTCATCATTTTTCCAGTTTCTAAGACCCATTTAAACAACATATTTCTAACCAATGAAAGAAAGTCAATTGCCTAGAAAGACCTTGAAAATGGAGTCAGAGCCTTAAACATTAGTCAGTTTAAAAGGCCATTTCATCTCGTTGCTTACACAGACAAATCAAACATAAAGGTAATCTCTCATTAGAATAAGTGAAAAGATGTGATCTGAATGTGGAGCAAATCAAAAAGCTTTGCTCCGAGGGCCACTGTGAGGAGCAGTGACACCCGGTGGCACAGTGCATTTGATGACAGTGTTCAATGAGACAATTTCAAGACAACTACACTATTGGGTTACAGATACAAAAAGGATTACAATTATTCTAGCATGGAGAATCAGATTTCCATTCCTCAAGAATGACTAAAATTCCCCCAACTTTTTCTGTCCACAGATGGTACTTATTTGAACAAACCATTCCGTGCTTCCTAGAGTAACCATGCAGCTTGTTTAAATTTTCTAAACATGACTCAACTATGATGAAGTGATCACTGTCCATACTAAAAACTATTAAAGGCAAAAACTGCATCTTTATCAATTATTCTTTCAGATTAAACTGGAACTGTAACAAAGACTTATGTGTCTCCTCTTATACACTGCTGCTTTGATATGGCCCTAACAGGAACTTCATTATTCTTCCTGGTTTCCAGGAAGGTGCACTTAAAGAAAAGGCAAGAAAAAGGCTGTGTTTGTGGTGGTGTGGGACACTAATTGTCTAGGATCGTGCTCCGATTAGCTAGTTGGCATTCTAGCATTAATCTAATGTTTAAATTTCCCAGGAATCATGAGTAGGACCCATTACATCTCATCATCATATATCTGACAGCCATTCCCTATTGAATTTTATCACATTTGCTACAACTCAGCTAACTCTGGGAGTAGGGAGTTTTTCAAAGTGTGAAATTTTTGGTGCAATGTACTCTGTCGTTTTCCATTTAATAGCTTTTAATTCAGTTTCTGAAAGCCAGCCAGGGAGCTGGCAGAGAGGCTGGCCGTGAAATGCTGGTGAATTCAGTTTCTGGACTGGAGGAGGAATGAGGTATTTTCAGGTTCATCCACCATTGTCCACATGATGGCCAAACTCCAACGAAAAGCGCCTGAAGCCAGAGCCACATGTGATTTCAAGCTCCTAAAACCTATTTATGTGCCTGATCTCACGCTGAAGTTGACAGGAAACTAAGCACCTAAATAGAAGTTACTTTCACAGATCTTGGCCCCAGTTCCTTGTGCTCATCTGGTTGCAATGCTAATCAACCCTTCCAAAGCTGGTGGACTGCTCTGAGATTAAGTATTTGTTTGAGAACCTAAATGAAAGGGAATTCCTGGTAGAAAAAGTACCAGGGCTGTGCAAAGGCTCAGATCAACTTGAACTGAGCCGGTGGAACTGGTTTAAATCAACAGAAATACTCGTCAGAAAAATCTTACTGACAATGCAAAGACAACCTAAGGGCAGCAAAGGACACACACACACACAAAAAATCTACTGAGAAAAGAGAGAAGTTACGGCTTTCTGTAAAGACTTCTGTGGAAAGCAATGACTACAGCTGCGCGGGCCGGGAACAGAAGACGGTAACATGATATGGCATAGTTCCTAACGAAGTTAATAAAAAAAAGTCTGCCTACAGAACAGCTGCTTGTAGCTGGAGTTTGGATTAAAAGAACAGCGGCAGTCTAGGAGTCAGTTGGGTGGTATTAAGAACATCAATAGGAGGAAAATGAAGAACAAAGTAGAACAGATAGCAGTGGGCACACGACAAAAGAGTCTTCAGAAAATGGAGATATCTGAAAAGAAAATTAATATTCTATGTTGATTATCTGTATTAATTTTTGAAAGCTTAGCTACCCAAAGGAGTTCCCTGGGTTAAGCTCATATCCCTGATCATACTAAATAGTACTCTGGTATAGACTGCTAATTTCAAGGGGACTCATCATGATATAAAATCCTGCTCAGTATGAACATGGACATCACAAATAGGTTCCAAATTATTTTACTAACATAAAAATGTAAAAAGCTGTAGACTATTTTTTCCCATGAATTGGGACTGATACTATCAGACACGCTTTAAAGGAAATCGCACAGTTGAGAACATGTTTTAAAAAAATCTCCTTGGACTGTGTCTCTCAGTCTTCAGCACATTAGCAAATTCAATCTCTGACTATGGGATCTAAGCACTGAAAAACCAAATCCTACAAATCTGAGGAGAAATGCACACCCTGAAGATAAATTTAGAAAACTAGTGGAAAGCTGTTGTTATTCCAGTCTGAAATTAAATAAGAATGCTTAGCTTTCTGGAAACAGGACCATAATCTACTTTTCAGAAACCAATTTATTTGACCTGTACATGTTTTCAATGTCAGCTTTGTACATATGTCACCACCATTTCTTAAACATTAATCTAGAGTTGACCCAGTCCTCAAAAAAATATTTTTTTCATCCTACACGATATGATTCCTCTATTTTCATCTACCTGCTTATAAAAATAACATCAATGCAATTTCATTGGCAGCAAAGTAGTCATTGCATTTGTCTAGTGAATATTTGCTATAAACATCAAATATATTAACTGGCGTTTGAACATACCAACTAATCGACATTACATTAAGAAAATAGAAATCTGGTAAAAAAAAGTCAGTTTTAGTCATCTTGGAAAGAAGCATTTCAAAAATTCTTAGTCATGATTCACTCTGCAATTTTTGGATGCTTTTTCTTCAGTGCAGTTTGGAAATATCAACTTGCAGCATTGACTGAACATGTGAAACACACTGTTCTTACGTGCAGTAGTGACAGGGTCATTTTCAATGACATGGCTCTGCAGTAGGTTGATTATTCCTTTAGATAATCAGGCCAGCACACTGCACTGCACGTCATGCTTGGGGCCCTAAGGACCGCTTTAGGGTACAGACTTAAATATGTCTTCCATCATGGTCATCTGTAGTTCTCTTCACAAGTTAATGAGGAAATTAATGTATAATAACTCTAACTCAGAGCTTCCCTGAGCTGCCATGTCCCATGAAAAGGATTCATGTTGAAGGAATTTCCATGGACATGAAGAAGGTTTTAAGGCCACACTGTGTTCTGTGCTCCTCATGGGCCTGGATTTAAAAAAAGGCCCACATTTTCCAGTGGGCCCCTCCATCCTGGAGGTACAAACACAGCATCTTTAAAGGTGCACCTTTGAAGAGAGTAAAGATATTTCGTGCACAAGTAACAACAGATAATGTTAATTTGCCACCTTCAAACCAAGAGACCTAAGAAACTTTCCCACTACCAGTCCTTTTGGGCACTACTCTCCCTCAGGTACAATGCATACTTCTGTGCAGAGCTACAAGTTAGTATCGGCCAGCAAAATTAAGCACAGATTAAATTAAAAAATGTTTCCTGGACAAATTCCTAGCCGTATTTCTTTTAAATGGAAGTTATGAATGAATCTCTGTTTAGTAGAAAGCAAATGGTAAGGACTGACACTGCAATACAATAGGGGCGTCAACCTGTTCCAAGATTCTGTGTTCAGTTATTATATTCAGTAGGACCAGCAGCAAGGAGGGAAAAAAATACTCTGTGTGTCTTAACACTATAATCAATACGAATAATATTTTCAGAGAAGAATAAAAAGCCTGTGAAGAAAAATCTAGCTTTAAAAAAATGAAAGCAGCAGCAGTTTTCTTTTGATTATTCATGCTTTGAACCACCCAAATGGCTTCTCAATAATTTAATTTTTATTCTTAACTGAATATTACGCAGTTCCCAGACTTGTGAGTTAACTGAATCTTCACAGCTCTAGTGTGCCTTTTGGAGAAGTTTCCTACCATTATATGGCTCATTCTCCCTTCTCCAAGCTCACTCAACCTTAATGAAATTTCATTTTAATATGTGCATCTTCCTGAAAATAACCTAAGGATAGCTATTCAGTCATAAAATCCTAATTCATTTATGCATGTGCACTTGCTATATTATCTTTCATACCCTGTATAATATATTTAAACACAAAGTGATATTACTACTACAAAGCTTACAATTTTTATAACATACTGCAGTCCAGCAGAAGTGGTTTACCATGACAGTGGAGCTAGATTAGACACAAAACACTACTAATCTCCTCATAAATTTAATCTTCGTGATTCATGTTTAATTGTACCCGGATACGAACAAATTTACCTCAAAAAAAGGCAAATAATCTTGCTAAGAATGTAAAGGTCAAATACTATGCAGTGAGACACTGAGCCAAATTCGATTTCACTTTATGTCAGAAATAAATGCATTGTCAGTGACTCAGTGCTGGCTACATATTCTGTGACTAATCTTAGACCACCATAAATAAGAAGCTGACAACAGCTATAAAACTGTTTCCATTCCCAACCATTAATCTCCAATTCCTAGTACCCAGTCACCACAAAACGATTCAAGCAAATGTCCTAATAATAACTAGTTTGTTGTAAATATGACTAAGCAACAACATGTATGCCAATGCTAAAACAGCAAGAAAGGGTCTGTGCACTGTTTGAAGCAAAAAAATCCCAAACAAACGTGTACTGTGGTATAAATTCTTAGGAAAACTCTCACTGATAAGACACACAAGCCAAATGTTGTTACAAAATAAAGTCTGCGTTTTGGTTTTTTCCTTCTCCTGCTAGTACAATTCTGTGTAACATACCACAAGAGCTGAGCAGCCTTAGCAGCCTGTCTCTCAAAACCAGGATTAATTCCACATCCACAGCTTCTCCAGGCTTTCCTCAAACACTAATTAATAGCCAACCGCAAATTTATCAGAAATCCCAACAATGAATTTTCCCAGGTGCCAGGCTTCTTTAACACTACTATTAATAGAAGCCTTTCCCCCAGCCTCCCAGAAGTGAGGTACTGAGGAAGCCTCCTGGTCTCCTCTGTACCAGAAAATAATATGCCTCCTATAAGAGTATCTCCAAAACCTTCGGGTTTTGGACAAGTCCAGTTTTAATTGTGCATCAGCCCACCTGTGTGCACATCCATCCCCAGTTTTGGTTTTACTCCAGCTCTGAGTCAGGGCTGGTTATTCAGCAGCCCTGATTTAAATGAAAGGGTGTAAAGTTATGACTGCAGTTGAGAAGTGTACTTAGGTGCACATTTGCATGCATCCAGGTTCAGCACAGAAGTTAAGCTCACTACAGTATTTACAGCCAACACCATATGATATGAGTATGCTCACCTCTAATATTTAAACAATGCTTCCTTCAGAAGTGGATTTTGAACCTTGCTGATGGACAGAATTTTCTGAGAAAACTATAGGGCAGATGACCCAGGGAGAAGTCTCAAATCACCAAAGAGCTGGATTAGAGGGGACCAACAGGGATCTCAAAATGGCAGAATTTGTAGGGGGTCTGCTGTTGATTAGGAAGCCAATCCAGAGAGGATATTTTTACCAGAAACAGGTACGAATGTGCCACCTCATTGTTCAAATAGAGGATGTGATCGGACTTTAGTGGGATGGATGGTATTACAAGGAGTGGCATTTATCAAAGTACAACCCTGGCTGTTCTCACAATGTTGGCTTCATTACACCTGCAAGGGGCTGCTCTGCTTATCCCCATTTGGAGCTCAGCCATTTGATCTGGAACCAAAGCAGCAGAAGTTCAGCTGACGACATAGACGTGATCTAGATTCATTCAGACATACACATCCACAAGTCTAAGTTTAAGAAGTGTGGAAATCAAAGCACAGAGTGGGACATTAAGGCTTTGTGAATAGGAGAGATCCAAAGGCTGAACCTGTAGAGGTGCATGCTGCTCAGGAAGCTACTAACAGGTAGTCCAAGCGTAAGGGTAAGTCTGATTTCCTCCAAGTTTAGATGTCCGATTCAAGTCTGCATATTAAATCTAACCCCCTCCACTTATCAACCATGGCATAAAACCTGTCACTGACATAGACTCTATGTTTTTTTTGACATAACTGAGCAGAACTCATTCTTTCAGTTTAAATATATGTGTAAATGAATGCTGCCACTCATCATTTAAGTTATTCAATAACTTAGTAATTAAAGTATTATAAAAGTTAGCTTTGGCTCCCAAACATCAGCGGATACAGTTGTGCCCTCCACATCCCACCCCCAAGTTTCCTAATGATCCATCTGTTCTGCATTAAGAGTCCCTCAACTCTACTGCATGAATTGAGGTCACTGAAGAAGAAATAGCACTAGGAAACAAATGTAGTAATTTCTCCTGTAAGTCAGTGGGAAGGTGAAGTCTTGCCCTGGATCCTATTTGCTGAACATTATTTTTTATTTTTATACTGAACTATTACTGAAGGAATAAAAGCCAAGAGAAACAACCCCAAGAGCAGAAATTGCCCCTAACTGGTGAAGAGAATTGAAACAGCCATTTACTTCCTGGACTGGGCGCTGGGCTCCTCTCCATGTCCAGTTCAGAAGCTGGACACATAGCTATTTACAGAGCAGCAACACTGTATTTTGCACAGAATTGCATCTCTGAGTGCGTAAGGAAGTTTCAGGTGCCAGATGAAAGCACAGTCAGGATTAGGTTAAGTCTGCAGTGTGTGTAGAAAGAGAAGAGAAGATGGATTTTGGGTGATAATTTTTATTCCAATGCAAAAAACCTGCCTATGTTCTTCTTCGGATTTAGCTCACAATTTTCTTCATTATTAAAAAATCCTTTTCCTCAAGAGTTATGATGAAAGTCTGCTTCAAGAAGGTAAATGCTTCTTAATTTCACAAATTCTGAGCAGCTGTATTGTTCTCAACACAGAAAAAGGTACTCCAAGCTTTTTTAAATGGCAAATAATTCCATTCTTATTAAGAATTGTATTCTGAAACAGAAGAAAGAAGCAGCCCTGTTTCCCCTCATCCACTATCAGCATAAAATTTCAACAACAGAAGGATTTAGCTATCTGAATTGAAACAGGTATTTCAGGTCTCCTCATTTCGTAGTCATCATTTAAATTAAACAAAAGAATTAACTTGAATAATTTGTTACCTTTTTCTGGAAGTGTACTGGCATTGCATATCTGTTCTTCACCTTCACCAGCAGACGTTGCAGCTTTTATTTTGAATTGATAAGTAAAATTGGAAGGCAGATTTCTAAAAGTATGCAATGTATCATAAGCTGAAAAAATTGTAGTATTTCCTTCAACCATTATGACGTAATGAATAATTACACCGTTGGATGAAGCAGGAGGGTCCCACTGCACTCGGATCGATTGCCAACTCGTTGCAAGACAATGAACATTCTGGACAGCATCTGGCACTTAAAAGGTACAGGTGCACCAACGATTAATATTTCCATACAATTTAAATGATAATCACAGAACAATATAGTCAGAGAAGCAGACCTATCCTTCATAGCAAGGGCCAAACATTCCAGTAGCAGAAAAATCAATACTGGTAAAGAAACACATTGAGAGAACAAGAATATGTCTTTTTTCTCATTAGATGGTTCATTTCCAACTACTATGAACACGACAGATGCTCATGCTTGAAACTGTAGAGACCACATATCTGACTTTTTCCTAGTTGTGTGCTCCAATTTTATGTTCACATCTGCTCATATTTTCCCCATGATTTTTTTAATCAAAATGTAGTAAAACATACACAGTAGTGTGAAACCCATAGACATACTCCATGACAGTATCAGCAGCAGAAGTTCCTTATTTATGTTAGCTTTGTTTCTTTTAGGCACTATATCATAGCTCTGTCCTTTCAGCAGGGGCATGACCTGCCCAGAAGTCATTGGGCAGCTTTCAGAGCTGTCATATCAATGCTATTACCTTACTGTTCCCCACCTCCTTGCTGGTTCCAGCAGGAGAAACTATTTAAATGCTCTTAAAAATTTAATAAAAAGTAGCAAATATTATACTTATGCTGAAAATAGAGAAACTATCTGTGAACAATTGGTTAAACAGAGAAATGAATTAAAGTGCCTCAGAAAAGGCTAAAGTGCTGGCTGTACCAGCTCAGAGAAAGTGAATATATAGTGAGGGGTTCTGCAATCTACTTCATCTATTGAAACATGTCCCAGAATCCATAAAACAGTGAACAGACTGTCAGTGGGGTACCAGAAATAGAGGGAAACATGTTCATCATCACTGCACAGAGGTAAATGAATCTCTTTATAATGATTAATTCTTTTTTCCCAGTTCAAAGACTTTTTTTTTTTTTTTTTTAAGCAGCATCTGCAGAAGAAATAATAACTGGCATGTTTAATAAAGACTAGAGACAGAATTCTTGGGTGAACTCAATGAGGACTGATTCAGCAACTGCCTAAAATCTGGGTTGGAGGGAAAGGAGACAATGCTGACCATAAAATCTGAGAAAACTGTGAAATATGCTCCCTTTGCTGCCAGTAAAATGGAAACTGGGATTTGGGAGGTCAGACACAGCACCTCACTCATGCTGGTCCCCTGGCACTGCCAGACCTTATAGACTACACGAGCCTGGAGATTGCTCTGAGCGGGCAAACGCGCTACCACTTTGCACAAAGGCCATTTTCTCAAACCTGTAGAGCTCCTGGGCTCTTTTTAATGAATGTCAAATATTCACTTTCACGTGATACAATTTTTCATTTTGAAACAACCTGCAACTTGAAAGGACATGTGGAAGGCACCAGACAAAACTGCAAATAATTAATTAATTAATTAAGCCAGCTATATTGCATAGTTCTCCCCAGTTGCCAGGAAGAATAAGATCTAACAAATCAGGATATTTAATTAGTGGCTAGGTTCTCTTCCTAAAATAAACTATTAAAAAATGTTAAAAATTTGTAGTTGTTTAATACCATTTCCAGTCCATTTGCCAATCTTTTGTCCACCTGCTTTTGATACTGCTAAAGTTTCAGATATTTTCACAGGGATCTGAATTATTGCTTTGATCTGCAAAGACTGATATCTATCTAGTTTTCCTCCCTTTATCTGTGATGCTATTAAAAGATTTATAGTAGCTATATAAGCCTCTCATTTCAGATGAGGACATTTCTAATTCTACACTTCCGACACCAAACTTCAAACTCAGCCTATCCGGTACAACTGGACTGTGAATTGGTGTTACATGGGCAGAAGAAAAGGAGATAGTGTTATTTTACACTTTCTTTGGAGGGAAGAGGAAGACTATTTTTCAGCCATATGAGGAAAAAATAGATAAACAGAACTGCATCTTAGAAAAAGTCATGTCTAACCTGATTCCATCGTTGTAAACTGGACAGTGTTGCTGAACTGATTGCCATTCCCAAGCCTGGTAAATGCAGAGACGCTGATAAAATAGGGGCTGAATGGTTCTAATCCAACAAGGTTTGCCTCATGGTTTGAACCTGAAATGTTCTTAAGGAAGGAAAAATTATTAGTACATAACTAATCTGTGTAAGCTTGAAACTACTGAAATGAACAGATTTCGAGTCATAGTCTTGCCTTTTCTACTCTAAGTAGCTTTTAGTGAAAGTAGTCCCTGAGCTCAACGAAAAAAAGAATGCAGGGTCAAATTATTTTCCTTTTCCTTTTTCCTCTTTCTTTTCTTCTTTTTTTCCTCCCTTTCCCTTCATATCCCTTTCCCTTTCCCTTTCCCTCTTCTCTTCTCCCTCTTTTACAGTGGGGCAGCACAGCAGGCCACCCCATGGGGACCAGTTTCCACAGTTTATACGCTTAACAACAGCACAAGCGCTTGCCTTGCACACCAGGTCGCTACAATAAGGACTGTATGGCTGAGAGCGTTGGGAGCAATGGAGCTCCTCACAGTCCCGCTACATTCCATGTTTTAAACTCAGAGCTCACTGCAGCAACGCCTTCTCCCTGCAGCTTCTACAATTGTCTTAGGTGAACAGAATTCACTATATATAATAGTTTCTAAGGCTGAGATGCAATCCTGGCCCCAGCTTGCTGCCCTTACAGTTCACGGCGCATTTCTTGATGCCATCCAAGCAACCAGATATAAGCTGATATAAATGCCTTGATCAATTTTTGTATATAATTTTATAGTGTCTATTTCAGTTTAAATGTATTGTTATTCTTATTCTGCAAAAATAAAAAAACGCAAACTTCTAAACAGTTTTTAACCATTTTTCAAGATGACTAGGTATGTGTGTCTTTCTTTTTGCACCTTGAAAGTCTGCAGATACTAAATAGCCAAACAAAAGTAGCCACAAAACAAGTAACCTCTGTCATTTTCTAACATCAAACTTACACCAAAATATGAAGTGAACATTAATAAAGCTCATCATTAATGAAATACTAGAAGTTCAAAGCACATTAAAATCTAACAAATTTTTTCTATCTAATTTTAAAAATTGAATTACAGGCATGGTGGGAGAGTAAGTGAACTGTCTTAACAAATAGAAATTTAGAGGACCTTCAAATTTCTAGGAGCATAACAGACATTCAAATTATTTGTCATATATTTTGTTTCTTAAACATGAAAAAAGTATTTATCTGTATCTGCAAAAAAAAAAAAAAAATTTAAACACTGTTCATTATAAACATACCTGATAAAATAGTTTTTTTGTGTTGTTTTGATAGATCTTAAAATTATATCTCATAATAACACCATTTGGCTGAGGGCTTGGATCCCATTTTAGCCACACAGAATCTGCAGTGTAGTTGGTAATGGTCAAATTCTGGGGTGGAGCTAATGGCACTGCAAAAGAGAAATGCTCTTTAGTTCCAAGTTACAAATGACCCAGGCAAAACCAGACATTTTGGAGAAGCAGAAGAATGTTTGTACATTTGCTACCATTTTTAATCTGAGCTCAACAAAACAGTACTTCATTGCTATTTTAAATATTTTCTTTCTTTTTGGCATGATGCAAATTCCCTTAATAGGGAATACATGTTTAGTCAGCAAGGGAACTTCTTAGAGAGCTAAGAAATCTGTTAATCACTTAAACATCCCCATCATCAGAGCTAAGGCATTTAACAAAAGTTAAGTACTGGAATGTGATGTACTTTGCTTCCTCAATATACATTTACAAGATATGTCATTTACCGTGCAGGTGAGACGAGGTCCATGTAAAGGAGACCTCAGAAAGTGTCAGAAATATTTCCATGTTTTATCATTTTTCAGTTATGTGGGGGGATGAAGAGAAAGTTACTTTTGCTTGCTTCAAAATCCCTGACACTTGGCAAACTGCAACACATTCTGCAGGCAAAAGACATTTCTCCTTGGAGTTATTTTTGCAATCCTATGCAGAACGTGACCTCCTCTTGCAAACAGTGGTGGGAGGAGGAGAACTCAGAAAAATACTTCCCTTTTAGTGTTTCCTTCTTCTGAAAGCTTTCACAGACCGATGGAAAAATTAATCCTTCATCTCAGCTCTCTCCGTTCTTCAGATTTAAGACAGACACAGTAACATAGGGCCAAAATTTCAAAGTCAGTTACAATTGAATTTGCTCACCTGACTCATCTGTGTAGAACTGAAGCATGGCAGATGGACCAGGCCCTTTTATTGTTCTTGCAGCTACATAAATGCTGTATAATGTGAATGGTAGAAGGTCTTCCAAGATGATAAAATTATTGGTGGTAGAGAACGAGTTATTCCTTTCTGGCCCAAATAAGTTTAAATCATAACTTATTATAATACCGCTTGGCTTAACAGGAGGGTCCCACGAAAGCATAACTGAGGTAGTTGAAAGATTGAAAAATGTTTTGATTATAGGTGCTGATTCTGGGACTACAGGAAGAAATAAGAAAAAAAAAAAGATAACCTCAGAAAAACATGGGTTAGAACGAAAAATGTCTTTCAGTTATCAGTTAAATTTGTGCTCTGAGTGGAAAATGCTACTTCATGGTCTAAACATGGAAATGTGTAGCAGTAGTCTGTGTCCTTGTATAACAAGAAAAGCTTTAAAATAAACACAATAATCTCTTTTTCTTTTAGAAAGCTACTTGTTTTGTCTTTTTTTTCTACATGTCCTTAAGTATGAATAAAATATCTTACCATCTTCATCAGTTCTTATATGCAGACTTAGAGCATGCAGTTCAGAAGATCCTTTATCAGTGGCTGGTGTGATTTTCAGAATGTAATCAGTATATTTCTCCAGATTGTCAAAAACGATGCTTGTGTTGTAAGTAAGGAAAGACAATATCTTATGGGTTCCCAGTTGCAATAAACTTAGAGAAACATGAAAGAAGACTAAGCCATTTGGTTGAGATGGTGGAAGCCAGCTTACATTTACAGAAGATGAGGAAATGTTTTGATAGACCAGATTTTCAACAGAACCATCTGGGACTATGAGAGATAATAAGCAAAAAAATAAATGCATGGATTACAGTAATAAAAAATCCTAAACCAAACCAGAAATAAATGCCCAAAGTATGATTAGTTTGTAAATCTCATTTGTAATAATTTGTGTTTCACTATCAAAAGCAAAATATTTTGAAGGCACATATGAGTAATCATCCATTTTTAATTTGATTAATAAAAGACTCTTAATGATAGTTTGAGACAATATTTTTATTGCTCATATCCAAAGAAGTTTGTGAGCTACGTTCTTAGTATTACAAAGCAAAGACTCAGATCAGAATGTCTCCCTTGCAAAGAAAAATACTGTAGTGTTGAAAACAGTACTTACTGGATTTTTTTGCCGTCATAAAAATAAAATCATTTTAATGTTAGAGAATATTTAACAAACAGAAACACTGATATACACTGAACATTTAAAAAGTTATTAACTTACTATCCTGATCTGTATACACGTCTATTATTTCACTGGTTTTGTTTCCATCTCCAAAAGCTGTGCTTGCAGTTAACCATAGGGTATAATGGCTGTATTTTGCCAAGCCATCCAGAACTGCAGACTGGGACACATCAACACTGCTGTCATTACCATAACTCGTGAAATTCTAAAGAAAAAAAAAAGTGTTGTAATTGAAAATGTTATTTTGAAAATGTTATTTAGAAAATGTTATTTATTAATTGATTTCTCTTTCTACTTTCCCATTTAGCCATCACCACCACCAAGAGAGATGATTCATGGTAGTGTTCAGGAGACGTAAACCTAATGACTCCTAATGAGTCCTGAGTTTTATTGAAATACTCAAGTAATTTACTGTATGATGTCTATGATTACTCCTTGTTAGTACTACAGAGTACCTAATTGACTCCCGTTGTTTGTAGTTGTTGAATTCCAATCAATCTTTCTTTTAAAACACATTAAATCTGGAATATTGAAATGTATTTATCCATATTGCATCAAGAAAACAAAAGATTATCATCTGCTAATTGTACAAAGATTACATGACCACACATGCGATTGCCTTGCCTGATCTGCATGAAGCAAATCAAAGGACTTGTCACACTTTATTTTATTTTTTGTGAGAGCAGATCTTATAGAAAACTGTCTGATTTTGAATGTAAAACTTCCAGTGGCAGAGATCTCACTGCAACACTTGATAAACTGATCCTTTTGTTAGTTGTCCTTTCCACTGAAAACATGCCAATATTTCTAATGCAAATGTCTATATCCAGTGGATTGTGTAAAACTGAAGGAAAAAACAGAGTTCCTTTTCTTCATACAGTTGCTTGCTAGTGAAAGGATTGCACCAGAACCAAGTACCACTTCCTTTTGAACTACAGAAAAAATTCCACTAAAACTGTGACTGTTGCAATAGTTTAGTGCTCTTGATCAGCCCTTCTGAGAAGGCTATTGCTGTTTAGAATAAACCATTTAGGAAACTAAAAAGAAAAAAAAGTCAGATTATTTACATAAAGTCAGCTATGCCACATGACTGAATGTGTCAAATCACCTGCTGCTTTACAGGAACCTGGCTTAGATGATCTAAAGAAGCTTGGCTTATGATCTGAAAACTGCTGAGAGGTCAGGTACCCCAAAAGAACATTCAGCTCCACCTCCCGATTCGAAGAGTTAGTATCGTCCCTCTCCAGCAGCCATAGTGCCTCATTGAGCAGATGGCATGGGCAGCACTTCTCTGGACCAAAATAAGTCCTTGTAATTTTTCTACATGGCAACAGTCTCATGGTGAGATGGTTTGCCCGACACCCTAGCAGACATTCCAGTTATTTGGCCTGCCCACTATTTTTGGTGTCACATCTTATTCACAGCTTTCATCTCCTTAAAATCAAAGCTGGCTTTGAATTAAACGATATCCTAAAAAAGAGAGCAGACTTACTAAAATAGGTGACTCTAACATTTGCATATTTAAATTCAGAAATACCACATATAAATACAGGCATACTGAAACCACATACTAAAAAAAAGGGTTATAATTCTCTTGAGGAAAGTTCCTACTGAAGAAATCACTGTTATACACTCTACCAAACACTTGAGTCAGTACTTTGTAAACTGATGGTTCAATATACAATCTTGATGTCTGTCACCAATATGTACCAATTAAAATATCTAACATAACATTCCACCTATTTTTTTTGACAGAAAATTGTTTTATTTTTCCGAAAATAATAGGCAACACTCCCATTCATTTCCGTGAGATTTTTATACCAATATCTGAAGATCTGGTTTTGCCTACAGTCGCTAGTGCTCACGTAACATTAATAAGCAAAATTTGGCAACGAAAAGGTAAGCCCTTGTTCTGACTGCAGAACAGAAGCCGCATCAGTGAAAATACTAAGAAATTCTACCTTAATATGTGACTTCCTTCTAAACATAGATGGAAGCTCACACTATCTTCATGTAGCTAACTGAAAAAGGCTGAAAAGAGTTTTTCTTTACTCTTGGGTAGGGTAAGATACAGGAAACATAGAACTGACTTCTCAGGTGTTTAATTAAACTTTCTTATGCTCAACCACAATATGACAAAAAATACCTTCTGACCCAGAAGCATAATTCCACAACCCCCCTCTTGTTATTATTATATATTGTAATTATTAATAATTAGTAATTGTAAATAATAATATCTAATAATAATGTCCTGAAAATGACCTTAAATAATTCTCTGAGTTTTCAAGGTTAAAATGTCAATGGTACCACATCAAGTTTTGATTCTAGATTTACCAGGAGTTTAGTGGTATGAACAGCTGAAAATCCAACTCTTAGTTTAAAAAGCATACCTTTACAATTTTGTCAGCTGTCTGGCAGTCAAGGACTTGCTGAACCAACATGAATGCTATAGCAACAGGCTTTTTGGTGATTCAACAAAAACTGTTTTAAGAGGCAGACTCCTTACCGTGAGGAGCCCAAGGACTGAGGACTACCTCAAACTTCTGACATGACAAAATATTAGAAAAGAATGAACACCTAAGTAAGAGTAAGGGTAAGCAGGAAGAACTGTGTGGGTACAAACTAAGAAAAGATGAAACTTGCACTAATTTTGCCCTGCGGATAGAAGACTATAGGAAGTTTTACAATTAACTGTGGCTGCAGATGAAAGCAAACAGCTCAGGATCTTTGGCTACAGCTGAAGAAATTCTTCCTTCTGTCCCCTTCTTCATCCATACATGAAAGAAGTTTTGACATAGCAAGGTATCAGATTATTAAAAGCAGCTAAGTGTAAGCAATACACACAGGCCATGGAAGTGTCAGCAGAAAGTCATATCTGCTTCACCTCAGGAAGCAGCAGAAGTTTCCAGTGGCATAAAGCTGTAATTAGTTGTACATAGACAACACAGTGCTGCTGTTCTTCTACTGTTAACCTTTTTCCCTCATTCTATTTCATTCTCTAGGTTCATTGTACTGCACTGTGGTCGTGAGTTAGAGTATCGCTTAAACGACTCTGGCAATCAGGCAAGAGTGGTGACACTGGGGGCTAATCCAAGCCACCCCTCAAGGAGTATAATGTACACTGTTCCGGTGCCAATCTAAGTGAAGTTATTTCCTTTTTGTGTGCTGTACCATTCTGACACCATCTTTTTAAAAAAATTTGCAGTGTATTTTAGGGAAGTTCCCCTTTTATCCCTATTTTTGTCATACTGGTGAAAGAAAATGTTTGTTAATACAGCACACTTCTTGCATCACTAGCCTGCATCCAAGGGCAGAGCAAGCCAAATTTCACTCTGAACTGTAACCAGGCCTGTTCACTTAGGTTGGCTTGTAGTGAGGGGGTGGGGTGATTTGGGATCTAACGTTCAGTCTCTAGAAGGGCAGTGGGCTTCTTTTCTCCACTTAGCTCCTGGTTACCCTGTCTGGTTTGGCAGGGCAGGAAAGTTGTCACCTATACTGAAATCCCTACACTAGGTAACTTTCTCCAAGCATAAATTTATATTTGTAATTAGTCCCTTTCCCACTTTCTTGTTAAGCAAAACACAAGTATAGAGAGATTGAATAAAAGAGTTTATTCACGTCAACGGCATCTTTGAGCAACTTGAGCTAGTGGAAATGTCCCTACCCAGAGCAGGGGGGGTGGAGCTAGATTAAGGTCTCCTCCAGCTGAAACCATTCTGTGATTCTATGGCCTCTCATAGAGGAGTTTTTAGCAATGAGACAATTACTGCCATAGATTCTTCAACTTCTGTCCTCAATAAGACTGAGAACGTGAGCAGTATGATTGTTTCAAACATCATGTAAGGAAACCACAGAGCAAAATTTTCAAAGCTGCTATTGCCAATAGTGAAAGCTCAAATTGTAGGAATCCAGCAGTGTCACAGAGAAGTGATGTGAACAAGAGGTACAGTGTCATGTCATCTGGGTAAGAAGTGCCCTTTGTCAGAATACGTGCCATATCCTTACTGCACTGAGGGAGAGTAGTGAACATAAATCAAAAAGTAGCATTTTCTCTAGACCTATGACAGCAGACGATGAATGATAAAGCTGAACTTGAACCTAGCCTAGTGCAAATGATGGTTTCTTCTATATGGCTACCAGTCATTCCTCCCTCACTGACACTTTCTTTCACAATCTGTCAGCATCACCCTAGAAACAGCCCAGTCGTCTACCAAAATCCTCAGATCTAATCTCCATCACTAAATTTTTCCTTCTGCTGTTCGGGGTCTGAATCCTAGGCCTGAGCATCCCAGGCCCTCTGACTGGACAGCCACACTGTGGTTTTCATGTAGACTCTAAAGCAAAGAAACTGTCCATTATTCTTCTTCTCTACAAAGGTATGTAAATGGGTTTGGTTGGTTGGTTGGTTGGTTGTTCTTCCCATTTTAAAGGAAAACTATTTTTCCTGCAAGTTTCTGCATTATGTAAAGGAGTAAACTTTTGCTTTTTACCCCCCCAAAGAAAATGCTTTATTCTGTAGCTACTGATTTCCTGGTTTTAACACTGCTTTTCATAATCAGCGCTTTATATTCATTAGGTTTTAATATGCCTGAGGAGTTTGAGAACATATGAGAAGTGACAACTTGAGACAACAGAATAGCAGTAGTTTTAATATGCCTTTTATATTTCAGATTATGACAGCAAAGGAAGATGTTAATTAGCCTGAGATTCTTCAGTCAGGTTGCTTTTTGGGCATCTAGAAGATATGCTTGAAGACTGGGACCTCTGTTATTATGTCCTGACAAAGAAAACAGCTGAAAGACTGGCAGAGAAACGCTTTTCCTGCAGTGGGTGGGGTTCCCAGATATGTGAAAAGACCATCTACTTTTTTAATTCTCTTGTATCTTTTCCCAAACTGAAAACACAGTTCTGACAAACATAAGCAGAGTGGTGACCTAGATGCAGAATATTCCAGCCAAGGATTATTTCCTTCTAAATGCGTGCAATACAAAATTACCAATACACCATGCAACTACACGGTTATACTTCAAAGTTACAGACAGTTGTAAACTGTGTGTGTGCATACACTCATACAGCTTACAACAGTCTATATATGTCATATATATCATATATATATATATATATACACACACATATCAGGCTGGCTTTCAACATGCATTTCTCCATAGTGAAAAGAGCAATATGCAAAATCTGACAGAAGGGAGCAAGGTTGCGTTGAGTTTTCCTCCTGTTCGAAATCTGTCTTGCACCTACAGAATGCCAAGGTACCGAACAGGAGTGCAATGTAGATACAGTAGTTGCCATGCCAAATAGTGAACAGATAGGTACGTGGAAGGCAGAGGGAGTTAAGGGAAGCAGACAGATTAGGAGTGAATCATGATTTGAGAGACTAGTGGTGATCTCCCATGGCCAGTAAGAGACAGATGCAACAGCAGCTGAAACCTATCTTCTCACAGCTTTCTGCAGAGGGGTGGGTTAAAAAAAATCAAAGCTGAAAGTGCAAAAACGGTAGTTTCCACACCTAGAAGTGGAGCTACTGTCAGCGCTTTTCCTGCCATCCACCATATCATATGCCAAAGCAGCGGTAACTTCCACCCATGCCACCATCCTGTCCTCGCCCAGCTACGTCACACAGTAATGAAACTGGACCCTCACCTCACTGGGTCGATGTTACTATGCTCCATCTTCCCTGACTTGCTCCTTCATTCCAGAGCCCTCGGCACATCCAGAGGGATTACAGCTTTTAGCATACCAGTTTCACCTTACTCATTCACCTCAGAGTTCTACCTTCCCAAAGGCAGGAATAGCCTGAGTCCACAGTCCTCCTCTAAAATCGCTTGAGTTGTCCAAGAATTAGATAAATGTAGATACTGCTCAAAGGATGGACTAGTTCAGGTAATGTAGCAGCGCAAATGTTTGTCCAGGGGTTTGTTAGGCTAAGAAAAATGCTGTTGGTACAGCAATGTGTGCAAGCAGATGCTGAAGCTCTGAACTATTGCCCTGGTTTTAATCTCATCAGAATGTGAATTCATGGCACGGTCCTGCTTGCATCTGAAACTGCAGACAGAGCCTGACAACCACACAGCTTCACAGAAGTCACAGAAGCATATACATCGACGTATGTCAGCAATTATTCAGTCACAGGTATTTGTAAAATATTTTTTCTAATTATTCTCAAACATGTGCATACCTCACACTAGATATATCTTGAGCATAAAGTTATGCAGTAGAGATAATTTTTCACGCATTAGTTTCTTCATTAATTTACGTTTCTTTCTTCCACAAGTGTAATGCTTGTAACCAAAAACCTGTAAAGGAAGCTTATTTCTTCTTATTGTAATTTTTATCATAATATATTCTTAGAAAGGAGAACAGAAAAACTATATATACAATTAATAATTGTGGCGCATAATTAAGGATGACAGTAGCAAAAAAAACCCAAACCAAACACAAACACACAAGGAAATATGTGGATCACCAAAAAATAGTGAATAACATTTTATTTGTCTTTTACGCTTTAATTTAGGGATCTCAGTACCTTCGTTTCAGTATCCTAAAGAGTAATTTCATTTTGAGAGTAATGAAAATATGAAATAATAATGTATTCACCGTTTTGACATTATCTTCTTATTTCAGTACTGTACAAAGATGCATTAAAAAGTAAAAACAGAACTGTTATAGAAATTCATTCGAATTTATAGATTAGACTTAACAGTCTTCAGGATGTGCAATGAATGTAATGGGTCTTGTGTTTAGCTGTCAACATACAAATATTACATGTTTGTGTGTGTATATACATATACACGTACACATACACATACACACTTTGCAATATGGAATATTACACAAAATATATTTGCTTTAATGCTTAATGATATGAATGTCCAATTAGATGCACAACGCACCACAAGATGTGCTTCTGTCTTTACGAGTTCAAAAAACTGCCTAAATTGCCTTTATTTTCCATAAAGGCAATATGAAAAAACAACATATGGATAACTATAAAATTGTGTTAATAATTAATAGATTGTTAGAACACTTCATTGAATTCTACAAATGAAGAATATAAAAATAAGCTTACCTGTATGAATATTCCTGAATTATTTTTGAAATAAACTGAGTAGTATCGTATATTTCCATTAGGCTTTTGAGGAGGAGACCAGAATAGCCTTATTGATGTGGAAGTAAGGTTTCTGTACACAACATCTTTTGGTGGATCACTTGGTGCTGGAAAAATGTTAAGTTTTAGCATACCTAACTCAAGGTTTTGTACATTCTAGTGCCCAAGTCCACTATAGGTTGGCAACATCCTATATCAAATTAAATGTATTTCTGGTTATGGTATAAAAAACTGCTTATGGAAATAATGAAATAAACTAGTAGGTAAAAGAAATTTTTAAACCCCTATTTTTTCAGACCTATTTGTATTTAGCTACATATGTAGACAGATTCTCTTTTCTCATAAAATTTGTCCTGTACTTACTGGTTTGGGCACATGGAAAGTCTGATTTGCAGACATGGAAATTGACTGAGTTAGGCCTCTATGATCCATATAAAGTTAACAGGGGAAAAAAAAAAAAAACAACCACAAAGGATTTGTTTCAGAAAACCTAAATTAAAAAGCCTTGTTCTCTTCGCAGACTATAAACAGAATTTAGGTTCCCAACTCGTGTAGGCAAACCAGATACTTAAGCTTGGAGAGTACGATCATTTCTGGTTTTTCCTCTTTCCTCAGCCTATTAAACATGCAGGAAAGACTTTGTAAGTCTTCTTCAATTAGCCTCTCCTCCTATCCTGTAAAGAATGGCCACATATGGTCCTTCTCAGTAGCATAGTGATGAAGGAGGCTGTTCTAGTTTGTACAAAACACTAAAATGCTAATCGAAGGAGGAACTCTGGGGTTGATTCCTAAAAATCCTGCCCTCAAACATCAGTTCATGCTTTTATAACAGCTTCAATAGGAAAGGCTGGGAATACCTACAGCCTGATGATTTAGACAATCTTTTGAGGGATGGTATGGATAGATGCTAGTCCTGCCATTGACTGTGTGTTGGGAAGTCAGTTTATCTGTGCAGAATGAGTCCGAAATATGTCCGTATACTATCCATTTTGGAACAGATTGTAGCAATATGACTGATGGGAAAACTAGGAACTATAATTAAATTGAATGATTTTCAAAGCACAGTATAGAGTATGACCATTTATAAAAGTCATCTGCTATGTTGGAATTATAAAATCATTACAATAGAACTAAAAAAAAAAAAAAAAAAAAAAAAAAAAAAAAAAAAAAAAAAAAAAAAAAAAATAAAAAAAAAAATCAGTGTACGCTTACAGATTTAATTTTCAATTAAAACCATTTCAGACTGTGAGAGAGACTCTAAAGAGTATTTTCCCTGTCAGAAGTTGCGTCACAGAAGATAAAGGAAAAAACTGTTGAAATATATTATAAAATTAATTTATTTCAAAATTTAAAATCAAGTTCTTTTAATCTTACCTGTCTTGAAGGGAAATGCAAAATTTTGCTCAGTAAATTAACGGAAATACCCATCATAGCTTTACAGAGCCATGGATACATGTGCACACAGAGACACACACAGACAGGTAGAATGTCTCTTCTGGATCACAAAGATGCCACTTCTACTTCAGTAGCTTTATTAACTTAAATAAGGCTGATAGAAATTCAAGGTTTAATGAAATTAAAGATTCATATCTTTATGAAGCTTACCCCCTTCAGAAGTTCTGAATGTTATAGTATCACTTTTTATGTTGCCATCTCCAAATCTTGTACTTGCTGTTAGGTAAGCACTATACTCAGAGTTATTTTCCAGGTCTGTGAACTCCAGTGATGTTTCTGTTACATTAGCGCTTCTTTCTGACATTTTATTCCTAATGAAAAAATATTCTATTAATTATATATACACACCATTTCTGCACGTACATAACTGTGGCATACAATGTAAAATTGACAAATGCAATATTGTGGTAAATACAAATACTTCAGTTTAAAAAAGACTGGGAAAACTTTTGTCATTTATGTTGAAAAGCTCACTTTTGAACTGTTGCATCACCATAGGGCTCTTAATTTTGCTTATAGAAAAAAAAAAAACAACACAAAAATAATTATAAGTTACATAGGCAAAGACGACGGTTATGTGGAGTACCAAGGAGGAGCACGTCCATCTAGTAACTGCTATCAAATAGTTACGTGTTACCCTTGGGAAGGACACAGTAGGGCATAACTAAACTGTCTCCCTGGACAGGAATAGCGAAATATAAAAAGATTATAGCAGAGAGCATGCCCTACTGTGACTCTGTGAAATTGGTCAGAAGGCTGAAGTTATAAATGGAATAATAGAAGATGATATGGAACAGGAATTAGCTGGTGCTGAGTTAATTCTGGTGGAATGTAGCAGGGGATCAAGAATGGAATTCTAGTCAGGTCAGAACCCGCCTAGAAAGACTGTAAGATGTAACATTAATAAAACGCTGGTATTAGCATAGGTATGAAATGATTATCAGAAAGTAAAATAAGATACAGAAATAGCTATATTGAATTCAAAAAGTTTGCTATTACTCATTAAATTAATCTAATCTTTTATGAAAAAATAGCAGGAAAAAAAGCTAGCTAATGTTCCAGTCCTGCAAAGATTTCTGTATGAGTGACTGCCCTGTGTCTTTAAAGGGATTTCATACAGGGATGATAATTTGACAAGTAAAACCGAATATCTTGCTGCAGGAGTCACTGTAGAGCTCTTCACAAACAAGTGAATGAGTTCTAATTCTACAAAGAAAAGGGAAAGGCTGATTCAAAATTATTAGATGGTCTGATTTTCGTCCTTTGATAAATGATTGAATGTCCCATTAACAAAGGTCACCATCTGATAGTTCTGAAATAAAGTTACATTAACAAACAACTGGAATGAGAAAATTTATGAGAATGCAAAAACCTAAATTCTCCCTTTTTGAGATTTTGAGTGGAATGTCTCTTGACATGAGAAATGCTCTTGGTAACAGGGAAATTTAACAACATTTACATTTTTCCCAAACTTCTGACATTTTGAGTAGTCAATAAAGAGATACAAAGGGCTGCAGCTGCAGTTATCAAATTCTACACAAAGAAAAGACATATTTCCTTGGATCTTTGCCCGATACATTCTTAGTATGGAAAAACGTAGTGGGTTATAATTTAAGAAGAAAATCCACAGCTTAGTGCTGCAAACACTTCTAGTCTGAGTAATTGCATTCTTATGATACCTTATTTGCCAAAAAATGTTTCCACAATCAGTCATAGTTAGGAAGAAGAACAAAAGCTTGGGGTGTTTCAAAAAGAGTTGATTTTCTGTTTAGGAACAATTGAGATTGTCATCAAAATAGTAAGAAAACACTGATCAAAGTGAGTGCAGTCTTCACAGATAATGAGAAAGAAAGTGCCTAGCAGAATAAGCTAAGCCAAGGAATTTTAATGAAGAATAACAACATTGAATTTTAAATTAGACCTTGCAGAAACCCAAACAAAAGAGGTTCTAAGAAATCGCATACTTCCACTTGACAAAGACAGGTACCATATTTTCTTAAAAATCCATACCTCAAAGTAGATGTAGTCAGTAATTATCTCACAAAACTTTGCTGAAGAGGATAACACCAAAAGACAATAGCTATATGTAAGTTCAGCAATTTTGTTAACATGCCTGCAATGCTCTAGAATTGCAGGCTTGGGGACTATGAGTTTGCACACTTAAGGCATGCAGAAAGTTGCTTTGCTACATGCTAACACCCCAAACCACCTTGTCCTGTAACAAATTCCATGAAAGATAACAACAATGGAAACATTACACATATTATCCGTTCTGTTGTAGTAGTTGTGGATTCTTGTTCCCAAACCATTAAAGAAAGGTTACCAAATTCTCTTTAACTGTTGCAATATATGTAAGAGAAGGAACTTTTATTTAATGTCTGTATTAAACTTCCTCTTTCTGCTTTAGTGAGAAGCTCTGGGATTAACAATCTTCCCCAAAATATATTGAATGTCTCACAAAAGCAGCAACTATGGCACAGCAGTTTGCCTTGTCAAATTTCATCCTGGAATGCATTTTATGAAATTGTATAGACAGTTCTGTTAAATAATTAGAATTCTCTCCTTCCTCTTTCCCCCCCAAACAAACAAACAAACGAGAACAACAAAAAAAAAAACCCAAACCAAACCAAGCAAAACAAACAAACAACCATTCAAAGGAAGGAGTGAAGTTGTGGCCCCTTTGAAGGCAACAGGAGTTATTCTCCAATGTCCTTGCCTCAAGATGATACCTAATGCCTCTCTAATTTTAGATATGGCACAGTAAGGACAGATGAGACAGTGCAGGGACGATATGGAAGGAAAAAGTACAAGGCTTACTGCAAAAAGTTATGTGGCTGCTTAATTCAAGTATTTAGAAAAATGGATCAGTTAACAGTTTTTAAAAAATAATTCTTACTAACTCATTTGTCATAATAACAAATGCAATAAGCTTTAAGGCAATATAAGGATGAAAAGTTGTACTCTTTCCTAGCTATAGTCTTTTTGTGTGTATGTGTGTGTATGTGTGTGTGTGTGTATGTGGTAAAAGAGCACCAAACCTTGCCAATACAGTAGAATTAACAAGACAAGACAAACCAAATTTAACTTTTCTGGAAATAAGAGCTCATTCCTGTTCACTTTATCACCAACTTAACTAGAAGCTATGATTTAAAAAAAAAAAAAAAATTCAATAGGAACTGAGGCCAAACCCTACCCCAAAACTGTCAAGTAACATTAAAATAACAAATGTAAGCTCAATAGTTGTGTGTTTATTACTACTGCTGATTTGCACATCTGGTTCACATCTCATAAGGTGCATGTTAGCATTTGCTTCCTTCACCTTAGTAGTGACAATAAAATGGTACAGCATAAATGCAATATATGAAAAGTGATCAATAACGAAATGTTTTCACACCCAGTAGAAATCATACAAAGATCTTAGAAGAGATGCCACATCACTAGACCAGACTATGTTATGTAGAGAATAGGACAGAAGCTACAAGTTTTAAAGTGACAAAATTCTTTTTTAAAGGTGAAAAAATAAAGGATAGGTAGAAAAAAACCTAAAGTAAATGAAAAATCTGTTAAAAAATACCTTTTTGTTATGAATATATAATGATAAATATAAAATATAACAGTAGACGTAACTAATAGCACATACAAAGACTTTTAACATTGGTCTTACGTACTCTCTACAAAAGGAAACAATATTTCTCTATTTTAAGCCTATTTCAAATCTCCTTGATAATTTAGCATAGGCTTGTGCCCTGCCTTACAATGGACCTAATCAGAATATAATGAAAACAGCCACCATGCTCTAATTTAAATTGGAATTCATTTATCATAGCATAGGCTTTAGAAAAACGTTGAAAATTCTTAGAAAATATCTAATACCCCAATTTTCAGCTACTACGTTATATCTGAATTTGTATATACAAAAGGCTAGTATTTTAAGTCTTGGATGAATATTCTCCAAAAATGTGTAATCAACACATTGCGTAAGAAAAACCTAACATTCCTGATAGGTTACAGATTAATATTTATCCTCAGAACTACTTCCAGAAAATCTTACCAGACGTAAACTGTGTAATAGAGGATAATTCCATTTGGCTCCAGCGGAGGTTTCCATGACAACTTCACAGTGACACCCGACAACTGTTTTACGGAGAGGGATTCTGGAGGAGAACTCGGAGCTATAAAATGAGAGAACAGGACACAACATCTTGTTAAACAGCTAAGATCGATGGGATACGCAGCATCCTTAAATAGGTTTTTAATTATTTGTGGTGGAAAGTGAACTTTGTACTACACCGGTAGAGTATCCATCAACTAATGTTAAGGCGCAGCTTCTTTTCCTTTTTCTGACAGATGATAAAAGAAGATTTTGCATGGTGGTGTTAGAACATCTGTTTCTGTGATTCAATGGAAAAAGTACTTCATGAGAAAACAGAGCAACGGGTAGGTCACAGTGATTCACCTACTGTCCAAGTACATTGCTGTAATTTTTTTTTTTACCCTTCTAATAAAAGCAAGAGCTTTATAGGTATGAACACATGTAAAATATAGCAAAGTAGTTCCCCTGAGGAAAAAGAGGTGCTGTAAAGAATTATACAAAGCACCAAAAGGTAGAAAAATGGATAAGCGTGGCATTGAGAGATGATAAAAATGTGGGATACTAGGCAGCGGTAAAATCTATTCACTCCAAATAAGGACCACATTCATTCATTTAATATGTCACAAGGGAAAATATAAAGATAGGCATTGACTGAGACCCTTAAAATTCATTTTAAGATGAACTCTAGATGACACCATATCACGACTCTGTAGGGAAACAATGTAAGTAAATGAAAATGTTAGACCACGTTTGATTTCATTCTGAAGTTTACATAAGTATTGTTGAGGAAAAATATACTCATGTATGCATAAATGACACTGCTTTGTATTAGTTTGTTATTGAGAAGCAAATATTTTTGTTCATCTTGATTCATGGATATATGTATCAGCATGAAGTAATATTAGAATTACTTTTGTTTTTCTCAAATTAAACCAGAGAGCATCATGCACTAAAAATTCAGGTCATAGCTGTAGTCATGCATGAAAATTGAGAATATGAGCATAGCTATTAGGAAATCTATGAAACATTTGGTCTGAACCTTGGAACACTGTGTTCCTGTGAATAAAGAACATGTGGTGTATTATAAATATTGTTGTTTTTCAGTTGTTGTTCCTTCTTTCACTATCTCAAAAGCTGGCAGAAAGGTTTTAGAACTCTGTACATTTAAAAAATATGTATTTTTCATGAACAAAGGTTCACCAAATTCAGTGAATGTCTGTATTTACTAGTTTAAAAAGGGTGACAGATGTATTTAGTGTTTTACTTGTTATATTATCATCAGTGGCTATATAATAAAAGATCTGTCATACTGCGAATGTCATGTCTTTTTGGCATGTCTAGTTCATTCTACAGTTCTTATTCAGAGGTTATTTTTTGCTGAAGAACAGAGTCTACATTGCTCTAAATAAAAATACTCTATGCAAAAGACATATTTATCCAAATGAACTGTTCCCAACGTGCTCCAGCAACATTACTCTTGAGAAAAAGTTTATTACTGACAGTGTGAACATAAGTCCATCAACATCTTGGAGATTTGCAAAGATCCATTATAATTAAAAGCTGGATCTTAGGCAAGTCAGTGCCCCCTAAGGCGTGAAAAGAGATTTAATTTGGGAATGCCTGGTGGGAAGTTTGTGTCAATGCCGCTTTAGTCCAGGTTCCCAGAGACTTCCTCCCTAGGCAAGGTACAGGGACAGATACAGGTTCCTCCAAAATGTGATTCACATCACCTAAGTTAAGATTTTTCTTTGAGTTTTTTAAGGATTCCCCCTCCAGAAACTATAGAGGGGACCAACGATAACTTCCTACAACTAAACTGGGTACAAATACGTTAAGGTTCCTCTGCTGAGTTGTGACCTACTGTACTAACGAGCAGAGGGTGCAGTGGCTGTGTTCTACCTTCAGCCTGCATTGCAGAACACCACTCTGCTCAATTTGGAGGTCCAGTACTACAGATGATGGACGGAGCATTTTTATAATATCAATAATTTTAAATCTATCTATGTGAATTTGTACATGCATCTGTTTAGAAGAATCAAAAAATCTCCAAACAAAAGAATCAGATACATCTCTAGACCATTCAAGCTATCTTTTGGTGTTTTTCTCCTTTTTCCAGTTCTCACATTCCTGCAGAACTAAACACAATATTTAATTCTACCATGTGGTGTGTTAGATTAAATAATATTAGTAAATTAAAATTCTTCAGATTCATAAGATATTGGTAAGACCAAATGCCCATGCAGAGCAATTGTGCCATTTCACATAGCTTGTACTGATAAATATATTAAATAACGGATAGATATGTATGTTTGTGTGTAGATAGACAGACACAGATATCAATACAGAGATATAAATGCAAAAAAAAAGTATATAGCATCTACACATATCTGACATTAAGTGTAAGATTAGTTTAAGACTACAGGCAGACAATGACATGGCAACTGCTGTTCTGACTTACCATCTTCATCAGTCAGTATATGCAGAGGTGCACTAGGAAGGCCTTCCCCCATTGTGGTACTGGCAGAAACTTCTACAGTATATTCAGTATACTTCTTTAAATCTAAATAAAGAAGAAGAATTCAGTAAACCAGCCATTCAGTGAGCCAAATTAGGGTTTTTAATGGACCATAAGTAATTTTGAAGTGCTGAACAGGCCCATGCCTCAGTTAATACTGACAGAACTCAGAAAAAGATGGAAAGGTGAGAGGAAAGGGAAGTATTTATTTTTATCCAGGCTAAGATCAGAGAGGTATGGATGTGACTTCAGTGTTTGCTTTGTTATGATGATAGATTTGCAAAGAAATCTATTGAAGTTCCTTGTACTTTAAACATCTAAAATACAATGAGATGTATGTTAGACTCTGCAGTGATTGTGGCCCATTTCACCACATTACTGCGAGACACAACAGGCTACTTATCAGGACAGGAAGCACGTAACTTTATGTAAGGACAAGAAGGATTGCGTGCAAACAATGAACTAATTCATCTGCATCAGTCCCTGCATCTGGTCCCTTCTCAGAAAAATTTACAGTTGCCATGAGTTTCAGATCATTATATACTGGCCTGTAATACGTAGTGTCAGAAGAGTAGTGTTTATGACTCTTTGCTCAGTTCCATTAGCCCTCTTGAGATATACTGTGTAAGTCTGTACGATTCCGTTGGGGATGGATGGCGGTAAAAAAGATAATTCAATTTCCATGGATGAGATATTCCTATAGGTTATGTTTTCTGGTGCAGAATCAGGAACTAGAAGACAAAATTTAGACTTACAGAAGATTCCAGTCAGTTTCATTGACTTGTTATGCATTTTCTTAAACTGGTTTAAATGAAATGCACTGTAAACACTGTTATTTTTATCCTATTTTTTGTACAAAATACATTTTAAAAGAGGCTGAAATGGAAAATCAAAACCACATGACAGACAAGCACTGTAACAAGGTATGGGTCACTCTTGAAAAAACAAACAAACGAAAGATGGAAATCGCCTTAACATGCCAGTTAAAGAAATCTGGAGAATGATACTAAACCTTCCTTCTAACACCTCATAACTACCACTGCAATCCTCCAAATTAGCTATTGTTAGGAGATTTTCTATGTTGTCCTGCCATAATCTACACTTTGTATCAGCAACCTGCATTTTCTCCCTTTTCCTTGGGTGCTCTACACAAACAACTTGAAAACTTGTATGGAATAACAAAGAGAGTCTAACATATTGCTGTAAAGGCCCTGAGAGCATCCCCCACCCTCCTGCAGGTATGGATGCTGGGGCTCGGGACCACCTCAGCAATAGCACAGGTGAGGGCTGTCCCCTCCTTGCTGGTGACACGATCAGAGGTAACACTGCAGTGAGGCTGCAGCCAGGGTTGTCTGCTGGCCTCTGAGAGCTGCTTTCAGCTGGAGGTCTCGTGGTTTGTCCCTCTCTGAGCTACATCTCCTCCTGCATTTCTGCCACGGCTTTGCTTGGCCGTGGACCCACTGATCCAACTGGTATAGGTTACCTAAAGAGGTGGTAGCTGCCCCATCCCTGGAAACATTCAACACTAGGCTGGACGGGGCTGTGAGCAACCTGATCTACGTGAAGATGTCCCTGCTTATTGCAGGGGGGGTGGACTAAGTGAACTTTGAAGATCCCTTTCCAACCCAAACTATTCTATGACTTTATGATCTACCCCCCTACTTGCAGCCTGATGTGGCAGCCTGACCTCAGCTTGGTCCCATCACTACAGACCCGCCCAGCTGTCACTGGCCTGTGTCTGACTTGGCTGGTGTCACTGAACCTCCTAACTCGCTTTCCTGGCTCCATCTCAGACCTGTCTCACCACCATGGAGTGTTTATCTGGACTCGGGGCTGCCCCTGGCTGACACCCCCAGGCCTGCCCTGCTCCCTTCACTAGGGGTTGGTGGGACAAGTTCTGGCAAGTGAGTCCCCTGCCTCACTGGCCCAGGGACCTCCTCAGCTCTTGGCTCTCTGTCCCTGATGGAGCAGCTGGCCCTTGCTAAGTCATGACAATTGTTTTTGTGCACATGGGTCTGTCTGTCCCCAAACAAATACACAAGTATGTTTTCCAGTATCTGAAACTGCTCTGATAGCATAATATATCTTATTCCAGAAAATCAATCATACAATGACAGCACAATTTACCTAGAAGGTCAAGTAAGGCATGGATATGCTTTAGGATGCCCTAAACATTCTGATAAATGTACTGACGTGATGAAACTCCACATTCAAAAGTATAAACAATTTCTGCTTAAGCAATATCCAGGAAGGGAATAAATGCCATGGAATTCAGTGAAAACACTTCACAATTCTGCCTAATTTCATGGTAGAATGGTAACAGAGAACTCCCAAGAGCTGTTCAAACATGCTGGCCCATTAGTGAGTTGTGTTACACTCAAAAAGCTCTGTCCTCCAGATCCTGCCTTATTTTTATTCTTCTCATCTCAGAAGATGTTTTTGCAGCTTCACAACTCTATTACAGGCTGCTGGAATTCAAATTTTTGTTCCAAGTATCAGCAGAGTTAGGCACTGAGAAAGAACTAACTGCCTTAAAATACAACTTAGACAAAATACAGACGCTTAAGCTAAAGAGAGCAATAATAAAGGTTATATCTAAAGATATTGTATCAGTTGGGCAGGTGCATACATACCTATGACACCTGACCAAAAAAAACCCAACCCCAAAAGTAGCACGATGTCTTGGCAGAGCTAGCTTGGTGTTTCTATTATGACTACTGTTTCATGCAATCTAACAACTAGGTGTGTCCCCGTTCCCTTGAGCTTGACTTGTTAGACAGGCCTGGACCACAAGGACTTCACACAGGAAAAATCAAAGTTCGTTTCAGAAACAAGAAGGAGGAACTCATAGTGATTCCACTGTGTCTTTACAGGCAAGGAGCCACAGCATCTCCCTGCCTCTTCTGAGAGACATCAGTATGTGCATTTCCTTCCTTACTGAGAAAAAGGTGATAAACAGAGCATGCTTAGCTCCAGGGCTAGCTCTAGGTATAGATAAAGTGGGCAGTTGTCTGAGGTAGGATGTTAGTGAAGATGGCAAAAAGCACCCCAAAACAGACGATCATCTAACCAGTGCTACCTGGATATGGCTGACTCCTAAAGGAAACAAATCATGGCTGTGTCCCCAGTCACCTTCCATTCCTGAATCTACAGCACGACCCAAACATTTATTCCTCTATGTAAACTATTATCCTCATTTTTTTCTCCAATACCTCTCCTCTTTAGCTCCACTGTAAATTTAACGACCCTCTGCCTATATTTTACATCTGTTTCCCTACATTGTCCTACCTTACAGCTACTTACTTATTTCAATTCTCTTCCTATGCCTTGTTACACATCTTTAAAGTTCATCCTTCCCAGTCCTCACTTCTAAATTTACTTTCCCTTCTTGGAAAACTTTCATCTACTGTAATTCTCTATTTTTTTAAATCTGTACCTCCTTCAAAATATTTGTAGTAACATAAGCAACATTTTGTGCTACAAAATAGCCCCTTATCTGTGAATTCTGGGGGGTGGGTCACCATTAGGATTGAATTCTTACCAAATTTCAGTACATAATGTGAAATCAAAGCTAAACTCAATTTTTGAAACCCTTCCTTTCCTAAAAAAGAAGTGTTTTCCTGCAAGACAAGGAATATGCAAGGACAAACAATAAAATAATGAAGTCCATCAGGCATACAACTTCCCCCTGTTTTCTTTACTTCTTAATTTTTTTCACTATTTCCTTACCTTTGTTTTCTGTATGAAAGAGAAAGCAGAGTTCAAACTCACTGCTTTTTAAAGTATGTGTTTGCTTTGCAAATTAATTGAACTGATCTCCTGAGCATCAAATGTCACCATAAAGCAGCTGATTGTGGAAAATTTACATTTTTATACTCACCGGTTTCAGAAGTTCTCACCAGAAGTGGGAAAGAAGACTGATTGCCATGGCCAAGCCTGGTGAATGCCCTTACAGAGATGTTGTAGAGAGTATATGGCTTCATTTCATCTAGTGATATACTTGTAGATGAGGCATTTTTGATAAATGAATCATTGGAATCACTGTACAGAACTTCATAGTGAGTTATGAGACCATTAGGCTGTTCAGGTGGTAACCATCTCAGGTTTATTTCTGTTGCAGTTACATTTATTAACTCTACATTTTGGGGTGGGGAGTCTGGTTCTGCAACACAGAAATCAAAGAGAAAAAAAACAACTTCTGAGACTTTCAATTAAGTGAATATAGGACTGATCTCATTAATCTATTGGATCCTAACATTTAGATATGCATAGCTAATTGTACCACAAGGGCCACACTCATTTGCTCTCCTTCTCAAAGCTTTAACTTTTTTTAATCTCAGTTTCTGTATTTCTTCTTTTTCACTAACAAATCTAGGTGTATTTTTGCTTCCCAGAGAGTTTAGCTTTTCTGGAACTTATTTTCTCATCTGCTTATAAATCTATCTGAAGCTGCATCTATTAAGAAAAAATTCTCTTCTGTCTATTGCTCTCATGTAGCTTGATCCTTCAAATCCTCTCACTGGCTCCCTCAAATTCAAGTTCTTTGTCTGAATGCTGTCTTACTGCCCTCTTCTTAAATAACTACTCTTTTATTTTACTCAGCCAACCATTAAACCAAGAAATGGACTGTACACACTGTAACTAAATTCCCTTTAGTTTACTGATACAGCTGCTAACTGATGACCATGAAAGATCTCAGTGTAAATCTTGCATATACTGGTGTAAAGGTCACGCACAAAACAAGCCCAGCTATAGGGTAGTGTGTTGGTTAAATCTGCTGGCAACATACGATTTCATGTGACTCCAGTGAGCTAACAACACGTGGAAGTGTTGAAGGAGTGAGTGGGCTGCACTTATGAACAAACTCAGCTCTGAATGTCAACCTTAATACCTGTGAAGGCTTCATCACTTCACACCTGAAATAACCTGACTATAAAATTTTAAAATAATGCAATAAGAACTCAGGATTATGCAATTCAGTTTGTGTACAAATCCCTATATACAGAAATTTCAGAATTTATCTTGATTTTTTTTGGCCTAAAGGTCTTACAAACCATTTTCATTCCTGATTACTGAGCTCATGAATGAAAAGTGTTAACTGCAACAGATCACTACTCTGGATGGCAGGACTGTCCTCATGGATATTTCTCATGTGAAGAAGCTTAGTTTTCAATTGAAAGGCATTTTGCAATTTACCTGACATGGAACAACATTTGAATGCCACAGCCTAGTATGTTCCACCCTAACATAAGCTATCTAAGACAGACCTAGTGAATCTTTCATTCAGAGGTCTTCCTCTTTTCAACTAAGCAAGAGTCAAATGAGTTTTCACTCACAGATTGGCTAAAGTTAGGAGAATGAATCTCAGCTTGAATTACCTCAGGGAAATCAAAGAACAGCAAGACAAGACTAATTGCACACAGCTCTGTAGAAAGGTTGGAATTATTGGTGGCTTTCTCAATAGTTTCATCTAGGTTTGTGGGCATCTCTTCCCAATAGATGAACTGTTGGCCTGAAACTCCACTCTGAACAAACTTCTATCATGCTCAGAGGCAGGGAATTGTTTAAATTTTCAGAGAAAAAGATATTTAGATAGGTAATTTTCTTTAGTGGTGATATGCCTTGCCTTTATGAAAAAACTAACAGCACAGAAATCACACAACTTTAAAAAAAATTACAAGCACTTTTAGTTTCACTGTTTAATTTGATATTTTGGTTGGTTATTCAAATTATCTAAACTTCATAGATCCTCATGATTTTTAATCCTGTAATATTTTGCTCTCTTTTATTCCCACATAATTATTCTTCCTGTGTTGTAGCATATTTGGCAGTGAGATAAATGACAACTGGTCACCTACCTTCTTTATTACTTTGGTAAAAACTGGAAATAGCTTTCTGAAACTACTAAACATAAAAGGCTGATATAAATGAGAAAAGATTAAGGTTTGATACTAATGATTCTCTGCAAATCAAATTCCTGTGTTCTCTTTGCAAAGGCAAAATCCAGGTACTGCCCCTGTACCTTCATGGATGGAGACTGCCTTGCAAGCAAGCAAGCAAGCAAGGTAGATCAAGAAGTCTTCGTAAGGTAGTATCATACCCAATATTAAAACTATTGATCAGTCTTAACACAAATAAAGCCTCAAACCTGTATAAAAACAACTCCATCTAATATCATTCAGTATTAAAAAAACCCTCACTTTATCAGCAGCTCTGCTTATAGACAGCAATATGGCTTCTGAATTGTTGGAAGCTGCCATTTCCAGATGCTTCAAAACCTAATCTAATTTCCACATAATAACATTAAAAAAAAAAAAAAAAAAAGAGAAGCTGTCATCCCAAAAATAATTAGTTATGGTTTAAATGGGGTCTAGGAACACACTATTTTCAGTGAAGGAACCTCAGCTCTGCAGCTTTCTTCCCATTTGTTTGTTGGAGTGGACATCAGTTGATTGTTGGTTATACTGCAGCTTTCACCATTATTCCATTATTTCAAGCACCTACCTAGAAATAGTCTGAATGAAGTAACTGACTGATCGAAGAGTAATAATTCCAACAGTCACACTATTTGTACACTTTCCCTCCTTATGTATGTGCCCAGTCTTCTGAAGAAGCACAAACTTCAATTCAGAAACGAAACTGTCATTGCAAACAATGTATTTACCATCTTCAGGGGTTCTCACGAAAACATCATTCTCTTCAGATAAAGCACTTTCTCCAACTGTTGTAGAGGCTGCAACTCTCATTTTATAATTTGTGTACTTTTTTAAACCTAAAAAGATTAAGTAAAAAAAAAAAATCTCATCTGTGACTTCTTAAACATATTTTTGCCTCATAGCTACTTATAAAACTATAAACATGGTTACTGTTCTTGGAGGTTTTAATGCATATTTGTCAGCGTAAACACAGTATATGTATAATACCATTTATTTGGGGAGAACCAAATGGGCAATAGGCACTCAGTCAAACAAAAAGATTTTGAAATAAGTGAAGCAGCTTCAACCCTGTAAATAGCTGTAAGAATTTATTTGTCAAACCAAAGGATCTGTATGTGTAAATCTAAATAAGTGGTTTTGTTCTATATGCGTTACTCCGATTAGCATAAATAAATGCCTGAAACCTCACAAGGAATGCGTTTTCTTCAACTACTATCAAAATGATCACCTTAAAAGAAGAAAATTATTATTGATGTCAGACAAATACTGTGAAAAAAAATGAACTCTTAAAAATAACTGACAATTTAGGAACATTTTTCTATGTGGAAAGAAGAGGCTGAGGAAAAAATTCCAAGGAGAAATCAATTTCACAAATTACTACCCAGCACATTTCACAAATTACTATTTGGCACATTTCACAAATGAGTGCTTGTCTTACCTAGACCTCTTCTCCCATCTCCCATTTCCTACATATCCCTCCACAGCAGACAAATCTGGCAGAAGTGTCCCAACCTTATTTTCACATGCAGTTGTGTTGTGTGTGTGTGTGGATGGGGGAGTTTTGGTCCACCTACCTTGCAAATGGCTAGAGTATATAAAGCTGGAAAAAATAATTTCGTATATTTGCAATAATTTTTTAAATCAAATGACACTGTACCTGTCATAAGTAAGCTGTTGTTTGAAGTTACCATGTGGAATGCTCTTTTTGTATCCAGTTCCATTGCATAAACAGTATAATGAATAATTTTCCCATTGGGATTTGCTGGAGGATCCCAATATAGCAAAACAGAGGAGGAGGTAATATTCTTGTAAGATATGTTTTGTACTGAGCTTGGAACTTAAATGAAAACAGAAAAACATAACAATAAGCAAATAAGTAATTAAAAAATATTCAGTGAAAGAAATCACGTATGTTAACCTATATCAGAGTTACAACATTTTACCTTGTTCTTGTGTCCTGACCAAGAGAATTGATGGTGGCCCTTCTCCAACAGCAGTGAAAGCAGACACACTGATGGTGTAATCTGTGAAAGGCACGAGGCCCTTTATAACATACGACAGTTCTTCAGCCAAAATGTTAACACTATATTGATCACCTGAGATTAAATGGAGAGAAATATTTACTTACTCATAAACTCTTTTTTTTTTCTTCAGCATTCCAAACTCAGGATGACATGGTGACCTAGAACTACTTTATTGCAAAAGAATTAACTTTCATGGCAATTACAAAAATACAGAGAAAAGCTTACTAACTGTCTCTTAATCAAAGAGAGGCTATTACAGGTCCACTTTCATGTGTACAATCCTCTCTGCTTTCCAGAGGTCTTGTACGAAGCATAGAATTTAGATGGTAAGAATAGTGGTTAGATTGGCCTAGGTGAAGAAATGAATGGGTGAGAACTAAAAGCACGATGTTTATACTGACAGCTATCTCCAAAAAAATTTGAGAAAAATTTCCTAGGAACTCAGAAAAGGCTTGTAGATGGCCTAGTCTCTCCAGTGATTTGAGAACCATCACTCCTAGGTTACTGTGGTTTTTGGTGTTGTTTTTAGCTTTATTTTTTAATTGAGAAGGATAGATTTCTTCTTCCTTGCCCTCTGATCTGTGCTATAATAACTGTATTTGAATGGCTCCCCTCATGGATCTCTTCACATTGGTGTTTTTTAGCAGAAGAATTGTGGTCAGCAGAATGAAGAAACACACACACCCACAAAGAGTTACTGGTGCATCTGCAATAAAGTGCTAGATTACAACAGATGATGTCTGAAATCAATATTTCAGCAACACAGACATCTTTTAGCAACTCAATACCTCGAGATAAATGAGGCTGCAAAAAGAAGATTCACATTTAAAACACTGCACGTTTCTCTGCATGACAAAGAAGATTCTTCAGGATTAATATAGCATGGAAAACATCCACTATAGTTTAAACTAATGGATTAAATTCTGGTCTTAGATACTGATGTATATGGAGGGATTCAGTGAACTTAATTTTAAAAAAAGAAGTCATAAAACAAAAACTTGACTTTCTGCCTACAAAAAGACCCTCTCACTGTAAAAATTTAAAGTGGTATTTTAAGTCCCCGCCTGTCAGCTGAGGCCTGCTTAATGACTTATAAATATCCATTCTTGGTAAAGAAACACTGGTCCATTGATACTACAGAACAAGTGTACACACTAATGACACCGCCGTGTCATGGGGTCATCTCCACCTGTTTGTCACCCATATAGCAAAGTTGTAACTTTTTGACCTATTTACCTTCACTGACATTTGAAAACCCATTAGTCAAAAGGCTTAGGGAAATCAAGGTCTCTGAAGGGCTTGGAGATATGTTAATCCCTGACAATCACACCTGCTTTGGCAACTGTAATAACTGATTGTCTATGCAGCTTGGCTGATGGCTTTCGGGTGCTCCTTTCACTGAAGAAGGTCAGCTGGGTGACAAGGGGCTAGTTCCTGCCTGTGTGGCATTCCCATTTGCTTCGGAAGGTTATTTGGTAGTAAAAAAAATCCGACTCCAGCAAATGACCCACTCATAATTTGCTTGAACCATGTGCTAAAGATCATATCTGGGACAGTGATGAGGGTCCTTCAGAACAAAGGAGCAGGTAGAAAAATATCGTAAAGTGTCTTACCCGAAGAAGAATGTAATTCTGCAGCTCCGTTTGTAGCAGGTAAATTATCACCAGATACACTTGTAAATATTACTGGGGAAGGGGTCTGAACGCTGGAAAACATTTCAGCTGAACCTTCATATAATTCATTGTTTGTTTCTATTGAATTCCAGGTGGGAGAAGGCTTGGTGTTTTCGCTTATCATGTATGGTTCCAAAGAATCAATGAAATACTAAAAAATAGAAATATAAAAATCAATCACAAATCTTGTCATCATTAAATTATTTAATTAAATTTGTATATAATATATAAATAGTGCTTGTATCTTTGTGCATATATGTACACATACACACTATGTAAATGTTGGCATAGAAACATGATCCTTTATTACAACAATAATTAACTTGGAAAAATTCAACATTTCTCATGAAAAAGCTCAGCTGCCAGCAGCCTACAACCTTTTACTCGTTTTTATTGTTTAAATAGATACCGCATGCTTTAAAAAAAAAAAAAAAAANAAAAAAAAACCACAAACCCTTAAAATACGGGTTTCATATTAAAGCGGTAATTTTAGAACAAAGCCTCTAATGCTTTATCCTTAGAGTTATATTGAATAGACACATGTTTGTGCCTGGGAGATTCCATTTGTACCAAACATGTTCTGAAACAGAGTTGCAGGCACTTAAGAGGCCTTCAGATGCTTCTACTGAAGAAGAGAAGTAACAGGTTGACTAGATGTTTGAGAAGGAATAAGGGAAGAGGGAGGAAAACAGAAGCTAATGAAATTAAGGGGAAATAAGGGAGTATATATGTGAAAAGGGAGAGTGAAAGGGAGGCAAGTAATATAGAGTGGTCCATAGGGTCCCACAGGACAGAGGGGGAAAAGACAAATGCCAGAAAGGGATGGCAGTAGATACAAGGGGAGCGAGAACTACAGAGAGAGGAAGAACAAAAGCAGAAGAGAAAAGAGAGAGAGGCACAGGTACAAAATGGTGTGTAAGCACTAGATCATCATGCCCCTTCAGAATGTGGGACCGAATCCAGGACTGCAGTGTCTCTAAATCGTTCTGCTGTCATCTGTGAGCACTCCCCACTCACACATGTGGCCCACTTCACCGCCAGAAAGAAATGCTTTTACAGTGATGTAACTAATGCACATTAGCTCTCTCCCTACAGGCTCCGGGTAGAGAGAGGGCAAAGCAGCTTTTTTACTGCTGTAACTCAGGAGGATTAACCACGGGCAGAGACAGAGCATCAATCTCATCTAAGTACCAACAGGTAACAGCTACATATGCCTCATCTTCACCAACTTTTTATAGCAAAATAGTAGTCAATGCAGAAATACTTTTTGCTTCTGAGGCTTTTCCACTTAAGAAGATAACAGCCCTTTTTTGCTACTAGTTATCGAGTACTGTTAGCACTGTGGATCTGATAGTTCAAATCCTGTTAACATTCTAAGCTTGGGTCAATGAGGTTTTAAATAAAGTAATGTTATTATTTGTTTTGATTTTTAATTAAAAAATTACATTCAATGAACTGTAATAAAGCAGCAATGATGCTAAACTGAGAAATCAAAAAAAAAATAGGAAATCCCATCATTAAAACATGTCTGTGCAGACAATTTTCATTTTTTGAGTCTGTACTATGATACAATCTTTAATTATAGAGTTATACACTTTCATTTTGCAAGGACTCCTGCTTGTTTTAATGAATGGATCCTTATCCTCATTTCCCCCTCACCCCTTACTCCTTATGTAATGTTCGGCTCCAGGGCTCTATTTAATATATGTCATTCAACATGAAAGCAAACTCCTTCATTGAGCTCTACATCAAAAACTTAGATTCTGTGTCAGATCCAGAGAAAGACATCCTTGTTTTTAAAAATTGAATTATTCAAACTTTGGGCTCCTATGTTCAAAATTAAGACCAAAAAACGCCACCTCAGAATGCGCTCAATCCTGAGCTGAACCTTTGCTAGGGGTCTACAGTTCCGTGCCGCGTGCTGAGAGCTGCCCCATCTAAGCATG
This sequence comes from Pampusana beccarii, assembly GCA_013399365.1. NCBI lineage: Eukaryota > Metazoa > Chordata > Aves > Columbiformes > Columbidae > Pampusana > Pampusana beccarii. Next base: position 291,894 of record VWYH01006006.1, read on the forward strand.
TAGAGCACATCAGCACACAAAATCCTGAAGCTAGACTGACTGACAGCACAAAGCCCCTAAAAAAATCTAATCTGGTAGCTGCATGCAGATATCCCTACTGTACAACCGCAGCATGGAGTTCAGCATGCCGTATCAGACATGTAAATTCAAGGGGACAAATGGGGGCAGAAAGTCTAGGGGTGTTAGCCTTGCAAGCAGAGCACTTCACCAGCCTTGGGAGACTTATGTTAAATTCACTTCCCCATAGGATTCATACCCACACCTTCTAGGAGTTTCCCTGAGTTTTTATGTATCGATCTAGGCACCTAAAGCTGTACTGTTGCCGTTAGGTCATCCTAAAGATGATGCAAAGAACTCAGGGGCTAGAAATGATAATAATACGGGCTATGGCTTTCTTGCCTTCAGTACCTAAGTAATCTGGATCATTCTGTTAGAATTATTTACTGTTTTCATGTTGTGGAAACAGCATTACTGGAATGTCTTTAAAACCCAGTCAGAGAAAGAGGGTGGGGTGAAGAAGGTGGCTTTTAAAAGCACTGACAACTCATCCGTCATGGCTAATTCCACATGCTATACCTATCAGATAAGGCAGAGAAGCACATTTAATCTAGCTAAGAAATCCATATTGAAAACAAACAAACACACACACACAGAGAATACCTTATTTTTTCCATCTAGAATAGTGTTTTCCAGAGTCACCTCTGTCTCCTGCACGTTTACTTTAACTCTGTACTGGGTAATGATTCCATTTGGTTGTCGTGGCTTCCTCCAAACAATTTTTATGTATGTGGCTTCCACTTCTGTGGGATGTAAATCTGATACAGTACCTGGGACTAAATATTCAAGAAGAAACTTGATTTTATTAAACATCTGGGATTATTACAGGCTTTTTCAGCACTGTGTGAATTTAATCAAATTTCACATCCTTATCTTTTAAGTGTCTCCCATGAAGGTAAGAAGTTACTTCACATGTTTTTTTTAGCAAAATAGCTACAGTTCTAAAAATATGCACAGGTTTTTTACATATATGACATAAGTATGAGTATGGTCAGATCTTAAAATTATGTAAATCAGGATAGCTCCCCTGAAGTCAGTGCACTGGAAGCAAGAATACCTTTTCTAGCTTACTATATGGAACATCAAGCATATTGAAAATGAAAGCTTAATTCTAAATTTATCAAAACCAAACAAGAATGAAGCAAAAAGCTGAAAAAAAAAAAAAAGTGATACACCTTGTTAATTTCACTTACATAGTAGGTTTTGGTTCAATTTCTCTTTTAATTACGCAGTAATAATGATACTGTACTTCACAACAGACTGCCAGACATCAAAAACTTTTATACTCAATAGAATGAGATTCAGGTGTGATGTGAAAAATATTTTCTCCTAATACGCCACAGAAAAATACGTGCTTGAAACTACTTGCATAATGAACATTTGTAGATTTGGCATTAAAATGACACATTCTATGTCACCCTCACCGAAAGAAGAAAAAGAAAAAAAAAAAAAAAGCTTCAGACATTCAGACAGAAGATGAGCATGGCTGTATTGAGGAAGGCCATCTCTGGAAATTGCCTCTGAGAGCTGACAAAAGCAGATACTTCAGTGAAGAATACGATTAAATAAGGATAAATGTTCCTCCTGCTCTTACACCTTGACAGCAAGCATTGCAGCAATCATTGACTGGGAGATTGTCTAAATTTGTGCTGTGTGGCATAAACATAACACAAAAATAACCACCTTGAAACTGCCTGCCTATTACACACCGATTCTCGATTTTTTTCTGGTTGCATCCCCAGATGCAGACCATTAACCCTGCACAATCTCACACACATGTAAGATAAAACCGCGTTTCTATTGAGCAGAGGACTCTCACCTGGTGAGTGAACTACGAGGAGCCAAAACTCCCAAACGACAGAGTAGATGGGCCATGGCAGAACCAACCCCTTGATTGCCCCAGGACAAGATCTGGATATTGTGTCTGACTCAGAGCTATGGGCCCTGGGAAAGGCGGCTCCATTAGAAACGGGAACGAGGCCTTGGATTTGGTGAAAATCAGTGAAATGAGAGATGTTTAATAAGGACAAACCAGCCGGTGAGGCGGGGGGGGGGGTGTGAATCCTGTACTGTTCTTTCTCTTCCACTTGCTGCCATCTAACGGGTAACTGCAGGCCCTGCAACTTAATCACTGTATCTAACTGCTTTAATTCAGGCAGAAACCGCGTTTCTGTCACCATCTCTGAAGGCTTCTGGTAGCAAGTAAATTTAGTGACAGTGTATGAACTGGAAAAAAAAATGAGAAATAAATCTATGCAATAAATTTTCAGCTAAATTCTTTCATTAGCTTATTATCCCTCTCTTGTAAGACTCTTATGAAACACACCCATTCTTTCCCTTGCAAAGTACCTTAAAGGGCTTTGAAGAGAACATTGTAACCAGTTATGATGTACAACCCATCAACTTCACTTCTTTATGCTTACTCACCATCTGCAGGAGTGAAAACTGTAAGGTTTGTCTTTGGTCCCACCCCAGCACTTGTCTCAGCACCAACGTACACGTCATATGTTGTAAACGGCACAAGGTTACTGAATACGAACTTGTGATCCTTTGTGCTGTTATCCAGAATATGACCTGGAGTGAAAAAATGAAGATATTCTATCTCAGAAATAAAAAAAAAGTCCATTATTTGCTTACACTAGATATAGCTGCTTTCCAGGATGATGAACACTGGAAAGCCAAATTTATTTGTGAAAAAGCTAGTTTGGCGTCAATCTCATTTGAAATAATACTGAATGCCTGAAAAAATCTCCCAAAACCTTCTCAAGAAGATACAAGTTTTAGGAAGTGGAAATTTTATTAATTTTAAATTAATTTCTATTGCTTTTCCTGTGTGGTTCCATTAAAACATTAGTGTACAGCTCATTAACTTCTTACTTAACTACAGGCAGTTGTATAATTTCTTCATACATAAATGTATGAATTTAAAAAATTACAAAAACATCAAAACAGTTTATTATATACTACACAGGAATGAGAATCCTCCAGAAATCTTTACCATAAAGAGAAAAAAGGTAAGATACCAAATGATTTGTATATATAAGCACGCTAATGCAGCTGCAAGCTTAGCCTGTCATCTCTCTAAAAGAGTGAGGAAAGTTAGTTTCCTCCACTCTTGAGAATATCCAATGTGAATTTCATTGCATACTCTTCATCATGATGGGCAGACTTTTCCTTTAAAAGTAATTTATTAAGAAGTCTAATAGTAAAAAGGATACATAGCACTGCTTTCAAATATACATTCTTATTGACAGGGACACTAAGAATGCAAGTGCAAAGAAATAATCACAAAAAAGAAGAAGAAATAAAACCATCAATTCAAACTTACCAGATGGTCCATACAGCTCAACTCTGTAACTAAACTTTCCTGTTACTATGGTTGGTGGGTCCCACATCACTGAGAAAGACTTTGCTGTAATGTTGTTCTTGGCAAAATTTTGTGGTGGATCTTCTGGAACTTAAACAATATTGGAAAAAGTCTTTGAACATAAAATAATTCATATTAGGATTTCCAACAACCACATATCAGACAATTAATTTTAAACATAAACATTAAATATTCTGAAGGGAAGCTACATTTAAAGCATCTCTCATTAAGATGACTTATTTTAATTTTGTTTCTTTTTTTCTTTTTTTAATGTAGTGCTCCCAAAGGGTAGCAAAAGACATGGCAGTATGCAAATAATCTTTCAAATACAAAGGTGGCAGGGATTCTACCAAGTTTAGCAGGGACTTCATCATAATATAGATTACATACACAAGATGCTCAAATAAGATTGTGATGCTCAGCAATACAGAGTTCACATCAGGTACATTTTTCTTCCTTGAACACGTTCTTTTTTCATACAGACAATACTTGATATCGAAGATTTCTGACAGCACTGATGATATACATTACTATCCAAAAAGATAAACCTGGAAACAACTAAGCTTGCAAAAACATTGCATACTTGAGCAATTTTATTTTCATTAAACAATTCACATCAATTATATGAATCTCATACTCAAGTGAATATGAAATCCAATCCCTGTCCTTTCTAAAGTGTACTTTACTGTATCAAAAGTTAATGGCAGATTATTATTGAGGTGAAAATCTGAATCCAAAGACAACTAAAGGAGGTGAATTTTTTACATCTGTATAGAGTAAAAACAAACCTGACTTTCAAAACTGCTGCCCAAGTAAACTTATGGAAACTGCTCGATATATATTTCTATGAAAAATAGGTCTTAATATGTCATGTGTGAGATTTAAGCCAATATCGAGATAGAGACTGATCCTGTAAAAAAACATGCAAGTTAACTAATATATTACTCTTTAAAAGTGCTACCGTCTTTCGTAAAAACTACTGTACAAATGAAAGAAATGAAAAATTCTGCTTTTCCTAGAAGATATGCTATAGATTGGTCAGTAGTGACTACTTAATCATTCCTGGTGATGCAAATTGCATCAGCTACAATAGTACATAATTCTGAAGTATCATCTTAAAAGTCCACTTTCCTTTTTTCCAAGGTTTAAATCTTTTTCTCTTTCACAGCCACCCCAGCAAAAGAAATATTTGCATGCTGGGTTTTCAAAAAAGTATTTATTTATAATGAAACATTTTAAAATGTTTTAAAGTAGCAGCCTCTTTTTCAAAAACCAAAGCAAGAAAAATATCACCTTTGTCAAGAACACAGCAGAGCTTCAGCACAGCTCAGAAAATTCTGGTTGGAGGGGCAGAAATAGTTTTCAACGTTTTAAAATGGAGCACCATGAGCCGTACGGTAGAGACACATTATCATCTTCCTCTTTGTGGTGAAATGGGCAGGACAACAATTCCATGTCATGCTCCTCTGTGAGCAGGGAAGTGAGATTTGAAATAAATGTGCTCTCCATCCTCCCATCTGCTAACTCAAACTATAATCTATCAATTTTTCTCCCTCAAGCCTCATCTCAGACACTTCAGTGGATGACTGAAATGTGAAGTTTTGGCCGTATGAGCAACTAGTAGCTTGCAGGGCATGGCTAGAACAGAACCAAATAGATTCTTGTAGGAATGAGAATGTTTGGAAAAGGGAAGTGGATTTCAGCAATTACAGAGAGACTGGGTGATGTTTGATGCTGGAGGGGGGGACCTGTTACAATAATTGCAAAGCAACACTCCTAAATAATGATTTTACTCTATAGGGTATATAGATAAATACACACTTTAGCATGTAAAAATATCTTGCCCACTGAAGCAAACTAAAGGAGAGGAAATAAAAATAATGAGGCAAAGCATCTATTAACTCATAACGACTTCATAACAGATCACCACCAGCTCTATGGCCAGCCCCAAAGGGGTTCCCTGGCACATGGGCATGTCGGAGTCTCCAGGGAGCACTTTGCAACCACCTGCATGCTCAGAAGGTGAAGATCTAATAGAGGTGGATCCAGAAGCTCGGGTGTGCCAGTGCGCTGCTAAGAGGAGGCACTTGCTGAGGCTCAGGCTGTGAGAGATGATGGCGGGTGTGCTCTGGGCACACCACACATCCCCCCACACCAACCAGTATGACAGATTCCCTTTCCCCAAATCGCACTTCAATGGATGAACCCTGGCTGTATAGGCACCTGCTAGGCAAGGACTGAAGATCTTGCAAACAGCTGACATCTTTCTATGTATTTGACAAAACTAAACCCCATGGCATAAGCTTTTCATCACTTTCCAGGGTTTTCTTGTTGTTATACCAGTGCGCCTATCCTGGGATGTTAACACGGTGAAAAATAAACTGGAAATTAGCCCTGAGATAGCTAGAACAGAAACTATCCAAAACTTCATCAATCCTAGACAGAGCAGCAAACTAGTCTAGCAGAGCAATTCAAATGAACAGTGCCAGGAGGGAATTAAATTTATTTTCATCTGAACAGTGCTATGAATTCTGGATGTATGAAAAGGGAACCCAGTAACAGCAAACTGTGTCAGGCAAAAAAAATTATGAACTAGCAAACAGAAAGCAAGAATAACATCCCTCTAGAACACCTTTTTGGTACGGCTCTATTAATGATGTTGCCTACCACCTAAGCCATTACAAAACTGTTGCTCCTGGACAACCTTCTTTTCCAATTCTGACTTTTCAGTGCATTGCAGATAATCCAGAATCAGCTTTCCCAGTGTTTAAAGATTTCTTCAGCACTGAACAACTTTCTGCAATAGGTCCAGATTGAGGAATCATGGGACAGGAATTTTCTTTACACTGCTTATCTTTCCACAAAGGCAAAGCAGCTTTAAGTGCATTGCTAAGTGCACAATACACACACATTTTGAATACCATGCCTGACACCTTTTCTCTTCATGTGCATTTTTAATTCTCCTTCCATTGCACCATTAAATGCAGTTCTTAAATTATCCTCATTTTTTTATAAAATTTGATCTATCCTCAACATACTTTGCTATCTTAGACTTTTAAAAATAACAGAACTCCCACTGACTGTACATTATTAGATACATTAATAGTTATATACACTTTCAGTTGATTCCACCAGGTAAAATTAAGGAATCATGTAAACAGAAGAGTGTTATACAGATAAAGACAGATTTAGACTGATACATCTTGCAGTATAGCTTCAAACTGATATTTTGAAGTTTTCATATAAATCTGAGAACTTTATTTCCATTTGAAAGCAGTATATACCTGATTCCGGTGTCCGGACAATTGCACTGTCAATGTAACCTGCCTCAGTGGTAACTGCAGAGACTTCAAAAAGGTAGGTGGTATATGGCCTGAGGTTAGTTATAACAAAACTAATTGGTTCGTTCCAAACAGAGCTTGTTTGACTCGGTGCCTCCGTACTTGGTGTAACCTTAGTCTGTGAAGGAATTGTGGATTTGCCAAAAGTAGTTGAAGGAGTGGTAGTACTCCATAAAAACGATTCGCTGTTATCCTATAAAGACAAAATATGAATCATGATAAGCTGCACCTATACACTACAATTTTAAATATATGTAGATCAAAAAAGGCAGACCACCTTTGGAATAAAATTATCCAAAACTGGTTCTCCTTTTCATGCTTCAATCTTCAATTCAGGTTGTTTCTTTCATCGGCTGACATTATAATACTGTCACTAACAGAATGTACTAGTAGTTTCCTGCCTTATCCCAAAAGTTCTCAAATCTGACTGAACAGAACCAACTCTCTAGCATCCATTTAATAATTTCCAAATACCATTTTCAGCGTTCAGTCTCTCTCTTAAAAAAAATAACAAAGTCCTCTAGTAATGTCCTTCTACATCACATGTATGTTATATATACGAATGGATATATACCTATATCCATATACGACGGATAAGACCAGACAGTGGTTTCCTAACCCATACTGTCAGGAGACACCTCTGAAAAGCCACTAGACATTACAATAACCAATACTTCTGATTCAGTAGGTGGCAGGTTCTCAGTGCTGAATTAAATCAGCTTCATGTTGGGAACCTTCACAATGCCCAAGATCATTTTCCAAATACAATCTGAAGCCTAAGCCCTGATAACTTTTATAATTTAAAACTGCACTTTCCATTAAAGTTCTAAACTTAGCATCCCCCCACCAAAAAAAAAAAAAAAAAGGTAAAAAGTTAGGCAGCTTGACATCTGAGTAATCACAATACTCTGCTACTCTGCTCAGGATAAAGAGGAAAATAAGAATAACACTGGAAAAGAGAATTTTCTTCAAGAAATTCAGAAAGATATACATTGGTTATGGGTCTGAAGCCAATAGTCAAAATTCAGAAGCTTTTCAATGAATGCACATTTTTAAGAACAACTCTGACTACAAATATTTTTTTTAAAAAAATCACTTTGCTAATAGTGGTCTTTTTATTTTGATATAAAAAGTATTTAAATAATGTTGAAATTTGTTACACAGAATAAAGCATACTTTTAAAATATTAAAAGCACTATCATAATATATATAAAAATAAGATATTAACATTGCACTATGTTGCACTGGTCAAAAAAAAAATCTGAGCTGAGCTTGTAAAAGAAAATGCAGCACTTACATTACATTCTGGTAACCTCCCAGACAGAAGGTCCTCTACTTTAACCAAGACATCTTTCACTACAATTCCACTTCTTGCATGTTTCACACTAATCTTGAAACTAGTTATCTTTCCATTTGGTTGCCGAGGGAGAAACCAGATCAGATTTACAGCTGAATAATTCAAGGCTTCAACTGTGAGATTCACTACTTTACCTGGAGCTTGGAAACAAAAAAAAAAAACACGAAAGCAGTGAGACATACTTTTCTTCTCAGCACTGGAAAAAAAAAAAAAACAAAACATTTTTTTTCTGCAATGCCATTTCTAGCTTCCAAACTCTGAAGCAAATAAATAACAACTGTTTACAAACACATGTAAAGTAGCTAATACGCAACCAGCTCTTTTCCAACCTGGTTTAAGTGAGAAATATAATTATTTCCACCCCATAATAATATAGTAATTGGTTTGGTCAACTTAAAAATATTCTTCCTAGAAGCAACTCATCTACTGTGGCAGAAGCAGCAGATTTTTGCCCACTTTTGTTTGTTTAAAAGCATAGGACAGCACTGGGTGCTCTATTTCACTTTATCTGTGTAATCTTTTCAGCTGGATGTAGATTTTTTTGTAGCTTTAAATAGCTCAATTTAATTTAATTATTAAAGAAATTGTGTTCTTTGGATCAGTGACAGCTTCCAAGCCTTTTGTCAGAGCATCTGCACTAATCATGGCACAAATGAATGGGATGCAACATCTAAACAAGATTTTACAAGCTATATGAACTTTCCTGAGAACAAGAGCTCTGTGACTCTGTCTTAGTCCTGCCTGTATTGTGTGGGCAGCAAAAGTTCCTGCTAACTTTCCTACTTTAAACTGTATGTCTTCAAGATGGTTTCTTCAACCATTAAAGGAAGACTTAAAATTAAAAAAAAAGTTGAGAAGCTAAAAGTATAAATGCAGTATCAGTGACACAGAACTCTCATCTAGAATTTCAAGACACCTTCAAATTACATTTATAACAGATTTTAGCTGTAATAAAATGTAAGCAGGAATGCATAAAAAAGTAAAAAGCTAATATTCTCATATGGAGAAACACTGATGCCTCTGTCAAACACGAGCAAATAAAGCTTACAGAAATAAGGTTTTCTACCAACAGTTACATATAAAGAACAGTTAAAATCAATTACTTTGCACAGCTCCACATGGCAAGTTTACCACCCCTTTTCATATTTGGTTTCATAGCTCATTGCACTATCCCAAAAATCCGATGCAGAATGATGATTTTCTGTGGTTAACTGAGATGTGGCACCCTGTGGTTTGCACGGCCACAGAAATCACCCAGGAGTCCCAAACACAGTGGGATGGTCACCACCATGGCAGCACAAATTCTATATTCCACTAAGACTTATTGACCTCAATGTAACTGGCCTGATGCCAGCTCTTCAGCCAAGGCTTTGCTGCTGGAGCATAAGCAAGACTACAAACACGAAATCAATAAAGATAAAGCAAATTCAGACTATAATTATCATTTTTTAATCTTCAAAGGCATCAAGTCAAATTTTCATTTCAGCTATGTATTATAATTATTTTTTTTCTTCAGAATTAAGAAGTAAAAACTTAGTACAATACATTCTGTGCTGGACTTTGTAGAGAGGGTGCTTGGCTCCAGCACTAAACAAATATGGCTTGACAAAAGCAGGCAACGCCAGAGCTGATTGCACAACAAAGTCAGTCTCCTACTACTGATGAAGGCAACAGCAGATGGGTCCAATTGATACCCTGTTTTCTTGAGAATAAGACAGGGTCTTATATTAATTTTTGCTCCAAAAGTTGTGTTAGGGCTTATTTTCAGGGGATGTCTTATTTTTCCATGAGCAACAGTGTACATTTATTCTTGAATAAAAAATTCAACAGTTATTCACATATAGTCATGTCATCACATTCTGGAACATCGTCATAACTCTCTGATCCGTGTGTGAGAGCTTGGCACTTGCCAACCCTTATCGTTTTGGATCTTGTGGTGTCTTTTGAGCGTGATTCTTTTGGGAGTATCTGCTTTTCTTGGTGAAGGGTCTATCTGTCCTGCTGCATTCTACTCCCAATTCATTTTACTCTTTTACATGTACAGCTACCTGGACACTATTTAAATTGACTTTTCTTATGAACTGTAACTAGGGCTTATTTTTGGAGTAGGGCTTATATTTCGAGCATCCTCCAAAATCCTGAAAAATCATGCTAGGGCTTATTTTTGGGGTAAGTCTTATTTTCGGGAAAACAGGGTAGGTAGCTCTGCTCTCCTGTGACCTCGCTTTCCAGAAGCAGCCTGCCTAGAAGCTGGCATAGGAAAACCCCAACAGAAACAGACTTTGCGTATAAGAAATACGTACACACTGTAAATAGCATTACTAGCAAATAGGACAAAATGCACCTTTTCCACTGAATGAGAGAATAAGAACAGAATTAGGATTTTGGACTTAATGCATGATAATTTGGTCAAGTATAAAATGCACCATGGATACTTTACTCGACCAAAGTAGAGCAGCTCTAGTTAAAATAATTATCATCTCTAGTTAAAATAATTATTAGCAGCTTTTTAAAAATTACCACTTTCTGCGGTCTGAAAAAGAAAAGGATTGCTAAATACTCCAACACCAGCACTGTTCTCAGCAGCAACCTATAGGGAAAAAAAGTTGCATTAGAAAATGTATAGGATATATAGTAAACAAAAGCACTAAGCCACAGCAGACAAACGACAGCAAAGAAACCCCATCTACTTCTGTGTCACTGAAAGAACGACTGAAAATGTCCTTAAGCATTGATGAATTTTACAGTAACTGCAATAGCTGAGGAAATGACCTGGAGATCTTCAGGGGGGTTGTCAGGTAATGAGAAAAGTCTGACAGTGTTAAAATTACATTATATAAATCTAAAGGTATGTCCTTTCCTGAACACTGATTTTTAATTATCTCATCTCAAAGTAGGTGTGGTAGAAAGGGTCCAGAAAGGCAAACTAGCATTAAGAGAGACATGGAAACTCCCTTTTCCTATGTGTAGTTGCAACAGAACTCATAAATAAGCAAACATTTGCATTGTAAAGGTGTCAGCTACATGCACTGACTAGCTGTGAAGAGAAACAAAAATAAATGCTGCCACAACGCACTGCTAGCATCTAGACATCACTTCCACAAACAGACATCATAGAAAAAAGCCTTGGAAACACTTAAGAAAGACAAGTTTACTATGCACATAAGAAAGTACTACCCAAAGTTCAAGCAGGTGCAGCTCACATTTGGAAGGAGTATTAATTTTTATGCTCTGAATTATAATGATACCACTAATTATTTAAGTTCAGAAAAAAGTCCTGAGTGCAGTGTTTTACAAAATTATCAATGATCAGGTGTCCAAAATTACCCATAGCTCCCCAACATTTAACAAATTATCATTTGTCACTGCTATTTCTTTAAAAATGGGTTTTTTTCATTAGATGTAAAGAAATTAAGACTGGGCTGTTACAAACAGATTGGAAACCGATATTCAAAGCTTATAAGCTTTGTTGATCTGTACTGTCAAGATATTTACCAGAAAGCACTTAATAACAGGACCAAGTCAGGTACCCTAAAACAATGAAGAATTTTCACCTATTCAAAAGTCAAGAGCTGTTTTTAAATAGCACAGACTCCAAAAATTAACCACAGAACCACCAGAAATTGCTCAAGAGAAGGAAAACATATGATGTTTCTTTTTGGCCACATCTGCCAGGAAGAAAAAGTGTTTCCACCCGAGTTGTTATTGAATCTATGAGGTTGCTCGTGGGTCAGGCAGTCAGGGCACCCATCAAAGCAGTAGGTAACATAGCAGCACTTTGTTTGCCAACATACTTTTATTCACTCATGAGAAAAGCCATGTGGTCCCTGCTAGACATAGGTTGTTGGGTCACAAGTCACTTTCCTGAGTCAAATTCTGCTCTAAGATCAATGTTTCAGGCTCCAGCAATGGGAAGAATTGCCTCCCATATATACCAACACAAGTCAAATTATTGCTAAAGTAAAACAAATGATTTAAAATGGCCCACAGTCTCCCCAGGGAAGGTTCGTACATGAAACAAAGAATGGAATTTGCAAAACTTTTAATAGTGAATCCCACACAAGTGCTACTATGGTACTCAAAATTGCAAATTAAATTCTCTTAATGACTTGATTTGTCTGAGCAGATTAATCTGCTTAGAGTCTAAGTGATAATACCTTTCTCAAATAGTAGCTGAACATTTTTCATGGGTTTTGGGTTTGTTTTTTTTTAGCAGATGGCTGGAGGCAGAAGATCAAAGCATAAACTTTTCTGCAGCTGTGGATATACTAGCTTTTATCAGCATGGCCATCACTACATTCACAATAAGCAACTTTCCCACAGTGGCAGGCATAATTACATTTTTACTTTCTGAAACACACACATCACCTTTACAAAGAATCACTTCACAGCCCTATTCCCAGTCTGGTCACCTTCTATATTTTGTTATAGATTTGTGCTGTGTGAACTTACATGACACAGAACGAAGCAAATCAAACATTTTATTTCATTTAATTCTTGACATTGACCTCTCCAAGGTTCTTATGAAAGAGTAAGTCAGGCAAAGAACTGCTAGGCCATTAATTGCTAAAGGGACAGCAGTTCCTTTCTGTCCACCTGAAGTCATTTATTGTTGAAGAGTTCAGAGACAGATGAGGAGTGCCTAATCTCAATGTAAACAAATTCCACATACAAAAGTAATGGAAATACATGCACTGATTTTGGCAGTAGATATTCACTGTGAATATCTACATAACAAAAATCTATGGGAAGGGAATGGAAAAGTATGACACTTTATTTCAGGAGATAACACTAGGTAAAACTACCAGGATTAGGGAAACCAGGCAAAAGCATTTACAGACTACATCTAAACAGATACTCAGGCCAGAAAACTCCTCCTTAAACTAATTAAATTTAAAAACAAAGAAACAAGTATGTAGCTACATGCTTTTCTGCATCTGGCTGAGATGATTTAGAAATCGACTTGTAATATCCAAAGTGCACCAGTGACCTGAAAGATGAAATTTCAATGGAGATGAAGAAAGATTTACATAGTTTTGAAAATTCTACCCTTTGCTTCTTACTTTCTACCACGTGCCATATGTCAATAAGGATATCAAGAGAAGAAACTATGGTTCAGTACAATTTTGGTTGGAAATTATTTAAACTAGATTTAAAAACTACTACTGCAAACAAATACCTGGCTAATATATTTTGCTATATGGCAATGGTAATTAGTGAGGTCCTTCAGAAAACACCATATGCACCTACCACAAACTCATACGATGAACAATAAATCAGAATTCAAAATACTAAAAAGCATTCATAAAGCTTTTACCATAATTTCATATGTTGTTCCAGGGTTAAGACTGGTAAGAAGAACTTCCAAACTGTCTGGCTTTGTTGTGACCTGTGTATACGCTGTCTGCATCCACGGGCAGACCTCTTTATATTTAACAATATAGGAGAGAATTCTCCCATTCGGATGCAGTGGTGTATTCCACGAGAGTAGAATCCCAGCAGAGCCCACTCTTTCACCTGCTAGAAACACGGGCGGCCCAGGATCTAAAACAAAACCAAAAACAAATTTAAAAAGTAATAGGTAATAGTTTTATTTACATATATACACACACAAACACAAACATGGAAAACAGTTTTTAGTTAAGTTTCCAGATAACGGCAACACCTTCACAGATTAAATAAAGAAATTAAATCATCTGCCAACATAAACCAATAAAACTACTGAAAACTAATGTAATGTTGAATAAAAAGCTTTTTTTTTTTTCTTCCTGGCTAGAGTCCTGTTACAAAAACGATAAAATAAATTTTGGAACATCAGGAACATTCTTCTATAAGAATCAAAAAAATTTAGTGATAAGATCTTCATGGACAAAATAGAGTTTAATATCAATTTAATATTTGACGTATTCTAGCAGTCTTAATTTCAGTTCCTTTCCCTAAAACCATTCAAAACCAAGCTGCACTCTCTTATAAAACCTGTCCGATATGGCTATGTTTTTCTGAAACGTCTCCAAAGTCTCCACTCTACATATAAATTGGGGTAGGAATATTACTATATGACACAATAGGAAATGTTTCTAAAGCTTACAAATTATTCTCCTTTACATGTCCGTCTTTTTTTTTTTTTTTCCTTTTTATTTAATTCCCCCCTGCCTCCCTTTTTTAATAGCCAAGCTAATGGATGAATGCAACTTCAAGTCACACCCAGGGCTGCTTCTTAAAAGTATCTGATAGAGAAACATTAATGTTCTCAATGAATACCTCAGACTCAGTGTGGGTTTTTACGGTTAAAGAAGATGAAAAATTCTAATGACTGTTCATAACTGATTATAATTTCTCAGATACTGTTGTGCATATAATAAACACAAAAAAAGCATAGTTAAAAAACAATCAACAAGATTTCATCAGTCATTATTAACTCACTTGTCACATTTGTTGTCACTGTTCGACTGGCAGGTGAGCTGTAGAGTGAAGAAGAAACTGCAGAAACTGTAACATTGTATGTTGTTCCAGGAACAGTATTAGAGAAGTCAGCCTGAAAGAGGACGTAGATTTATTTAAGTATTTTACCAAGAATTATGAAACAAATAAACAAATAAAATAAAAAAACACACTAAAAAACTCAAAAGTTTAAGCATTGTGTTACTGAAAGTGATCTGTTAATAAGCTTTTAGAAACACAGCAGTATATGCAACAGTAAATATAGTAGTTTAGATGTTAGCTACAGTGCAGTATTTTGCCAGCTTTTTAAACTACCCTCCATAAGATTTGTATAACTTTCAATATCAAAGAACAACAAAATTAACTATTAATTTTACACTGATAGGTGATTCTGTGGTATCTATAGAGGTTTTACATATCATTGTTATTAAAGTACATATGAAACATCATAAAATTCCTTTTTAAAAGAATAAAGACAAAAGCAGCCTGAAAAACTTATGAGTTTCTAACACTTAAACTAGTCCATCTTGTGAAATAAATGTAACTAATAACTTTTTAGCAAGCATTTACATAAAATACCTGTATCTTTGCAGTTCCAATAAAAAACAAAAGCAAAACCACCAGAACAACCATTATTTCTGTAAATACTATTATATTTTCCAGAGAGCAGAATCAAAAAGCGCTCCTGTTCCTTTTTGATGGCTTGGCAGTGAAACGTTGCCTGCATTAATGATTTAAGCACAGGTCTTCCTGGCAAGTACACAATTAATGAGTCTGTATTACTCAGTAGCTCTGCCCTTCCTTTGTTAAACTATTCATGAGCCCTTGGATGACTGGCTGTATCTTTCTAGCAGACATTAAAAAAAAAAAAAAGAATAAATTCACTACCTGTTGTTAGGTAACAAACTCTGGATGCTGAAATTTGCTCTCACCAGTTTTTCATTAATACCTGCATATTCATATTTGCATTAAATAGCTAAGGAGGCAAGTTTGAATTACGCATCAGCACAGTGCATAAGGAAAAGCTGGCCATGCAAGTCCTGTAATAAAAGCACATACTTGATACTCCCTAACTCCAAGATCTAGGATAACAACAGAGCCATGATCAGGAATAAGATCCACATGAAATCTGTCTACATGTCCATATGGCAGTCTCCAATACAATGAAAAGGAATGTGACGAAATATTGAAGAATTTAAGTCCTTCTGGCTTCGCAGGTTCTGAAAGACAATTGTGGAATGAAAGACAATTTTAATCACCGCCTTTACAAAGATATTAGTAGTTACAACTGAATATAAAAGCATCCAAGAACAGTTTACTTGCTACATGAAGGATAACCGTTAATCAGCCTGGATACAGGGGCATATTATAGTATAGTTTCTATACTACCTCTGAGACTTGGTCAGTAAGCTCTGAGCTCTGCCGACACCCTCATTCGCAGCGAGGGAGCTCAAGTAGCTCTGTCCAGTGTCCAGTTAACAAAGAATCTCTGCACAGTCCAGGTGTTTCTGCTCTTTAGCACTACTACTGTCATAGCTGATGCTATTGTCAAAATTCAAGATACAGCCGGTGCTTGTTCTGTTGCTAGCCACAGGGTAGTTAACTCTTCTAGAGCTTTCCTGTATTTGGAATCCCAGTAATTCCATGAAGTCTAGTGAGTCAAGTCACCCAAATTTGGATGTTTTATTCCTTTTATTAATCCCAAGTTTTCACCCTACCCCTGCCAAACCATCTCACTTTCTTCTGCCCTTAAACACGCTTTTAAATCTGTATCACCATCTCAAAGTCTAATAATGAACCAGATCTTAGTTTCTTCAATAGCTCATTAAAACATTACCTGCCTTTAATATTGTATATATTATCCACCTGTGCAATCCATAGCCATGTGCATCTGTCCTCTTTCTGCTTTGGAAAGTACACACAGACAACAACTGTCCCTGTGCTTATCTCCTTGAGCGAGCCCAGTCAGTGACGTTATTGGTCACATTTGAGATTTGACTCTACCCTTGCCCTCAGTCCTCTGGCTCCTTTACTAACACAGTTCTTCAGAATCCAAACGAAATCTTCTAGTATTGTTTATGCACTAACATCATACTATGCAGTCTGAATATCATATCACTTCTATCCTGAAAGAGCTCGACTCCTCTCTTATTTACTGTAAATCTGCTTAGATTATTATATATTTCATTAATTCTTTACACTATCCAGTTGCAAAGTTGTTTCAATATAGTCCAGTTTTGCCATGAAATAATCTGAAATATTAATATATCCTAATATTATATTTAGATTTTTATATTCAGTCTGTATTTGTCTTGTATGTATGATTTCTAACTCGCTGCTTTATTTTAATAATAACAGAACAACCAAAAAAAAAAAAAATCAATAAATGTGGAGGTGTGCAAGTGTAACTGAGAGTGTAATTTCTTTTAGTATACTTTTATAGATTTGAAGTCATACTGTTATCATCAGTAGTATTATTTCTATGGATGTCAACTTCCTTTAAAGCTGAATTTTATGCTTATAGAGGTCTTGTTATACAGACCCATGATTAATCTCTGAGTGTACAGTTACCACAATACTTAAGTCATTACCTCAGTTCAATTCCTTTTGACACAGCAGTGGAAGAGAACATAAAAACGTCCACATGGAAAGAGAAATTCAGTCCCATGAAGGTCATGTTTTTCCTACTATTATTTTATGACTGAGAATTACCCTTCCCACCTCAGTTCTACCCTTCTGCAGACTTAACCACATAATCAGGGAAGGCGCATCTGAATTTGGTTCACTGGAGCCTCACTGCACCTGCTTTTCCATCATCCTCCTCCCAATTTCATGCACACGGACACACACGCTGCTCTCCAGCAGCCTTCAGCCTATCAGTATAATGTATACAGCCCGTATATTTGTGTAAAGCGTAGTCAGAACATTTTGCTGTAAATTTCACAATTTCACCTACAAAAATAGTACTTAATACTTGTGATATCTATATAATGAGTGAGCGGTCTGAAAACTGGTTGAGGTTGAATAGATATATCAGTGAATATGGAGCGCAAAATGCAACAACACATTAATTTTTCCCAAAATTAACCATCATAAACCAGCAGGCTCAGGATTGCAATGTAGTCTCAATATATTTAAGCAAGACGAAGCACAATTAGCTCAACTAAACTGATTTAAATCTTCCCGCCATTTAAAAAAATACATTAATTGCAAGCTAAGTATTATAGCATTGTAGTCCTAGTTTAAAAGGTATACAGGATTTTTTCTTATTAATTTTACCTTCAAGACACTACCTCAAAACAAATGTAAGGATTTTAATCCCTATGTCACCTTATTCTAAAAGCTCTCTAACCTCTTGCTTCAGTCTCCCTAACAAAGAAGCACGAACAGTTTGTCAAGCACTGATCCGAAAAGCAGACATACAAATGTCATGACATTTGGTCAAAGTAGTCAATCAATGACCAATTCCAACACTTCTCAGGTCTCTCTCATATAGCCCTGTCATTACCACAAAAAACCCTATAAAAAGTAGTACAAGAAAGTAGTAAGAGAAATCGGTTGAGATAGATCTGGTGCACCTTTCTCCTCTTCAAATTTAATCTGTATTTTACATGATTATATTACAGTAGACTGCAGACGTGTCAGTATTGAGATTTTACCCCACTATGTTTTAATCACTAATCTAAAAAAAAAAGTACTTAAATGGAATAGTTTACGATATAAAGCCTTAACACTACCAACATTTGTAAACCTGTTTAACTTCACTCACTGCAAAAAAACAATTGAAATCAGATACAGTAAAACTCAGCTCATGTTCTTTGGAAGACGAGACCTGAAACCAATGGAAATACTAAAAATGGTCAAAGGAAAAGCAGCACTACTAAAGAAGTTATGTTTCTGGTGGTATAGCACTAGGTGCAGGTTGAATAGGGCATAAGTAATGTATGTCCACAGCCACAGCTAGATATAACATGCAAGATCTCTCAAAATTCTAGTGTTATTCTACAATGTGAGATGTACAAAGTTAAACATGTGCTGTTATTGACAGCTACCATCCACCGGTGAGGAGAGAAAGCGAGAAACCATACAGACCTGCTACAATTTCAATGAAAGCAGAAGCTCCTTCAATATTTCCTCTTAGTCTTTGCAGTGTGAAATTATAAATGCCCCCAGCAGTCAGGTTTGTAACGCTGTATTCAATCAGTGCTCCTGGAATCCTGAACTTCTTTATAAAGGTGTTGTTTGATAAAGATGCTTCATAAGAAGTGAAGTTAGTCTTGGTTGGATTCCACATTAAAGTTGCAGAGGAAGTATTTACCATTTTTAATGACAGACCGCATATTCCAGCAGGTTCTGCAGTAAAAATTATTCATATTGATAAAGAAAAATTTTATGCATAGTCTTTAAAATATAAGAAAGGTACATTCTTTAAAAATAAGTGGGTTTTATTTACATTACTTGAGGGTTCACAGAATCATGCAATATTCATACAAATTTTAGAAATACTTCTAAAATTCTGAAAAAAATACTGTAGTCAGTAGTATCATTATGCTCCACAGGGTAAAACCTGGGGTGTACCTCCTATGTGTACTATGTACCACAAAGAAAATTTCAGACTTTTCAGATCTTCTGAAAGAACAGTAACATTGCTTACTGGTGAAACAGAATGAGAATGGAAGACTTTGTAAACGGAAGTAAAGATTTTACTCAAAATTTTTCTAAAATACATCATATGCAATGTAATTTTGGAAAACTGTTCATCTATTCACCTAGCTATACAGTAAATTGCATCGTCTTGGTGATTAACCCTTTTTTACATTTTAAATATTCTTTTTTGTTATATTAAAATTCCTGAAATCACAGCTAATTATTTACAAATAGCACATTAATCTGTGCAGCACAGCCACAGAGAAAAAAGAAAAATGTTTCCGTTCCTCCTAAAAAGTGAATCTTCCAGATGATTGATTTATCTTTCTTGAAGCTTTCTGAAAAATACTAATTAGTGTAATCCCATTAAGGGCTGGATTATTCAGCATGTAAAACACCCTAAATGTTTGCCATTAAAAAGAACAAACTCTCCATAATCTAACCATATACTGGACTCATTCACAATACTCTTGAAAACATTTGCTTGAGGATAAAAAGCAACTTCAGGACCATGATGATGATGATGACTATTCTGTTGCATTTTTCATTAACAAGAATCTGCAGAACTAGATCTAGGTTTTATTCAGAGATTTGCTCATCTTTGAATATTTAAGAGACTGCAGAGACTCCTTGACTGTTAATGGGGTTAATGAGTTATAGTTCAAACAAACCACAGAAAACACATAAAAGAAGGGAGGTGGTCCATAACATGCATGTGTAGAAATCTGGGAGTTGATTTATCTTCTGATTACATTTGGCTGCTCTTTATCTGCTTTGGCAGTCTGGAAAACAATATAAATCCATTCCTTCAAATCTCTGCCACGAACAAACTCCCCTCTTCTTATGCTTTATCACAGGAGCATTGGAAAGTCAATGTTTGCTCAGAGACAGAAAATGAGTGCAGGATACAGGGTAATTTTCTGGACCTTGTTAACCTGGTTGAAGCACAATTCCTCTTACTCTTTTAAGCATTCTGTAGCCTTGTACAGGATGAATCCTCCAATCTTAGACCATGGGCTTGCAAGAATTTATGAGATGCAGAAACAATTGTAAACAAAGTACAAGGTAAGTCTTAAAGTATAGGATGCTATTCTGGCAAGATCCTATTCTGCTAAATGTTCGAGAATTTTGTGAGTTCACCTTTTTTTTTCCCCCCCCAAACAGGTATCTGCAACTATGTCTATAGATTCCTCAACTTCAATCCAGCAAGTTATGTATAAGGCTCCTGTTTAAACAACTATCACAAGAGGAAGCGGAACTTGCCACCCAAAGTTAAAGTTCCACTTTGAACTGTGTGACCCTTTTGAGTCACATACATACAATGATTTAAATGTTTTGGAACATTCACTGTTTTTCAAAAAGAAAAAAACAACAAAAAAAGACAAGTTATAAGGCATTTCCTTACTTGTGATGACTTTTTTCTCCACAGACACAGAGGAATCCAAGCCTTTAACTGTCTTCAACTGAAAAAAATATTCTGTCCCAGGGGCCAAATTTTTCACTACAGCTCTGCTGTCATAAACAGTTCTGGTAAGCAGCTTTTCATTATTCATTAGATAATACGAAAGCTATGGAAGAAAAATAATTTCTTATATCACACTCTTTCACTTCATAAAAGTAATGTTCAGAGATTCAAACTACCAGTTTTTATAAAAATATTTCCAATGCTTTCTGTATTTTAAAGACAAAAGAAATTATCAAGCGTATAGCTTAAGTTTTATATTATGTTCTACAAGATCAATCCACTACTTACTTTAAGATTCCTTAATAGGCCAGTGGTGAAAGCAGTGACTTTAAAAGTAGATGGAGGAAACAAAGCTAAGTCGTGCCTTACAGGTGACATGTTTTTGCTCTTGGAAGAAGGATAATGAAATGTACTCTGACTGCCCAGTCACACAACTGTACTGATGAGCCATACAATTAACTACAAGACAGAATGAGAATAGCCAAGGGGTGGAAGACCAACCTAAGGATTAATCAACAGTGTGAGGTTTTTTTCTTGTTGTTTTTGGTTTTAATTCTGAAATGGAGACACCTCTGAAATCTCTGTACACTTCTGGCAAACGAAAAAAAAAAAATCAGACAAAACTAACCAACAAATACCCAGAGGTGAGATTCTGAAAAGAGCCCCAAGGAATAAGCCACTCAACTCCACTCACTGGTAACCTTGAAAACTCACTTATGTGGAGCCACTGCAGAAAATAAAAGTGCTGGAAATACCAAGTAATTGAAATTTGGGCACTTAACTCCTAGAAGCTGTGAGGATTCCTTCTGACCTCCTAGACAACTCTATGGTGAGATAAACATTTCCTGAGATAGTCCTTTCTGTGGACACGGAAAGCTGCGGCTGCAGACTGTTTTGTGTCTGCAGTGGTGACAGGCAAGATGCACGTTGTGTCTGCCCTGCAGAGGAGGCTCTGGAGAAGCATCTCCAGCACACGCACATGGGTTTCTCAGTTAGTACTAAGTTAGTACTAAGAGACTGAGGTTTGCAGCTGCTGACATCAGTGTGTCCTGTCCTGCCTCCTGTTGTTTCCTCCAACAGAAAAGGGATATTCAGCACATGGTAGTGACCTGAAAGCACTCTGGGTCAGCTGCTATTCATGTGGGGGGGAACGATCTAGTTGCTCTCTGTATATTTTATCAGCACAGTACCTGTTAATACTCACTAAATCTTGGAGACTGTCATCACCTTATTAGAATTACAGCACTGCAAAATGCTAGAAGGAAAGCTATAGATTAAAGATTTACCTCTAATATAAACAAGTTAGGAAAATACCTTTTGTGCACTCTTCGCTCTACAAACTACAATATATTGCATAGAAAGTTGGTGAGCTGGGATAATTAATTTTAAATGATTAGTAAAATGATCCCTTTTATGCAGGTGCACCTTACTAAGCAACCAGTCTACTGAAGCCTTTCTCATTAAAGATTTAAAGATAAGCTCATTTATTCAAACAAAGCACTGTCTAATGTGCCTGCTTGCTCTATGAGATGCTGAACAATAATACTGTGCCATAAAGATCAATATTACAGATGACAATTACTTTCCACAGGATGGTAAAAATAACCTGGCCACATACAAAAGTAGATCTGAACTGGTTCAAAACATGAACGAGAGATCTGAATTTAATTTTAAAATTTGTAAAAATACTCTAGGCTACCATCAGCAAATTGTGCTGTGCAAGGTGAACTGGCTATTCTCATTCATTCAGATCAATGAAGCTTTACACTAATGAAGAGAAAAAAAATGTCAAGAAACCACACTAATACTCAGATTTCAAGTTTTAGGTAAGGATATAATTGAAGTCATGGGGAAGAAGGGGGGAAAGAACTGGATGCAGTAATATTGAAGTATAAACTGTGTAAGGCCATTAAAGCAAAATACTTTTTCACATGGTGGTACTACGTACTAAAGAATATCCTAGTAAAGTAAGTTAACCCTACAGGACCATACCTTGAAATCTTCATTGATTCAAATGATATGTTTAAAGAACAGTTTACTACCACAGTTTTATTGACTGCATGACCGTTTTCATACAGTGACTGCAAAATGCAAAGGATAATACAAGGCAGACTGAAAAAGACAGGATACGAAGGAGAGACTGGCTGAATGTCATAGTGAAACAGGATCCACAAAGTATTTAGATGTGACAGCAGATTGTTTCTGAGCAGAGAACTGAAAGATCAGAAATAACTCTGGATTTTGTGCCAAATGTTGCAAAGGATATTGTTCAAACTACAAATGCTGAAGAGCCACTCTGTAATACCAACAACGAAGTACTAGGACTCAGCTTCTTTGTAAGCATAAAAAGTCCAGCACAATGACATTTAATTAGAACAGGAGACATACTCAAAAATTACCAAGCAAATTAAAAGAAATTATGAGCAGCACCCAAAAGTGTCATGGTATGAAAAACACTGAAGTGCAATTTTAATACGTAAAACACCACTCAAAAAGTTTGTAGAGGGAATGCAGAAATAGCAAAACCATTTGAACAGTAAAGAGGATTACTTTAAGAAAATATATCCTTAAAAACTGGACGTCATGTCAAAACAAGAAAAATGAAAGCTATGAACTTGCCTAATTCATGCAAGCTAAATTAAGAAGCACAGGGAAGCAGGGCAAAGCAGAAAGATGGGCCAGCAGGCCAAAAGAGCCAATTGAAAACAGTGTAACAACTAATGAAAACAATAATTTAAACATACAATAAGCTTATCTGGGTGTTAGGGAGGACAGTAGCTGACCAAAATACAAAGGGAGAACCCAATACAGGGACATCCATATGAGAAATAGTAACTAAATTATTTGTTTCAGCAGTCTAGAATGTTTCCACAGCAGAATCATTATTAATTTTGAGTCAAACTGAGTTGTCTCAAATTAAAATGTCCACTAAAGAGGTTTTTTAAAAAGCCTGACAGTAGAATGAAAGATAGGCAGCACGGTGTTGCCTAGGAAAGAAACAGAATGCAAACAGAAAACACTATTAACCCTTTGATAAATTAATTCTGCACCCAATCTCAAGAAGGATATCAAAGGCTTAGAAAAATGAAAGAAAAAAAGTAATAAGAGATGTAGAACAGCTTCCACATAAGCATGTTGCACAAAAGAGAAGTGAGAAACTCAAGCTAATAAAATCACAAAAAGTATGGGTATGGTGACCAGGCAAGTACTAGCTATTTGTGATAGCACAGTAACCTAAAGAATATCAGGTTAAA
>VWYH01006006.1:315855-329760 GCA_013399365.1 Pampusana beccarii
GTGTACTTTTTCAAACAGGGTATAATGAAATTTTGACATATAAAAGATTAAACAAATTCAGGAAAAACTGTCACTGTTTTTCTTCTGTATGTCCAGTTTCAATCTATCACTCAGGAAATCCCTAAATTGTTTAGTGCCCAAGGTATGAGAGGTATCAAATGTTTGCAGTTTTGACTTGTAAATTACTACATTAAAAGAAAAAAGTTTTATTCTGGAAATTTCTAAACAAAAATTTTGATCCTTCTTTATAGAATGATTCTTTCTAAATTTTGCCATTTAATTAAATTAATTTGTATTACAAATATGGAAAACCAAGAAAAAAATATTACATTGCAGTTCCATTCAGTCCTTGACCTGTAATCTTTCTTATTGCATGCTAGCTGAAAAATCAGTTTTTGAAAGCTTCTAAAAGCCTGATTTTATAATATTTTTTAAAATTCTTATGTACTATGAAGTATGTGTTTAGCTGATCTTCTCCCTTAGCAGTATTTCCCTCCCATACTTGTGTGGGTTATAAGTGCAAATATTTATTGTTAGGTTTGCAGTACATACAGGATAATAATTTAATTGACAAATGAGAAAAAACATATATCTATATAGAAAGGATTGCACTGGTTTCTTCCCATTCTTATCTCACCTGAAACATATCATATCCTCCTCTTGGTAGTTTCCAAGAAAAATAGACTGTATTTTCCTCTTGCCCAAACACCTGTAAATCCAATGGTGGATCAGGATCTATGGTAAAGATAGGAGTGGATGCAAAATTTATTATCAAAATAATCTGTTTGAAGGAAATTAACATCTACAGAAGACACTGCTGTATTTCATTATCTTACACTTTAGTGTAGAAATAGATTTGATTTTGTACTTAAGAACAATGCAAAATAAATCAAATTCACCTCTACATACTATCAATAAAATCAGCGTTTATAAATTTTTATGAAAAAGTTCTATCGTGCTAATATTACTGCTGTTTCAGTTACTGGCAGAATCCCATTAACTACAGAGGAAACCTGTTTGTGTTTTCATAGCTTTTATTTACTTAGTAACTTTCAAGGATGTTTAGATTGAAAATACATATATATTAATTCAGCCATTATTAAGAAACATTGATTTGAGAAGGAATAGCTTTTCTTAGACACCACCTTAAAATGTAACAACTCTAATTATCTGAAGTCATGAAAAGTTACTAATAAACCATGAACTTACAGGTCCTAATCTTGAGGATGGTGGGGCGACTTCTTTTTAATCCATTGGTTGTCACAATACTGATTAAGAAATCAGTGCCTGGCAGAAGACTCTCAAATTTGTGCATTCTACAAAGATTAAAGAAAGAGATTGTTTTCTTTAGGATTTTTAAAATGCCTGTATATTCATATGTTAATTCTTTACAGTATCATGGGTATTATTTATACATGATGTGTGTATACATATGTATATGCTGTCAGTCAAAAACTATTTTAGTATGATCAAATCTTAAATAGAATGCATCACACTATGTTTCACAGCAAGTTCAAGTACTGTAAGAGAAAGTCTTAAATGATTAAACATCCAGAATGACACACAGGTTCTACTGGTGCTCGATCCAGCGCAGTATTTTATTTGCTCTTCTATGCACAACCACAACATATGAGATTTGTATTTTGTTAAACAATGTAATTCTTAATCTTTTTTCACATGGGTAGTGTACATCAATTAAAACTTCAAATACATACCACATAAAAGTTACATTGCAGGCTACTTATTTTAAATATACAGAGAAACATCTGGTTTGAGTTAATGTCAGTTATTTTTAAATGTAGTCTTCATACCTTACACTAGCAGGTAACATTTTCTCCTTATTGAAGACTTCACTGTTTATTGAAATAATATATCCATCAAGCGTATTTTCAGCTGGTGGCCAGGTAACAGTTATTGATTCAGAGTCTCTGCTATAGTTCAGATATTTCACAGCACTTGGTACTGTGTGACAATTAAAAAAAAAAAAAAAAAAAAGTGTTACTTTAAAAAGACATTTTAAATACATTACTTTATGACAAGACTCATGTCATCAGAATGCCATAAAAACTCCACGTACATGTGGCCAGCTACAGAGATAACAGGCAGAACTCAGAGGGCTCACAGGAACACAGACGGCACCAAGACTCCTGTCCTGTTGCCCTTTCTGGCTGAGAGAACAGAGGTCCACTAGTGAGAATACTTATATACACGTATACAAGGGGGTTCTCCCCAGCAGTTGTGCTCGGACACTCAGTCTGCCCGGTAGATGCCCCTGGATCCCAGTCTCACCAGCTGCTGGCACCTGGACCTACAAGCGTCTGAGGTCGCACCCCCACCCCACACACACATAGAGCTGGCCAGGACTCCTCAAGTCTGAAAAGGGGGCACCCCTGTGCTCTTGCCCATAGAGATACACAGATGGTCTCACACCCAGAGCTGGCCCACTCACCCCCTATTTCCCAGGCCACTTCACCCACCTACCATCTCACCTGGCTGGATCTCACTAGCACTCACACACCCACATGCATGTTGTCATCACTTAAAAGAAAGAATCCTGTCTGCAATTGTTAACCTAAAGATACATAAATCCTTTTAGTTTTAGGTCGGTCTGCTCACATAATAAAGATAAGACTGGCTTGCAAAACACTTAATCACGAACTACGAACACTGATGACTTTGCAGTTTTAGACCTTTTGAAGCCCACACGATCACTCGAGTCTTGCTTTAACACATATCTCAAGACTGCTGAATAAAGTGTCTTTTAGCTGAACATAGCTCATTATACGCTAAAGGGATTACGTAATGCGACATGCAAATGTGTAACCAATCGGCTCTTCAGGACTGTCCCGAGTAGTGATAAGATTTTGTATATAATGGCTGTTACTTTTCTTGCTGGCATGCTGGCCAGCGAGAGAACATCATAAAACCAATTTAGTTCTGAACACCTAAGTGCATTCGAACTCAGCACTGAAATGAGGAACCAAACATTAAAGAGAAGTCTAAAAAAAAATATTTTCTGTAATGTTGGTAGCCGGACAGTGTGCAAGTGTCAGTTACTGGAGTGTGCAGCTGCTTGAGTCATTATAAAGTTAACTTTGGTAGTTCATTGTACACTGTAACCATACTCAAATTCACATTTTTAAAGTACACAAGCAGTTAAAGAACAAGGAAAATAACAATGACAGGGAATAAGGAGAAAATGGTGAAGATTATTGAATTATTTTTCTCTGAGACAAAAAAAATAAAGAATCTGTTGATTAAAGCAAGACATATAAATGGAGCAAAACAAATGCTGAATTTGACAATACTGTGGTCTCACCTGTCTCTATCTCCTTTGTCACAGAAATGCTGTCTCTGAAACCTTCCTTTTCTGTTCGAATTGTAAAGTTGTACAGCTTACCAGGAGTAAGGTTGGAAAATGTTGCTGTTTCTTGCTTGACCTTCTGGACCTAGAAAACCGAATAGAGCTTTCGCAGAACTGCTTGCAAAATTTAGTTATATTATGTAAATGGTACCTCCATCTATTCTAATAGGAGACATAGCTTTTAATTTAACCTCCGACTACTTAATAGAACACTTTTTAAAAAAACTGCACTGCCTACACACAAGTGGTCTTTTAAAAAGCATACCCTGAAAGTATTTGCACAATTTATACACGTGACTTCGTATTGATGAAAATCTCCATCAGCACGGTCCCAAGCAATCTGTATTGAAGTGTCTGTAACGTCACCTTCTCGTACATTGAGTGGCGCTGCCAGACCTACAGAAGAACATAAAAGACATTAATGTTCAGTCT
The DNA here is from genome assembly GCA_013399365.1 of Pampusana beccarii. Taxonomy (NCBI): domain Eukaryota; kingdom Metazoa; phylum Chordata; class Aves; order Columbiformes; family Columbidae; genus Pampusana; species Pampusana beccarii. The sequence goes on from VWYH01006006.1 coordinate 319,652, forward strand.
AACACTTTTTATATCTCCGGTGGAGACATAAAAGTGAAGCCAATCAGTAAAACAAATAGAGGGCAAAATCTCATCTCAGGCGTGCAAACACACGGATGTTCCAAAATAGGAAAATGGAGAAAGAACAAATAGATAATATTGCCACTATTCAAAGAAAATTGCTTGCTTGCTTATCTTAAAAATCACATGGAACTGAACATATATTTCTCCTTAAGGACAGATCCGGCACTTCTAGGAAGAAAGAAAATCTTCCAGAATGAAGTTAATCCCTTCGATATCATCATCATAGTGCTCCAAATGTACCTGAATTTTGTCAAACAGCTCAGCAAAACTGGGTAGACCAGACAAGACAAATACACTTTCTGCCTAATTAGTATAACCCTGTATGACACAATTCGGATCACATTACAGAGGACCTTCCATTCTTCTCTTCACCGCTTTCATCCCCACTACAGCTGTTTCCTGCTGGAACATACCAAACTTTACAGTTTTTTTAAGAAAAACTGTATACAGGTGAGGGGTTAGTGGGTTTGGGTTTTTTTCTTCCAAGTTTTTTGATCCTCAGAAGAGACAAACCCAAACTAAGTTTTCTAAGGTAGTTTCAGAGTAAATTTAGGAAATGCTTTCATAAAATCAAACCCCAAGTTCTTATTAAAACCTTATTTTTAGGAAAAATCAGCTTTCAAAGTTTTCACTATTTGGGGAAGAATTTTTCTGTCTTGTCCTCATTGTCTTCTTCTTTCTTCCTTGCTTGTTTTTATCCTTTCTTATTTTTTCCCTTTTATAACATTTCTACTCTGAGAGAAACAAAGTAGAAAAGAATTTCAAAGAAAAATGATAAAGCATGAAAAGAAAAGCTTCTGGAAGTATAACTATCATAAATAATAGGAAAATCAAACCACAGAATTTTAGCCAGTATTTTAAAACATTTTAAAATTTATATTAAGTACATTTTTAAGGCCTTGCTAGAAGGACTACCCCTGCCATAATACTTCTAAAAATGTCTTTGTTATTGAAATTATTATCTTGAAAAATAGGAACATAAATGCTGTCATTATTTGCTCAAAGATGCACTGGGAGGAATAAAATTACTAATTTCAAATAGAGAAATCATTTCATGGATATTCATCTTCTCAACTAGAATAAATGGTTAAAATGTGTTTTGATTCCCACAAGGACAAAAATTTAATACAGTCTGAATTGCAGAAATACTTGTTAGACATTTTTATAGATTTGATATAAAACAAAAAAAAAAAACCAAAAAACCACACACAAAACCAAACAAACAAACCTCAAAACACCACAGTTTAGAAGGTTTAGAAACTATATGGGATAGTTACAGTCTTGCTTAAAAGTCAGCTAGTGTTAGTATAATTATCAATTTCTTACACACATATATCAAGGTTATTTTTAAATACCCTGTCTTTTCTACTGCACTGAAGTAAAGTTAAAAGACTTTACAAATCAGTTAAATATGGTGCAATTATCTAGGAATAAACTTGAAATACTCACATGTTTTTACACCAGATACATGGTAAAAGGAGCTCAACATGGTTCCACTTTTTGTGGAGATGCAGAAATCATATTCTGTTCCTGCAGTAAGGTTTTCAATTGTTATTTTACCATCACTTTTTAAAACGAATGTCACATTAGGTCCTCCTTTACTTGCAACATATATGCCATCAAATACTCCAATGTCAGGCATGCGAACAAATACTACCACTGCGTTGCTATAAAGCATGTAAGGAACTACAATTTGAACAGGTTTCGGCTCTAAAAGAAGAAGAAAAAAAAATTGTCACATGTTAAATTAGTTGAAAATGAATTCAGGGAAAACCACGCAATAAAACTGAAGCAACTGCCCTGAGAAATATGCTTCCCCAGTGCAAACAAATAGCTACCATAAAACACACCATTGATCAGAAACAATAACAACTAGATCTTTTTAGGTGCTTAGCATTGGAATCCTAAAAGCATTTGACAAATGATTTAGGAATCATAGCAAGTTAGCTTTGCCAAGGTGTCAGTGAATTACCTTTTTAGCTACAACAGCACCAAGACGGTAAGTCAAGATAGTTGAAAAAAATATATGGAAAGATACATTTGGACAGGGAGATGAGCGCGGAGAATGAGATATATTTGATGCATGCAATATTGGCACATTTCATATTCTTACAGCTGGATCTGACAGCCGTGAAAAATCCCATCTAGAATTTTGTGTCGTCCGTGTCTTGAATGAGGTATTAAATCTAATCCTATATAAAAAATTCTGAAAAAGACTAAGTCTGCTACCCTCCAAAATACTGTAATCATCCAGAAAAAATGACAACGCAGCATTTCACATATCTATAACCTGACAGCTGCAGCCTTTATATACCACATATAGAAGTGAATCCTGCCCATTCCTTTCACACATGCAAAAAATGTATACTGTGCCAAAAGCATTTCAACATCTTGGTAAACTATTACTAACAGGAAAGACCCTTCAATAAACAATGTAAAGCTTTTACCTTTCAGCTACTACCACTACTACCTCTTAAAAATCTTTTCCCAGCACCCTCTCACCAACAGCAGGGCAATTTCTCTCTCGCAGTTCACAGAACACCTAATGCGTCTCCAAAAACAGTCAGTCTGTTTCAATCATTCCAATATTTTGCTATTTCACTGCAAATCAATGACTCACTTGATTTCTTCTGTCAGTGGGAACAGGATTCCCTACTGTGGTCCTCCCCACAGTTTTCCCCAAGACTGCATCTCTTTGGAAGTTAATAGCATCTGCTTTGCTGTTAACAATTAGGATTGGATCGGTACATTTCACATAGTAGTTTTGATCCTTGGCTATTAAGCAAATCTACTTGTTCTACCACATCTGTTAGATGATAGTAATGATAATGAGACAGATGTTGTGTGTATTACAATCTGTAGTTTCCACAGTTAAAAGATATCTTACTTAAAGTGCATTGAATGGTCTTCAGTTCACTCATATTTCCATTATTTACACTTGCCACTGCTATTTCATAAGCCATTCCAGGAATTAGGAGATCAATCTTAAATTCTTCTGTATTGCTTACTAAAAACTTCATGGTGTCACCGATGTCTGCAGTCGGCTTCACCTGAATGAAGGATTCCTGACTCTCTTGTGGCAGCTTCCAGTGAAGGACGACACTTTCTTCTTGTACATCCTCTGGGTGAATGTAAACGGCTGTAGGTGGACTGACAGCTTGATCAGGGAAAAAAGATGTCAGTATAAAACCACAGACCAAACTTACTATTAATTTGCAATGACTTCCCAAAGCTGACTTTCGGTTTATTTTTTCTTCTGAAAATTTCGTTTGTTTAAAACTACTAACCCATTTAATTATTTCTTAAAATAGTTCGCAGACAACTACCTGTTACAGGCCGATTGTGCTTTCTGTTTTCTCAGAACAAAAAAATGGTATATTTTACAAGTATATCCTGTTCCATTGGATATATACAGATTAACAAAGATGACACAATCTGAGTAACAGTATCTGTGATTAGAAAAATAAATTAATCTGTCTTTACCTACATAATTTGAGACATCATGGATAACGTTTCTAATTTGCTGAAATTAAATATACAAACCATAAATATTTATCAAATAGGATGTTGCTTCCCTAGCACATATTAATGTGCTGTATGGAAGTGAGTGAGTGAGTAAATAAACAAGGGGATAGGTAAATTCACTCTTTTAGAAGGTTCTGAAGATTAGAATCAGTCAACAGAGAATATAGAAAAGAATCTCTCTGACTTTCCCCCAGTACATCTCAACAAACAGCAATCTGTACATGGCCTTAAAAATACTTTTGTGCCTTGCACTGCACTAACATACACCATGTATTTTCAATTTAAACTCTGTCTAGTGAAATAAAGCCTCCAGAAAACGGATACATCACCTGTTGTGATTAATATAGGCTTCTCATGGCAGCTTAGAGTTCCTTTTTCTGCTACATTCTGTAAATATACATGATACTGATGATAAGGTTTTACATTTCCTATTACTATTGAAGTCTTGCTTTTTTCAACCGGTAACTGTTCCCAAATGTTGGTTTCAGTATCCAAAATGTTGATGAGGTAGTAATGAAAATAAACACTGGACGAATGCTGTGGAGGCTTCCACTGCAAATGTATTTCTGTAGATGAAACGTGTGTAGCCTCTAACTTCTGTGAGTGCAACGGTCCTATAAAGATTAGGAATAGAAATAGGATAATAGCTTCTGATATCTTTTGCCACTAACTAACTTTTTTTCCAAATACAGCCTGAAAAGCTAACAGTACACTCTGACATAAATGCTAAATAGTGTTAGAGCAAATCAAAGCAACTTTGCTGTATATCAGTTATAATATTGATCTGCAGGGGAATATTCTCACTATCTAATTGAGGTTTTCTGAATAATTCAGTTCTTTATGAAGAACTCAGTCTCCTCACTTAGGTCCTCTCTCTTGTGTGTCAGTCAGATCAGAAACATTATCAAAGATAAATAGTATGAATTACACATGATGGTTAAAACCTGGCCTTAATGAATTAATAGGCAAAATCTACTGAATTTCAGAAAGTGTAACTGTTCAATAAACACTATTTTTATCAAACATTTAAAAACAGTTCCTCAATATGTCTCTTACACCTCTTCCAACACTTCAGTCACCAGTCTAATAATCAGCAAATCATCCTATTTTTCATTGCCTGGACAATCAGGTTTCTGTAGATAGCAACATTGCAGCTGAAAAGCTGATTTCTGAGGAAAAACACATATTTGCTTCTCATAGGAGAAAGCAGGAATATCTTCCCTCCACATAGAGGAAACTTGCATGACAGGGTCTTACATAAAGAGCAGAAATCATTATATTAGAAAGCAGAGAAGCTGGTATGCACAAGAGATGGAAAGACTTTCAAGTGCACTGAAGCAGCCCAGGGGAAGAAGTGCTGCACTGTATAAAAATGTGCTTGCTGAAGAAAAGGAATAGTTCTTTCCCCTAAAGAAAAGCCTATATTTTGTTCTGACCTTAAAAAGATGGACCTCTGTCTCATATTTGGATTGCCTTGCCAGAATTGGTTTAAAATGCTAGGGTAGTATGTTTTCTTTAACTTTTGCAAATCTCAATATTTTCCCAGTACCACAGAAATAGGAACCTGAAGAAAATCTGCATGTAAAGTTGTGTCCATGAGCTAATTTTTCCTTGAGGACATGTTTGTTTGATCACCTTTAGATGCAAAGGTATCTTTCACCAATATCAACTGGCAGGCTTCATTCAGCTAGATTTTAATAGAACACAAGTTAATCAGCTCATTAATTTTTCTTATGTGCTACTGTATAATGTAGTGGGTCAAAACACAACGTATTTTTAAGCCATGAAGCTTGTCTTAATCTTTACTGCAGATATATAGGGATAGCGCTGTTTATTCCCACAAATCTTTTACTTCAGATTAGAATGTAGGCTTCTGCATTTCATCAGCATGGCCAAAAAATACCTTACTGCTACTGTGACATCCAGCTTTCCCTACGGACATCAGTATTAATTCTGTGAGTAAAATAATGGTAAGAATAAGCTTTTAAAATATACTTCACAGAAACAGAATTTGTAGCTGTCTTTCTGCTTGCGGCCAACAGAAAGTGCTGAGCTTTTCCTCATCAATCCAAATAAAACATTTTAGCACAAAAGCAAAATGAACACGTTGGAATCCACCATAGCAACTGGTCAGTCCTGGATTCAGAATTCGTGTTCAGAGTTATTTATATTTTCAGACAAAATATCAACAAATGGAATAGTGTAATTAAAGGAAAAACATTTTTTAAAAAGTATGATTATCTGGTTATTACTGCTATTTCTTTCTGGGACTTACTTGTTTCTACGTTCAGAATTGGACTTAAGATAATCTGTGCCCCTTCTTGGTTCCTCGCTGCTAATAAAAAGCTATAGCGAAGGCCAGGAGACAGCTGCACAATTTTTGTTTGAGTTGTATTCACAGGCAAGGTCAGAATGTATGGTTTCCACTGATCAAAATAGTATTTAATTATAAGTGCGAAGCCTGACTTAAGCCATATGTCCATATCACTCCATGTAAATACAGCTTCATTTGTCTTGACATCACGCACACTAAATGTGAAGTTTTCTGGTACCAGAGGTACTGAAAAAGAACACCAAGAGCAAAAAAATAATTGAAAATCATGAAAAACTTTTTATACTTTTATCTTCAAAGATAAACATAATTGGAGATAGGGCTTTTAAAAACAAATGCAAAATATTGGAAGAAATATAATTACATTCATATTCACAAATATACGGTAGCTGTATATAGCAGAAAAATCCTGTGAAGAAATAGTCTGGACCAGTGGGATCTCTCTGAAAGGCATAGCAGTCAGTTTCATTTTCTGGTATCATCGACAAAGTTGAGATACGAGCCTTCAGAAGATAAGGAGATCCATCTGTCCACAAGAGCTGACCTTCTTCCTGCATTGAAAAAAAGAAAAAAAAAAGTAGATAAAAACTCCATGTTTTTTTACATTGTATTGATGAATTACGGAAGCTTTTGTCATTGCAAGTGTATCTCCTAAACATCCAAAATTTACATAATTTATACAAATTGTGTATACATTAACATTTTGAATGCAGTAAATATTTCAGTGTAAATTTCTGTCCCTTCTACTACAAGAGATTACAAGGTAAAAGTATCATATAGTACAGTATAGTGTAGTACAGCATAACATAGTATCAGCAGCATAAGGCTAATATAGAGTGTTTGAGCATTACAAGCAGTCCTTTACAAATAACTATTAATCAATATTATAATAACGAATGGATAATTTTCTAAAATAATATTCACCAAAAAAAAAAGAATCAATCAAAAATATTCATAAATTCTGTCTGAAAGGAAAACTAGTTTAGCTGAAAAAAAAGCCAGGGCTCAATTCACAACCAGATGAGGAAGTGCCATCTTTTCCTCTTTCTCCCATGGGCCGGTAGCTCAGCAGTTGGGACACTCACTCATATCTGGCTCCAAGTTTTTAACCTTTGAGGTACTTCAGTTTCTCCAGAAGAGCCCTACAAATAGGAGACTGGGGCAGTGTGATATTTGGAAGGAAAAGTGCCTGTAGAACACGCTCACAGCATTGCAATGCAGACAACTCTAGTGGGAGGCAGGTTTCAGTCTGCACTGCACTAACGTTCACCATCCCCTATAGGGGGTTAATAAAAACTAACATATTTATTCATGACAGTGGAGCACTCTCAGGGGTGACACTAGCACAAGTGCCTTCAGGCACAGCAAGTCTGTGGTGCTGCAGTCTAAGTAAATGCTTTAAGACCTGTAAAGTAGAAAAGTTGAGGTACCACCATAATTTTAAGACTTCCATTGCTTTTCTATTTTGTTAATGATAAGGGGAGTGAGGGGGAGAGAAGAAAATTTTTTTTTCCATTTCTCTGAAAAAACAACAAAAAATAATGTTTGTTGAAACTAGGTCTATTTTTTTCAATTAATCCACTGAACTGAAAAAAATCAAATAAAATTCCATGGTGTCTTTCATCTTCCCAAGAGATCAAAGAAGGTTTTTAATGCTATGAAATAATTCAACTTGACTTTCAAGAGGGCCTGTGTGTCTAGCCTGTTGTTTCAAAAATACTTCGTAGATCAATGCATATCTTTTTCTTATACCGGTCTTTCTGGGCATCAAAGTTAACTGCGGGCACAGGAAGTCACAAGATACTACTACGACACAAACCTCTGCAGCAGGGCTTGTAAGAGAAGCCTCAGTAAAGAGTCTTTGGCTCCCTTTTCCACTTCCTATCTCTGAAGAACTGCCCAGTGTCAGGACAGACATGAGGGTATCTCCAAAATGCTCCATTCATTGTAACCCAGCACGCTGACTCATACCTCCAGGATCCCTGGTGTCTTTCACAAGAACACTCACCCTCACCAGGACGGGTTTGAATGCAGATAGAGATCAAAATAGGGTGAAAGAAGGAGAAACTGTGGGAATACAAACACAACAGAACTAATCCTGCTCACAATGTTGTTAAATTTCATCAGTGTCACGGTGCTTGGAAGTTTTCTTAAGGCTGCTGAAATCTGAGTAGGTTATAGTCTCAGCTTTCATTTAATGTCATAGAATATTTCAAGTTCTGTGAGTGCTGGGAGAAGAAAACCTCAAAAACATAAATTTTACTCCCTAATAGTTCAAATTCGAAAGAGAAAGCAAAAATAATTGAATCTGTATTTTTTTTATTTCAGATTTTAAACAAATGCTGCGATTCTTAGCATATGTTCCGTGATCTTTGAACTCCTTGGGGTAAGCATGATTTTGTGTAAGCACAATTTGAAGTTCTCATAAGATGACAGCAAACGATAACAATGACACATAAAAGGACTGTAACATGTTCATATGGTACTTGAACAAGCTAATAAAATAAAAATATTTAGGAAAGAAGCGCTTGAGAAACAAGCATTTTATTATTATTATTTCTTGCTACCCTTAAAACAAGACATTCATCTAGTTCATTTAACTGACTATACTCCCACAGACATAAAATGCATATAATGATTAAACAGTTGACTAACAGATTCCAAACTGGCAATTAACTCTTTTCTGGGTAACGAGAGTTTAGGAAAAAGAAAATAAAGCTTACTTTATTTTTACTGGTTTTCAGAGCATTTATTTTAAAACTAATTTGACCAAAACAGTAATAAAAATACATTTCAGAGTGCAGATTATCCAAACTGAAAAGCATTGGCTACCCTCCTACCTTCTGCTACTTACCACAAAAGCAGTTTTCACCAGGCCTAATCACAGGATGACTGGATCCCACGTTTCTGGCAAAGCATCTCCATCTTTCAGAGAGCTTTCCAAATACTTATATTTATCTCTTTAGCTGTTCCTAAATCACATACCACACCACAGTGACTCAATAACAGCAGATCTGCCGTTAAGAACCCTCATATCCCAAATGCGATGAACAGGAAACTTTTTACAAGAAATACCTTGCTACAATTCCTTCTGCCACTGTTCTATCCAGCACCCAGCCATACTGGACAGACCTTGCCAAGCTCAACACTCAGTATTTCAGACCCACATCAAAACTGAGAAAGCCACCCCCAGACTTTGTAGCCAAAGTGAGTAACACACATAGAGAAAAAGATTTAAAGTCTGGTAATGCAGCACCACCTACAGGCCAAACAATATCCATGTGCAGTACTCACAAAAAAAGAAAATTAAATACATTATGTATAAACTATGGTTTGTTGTTTGTTTTTTTTTTTCTCAGCTATGGCTGGCTAAATATTTTTTATTATTTCTACTGCACACACACACCCACCAAAAAAAAAAAAAAAGAAAAGAAGAAAAAAAAAAAAAACAAAAGAATATACAGGAAAAATAAAAAAAAAAAAATAAAATAAAAAAAAAGGAAACCCACAACCAAAAAAACTGTTTACTGTGTGGAAATTTTTATTCCAACAAACTGGCTTCAGTATTTCAATACTCTCCTGCTTCCATATACGTAACAGCGAAGTAGAAAATATAAACTGACCTTTAGGTCATTAAGTCCCGTCCATAACATGATTATTTGACTAACTGTCTGGAGGTAAGACAAAATAAAACCATGTTCTTCTTTATTCCCTATGTCAAGAAGATGCGCCCCTCGTGAAGACGCTTCACAAGTTTGTTGTGCTGCCTTCCAGGGCTTGCTGTCCTGACCCATGCGATAGCAGCTGCTTTGGAATGCCACCCAACCTGGGGAACAGGTGCCTACAGGGGAACAAGGGCAGGATTTTAGCGATGCTCCATAACATTTACGGCAGTGGTACAGTACTAGATTTTTCCTAATTACACAGGCATTTGATGATGATGGCATTCATTAATTCATGATTGACCCTCCACCCCCCAAAAAGAAGATCAGTTATGAATCAACTCTCCTTCAAAATCCTGAATATCTTAAAAAATCTGACTGACTGAATTAAAAGAGTACCCACTACAACCCAATTAAAAAAAAAAAAAAAAAATCCTACTCTTTGAAAAAAAAATAACTCTTTAAGCTAATTTTCTTCCAGTTATTTTTTTTTTAATTTTTTTATTTTATTTAAAATATATTTTTTT
>VWYH01006006.1:329899-406230 GCA_013399365.1 Pampusana beccarii
AAAAAAAAAAAAAAAAAAAAAAAAAAAAAAAAAAAAAAATATCCTACTCTTGGAAAAAAAGATAACTCTTTAAGCTAAGTTTCTGCCAGTTATTTTTTTTTTAATTTTGGAATTGAAGTTAACAGATCATTTGTTTTTAATACTTTCCTGAGCTTAGGAAAATAATTATTTTAGTTAATTTGAGCTTATGTCATCCCTTCTTCTGTGTTCCTAATTTTAAAAATTTTAAGTTGCATTATTAGAGTAGTACATTTAAAGTAATGAAGTTACATAATCAAGCCTTAAAATCCTCAGAATCCTGCCTCCTTTAAAGCACTTCTAACAAAACAGCGCAGCTGGGTTAGCCACTCAGCAGTACAAACCCATCATTGGGCTGGCATAAAGCGTTCCATATCCTTACCAATTTCAAGATTTTCCCTGCCTTTTCATTGAAACTATATAGCAAATTCAATCCATACAATCAAAAAATTACAATGCCAAACCTCAACATTCACTATTTTAGACTGCAAAATATGGTGTTAGCTTACAATATTTGCACATACAAATTTAAATTCTTGCTCCTAAAAATACTGAGAAATACTAACTAGAAATAACCTTCCTATGTCATTAGCATTCAATTCCTTCAGCTTTCTAGAAAAGAAACAACCCACATCTATTAAAAATTGTAAAATGAAATACAGGCTTTTTACAATTTACTTTTAACTCTTCTAGAAAATTTGCAGTGTTTCCTTGCATTCACTATGACTACAACAAACTCTAGCATATACCCGTTTCAGCTTGAACATCCAGGGATTGAGACACATTTATAAATTCCTGATGCAGTTGTTCAAATATAAACTTAAATGTATATAAAGTGGCAGGTGTCAAATTACTCCACACAAAGAATCCACTAGGTTGTTTTATAGTCTGAGAAGTATCATTCAGTGAAACTGAAACTGAAAATTCTTTAGTCATTGTACTCCAATTAAATGACACTGTAGTAGCTGTCACAGATGTTTTGATGTCATTTTCTGAAATTCCACCTAGTAGACCAAGAAAAAACAAATACCACAAGAGAATAATTAGCTCAGTTTTATTGCAGTACCTTTTTTTTAATATATATATATATCGTTTTTAATAAGTGATGCAGACTACACATAATAGGCAAAGAAAGGTAGAGTCAAAACAGAAAATGTCTTACTGAGCAATTAGGAAAGTCATGTTCTTTTTTATTGTCATGGTACGTAAAATTATGTCTGAAGCCACCAGAAATAAAAGTAAAGTGCACAGTTTAAGGAGTACTGTAAAAGTACATACTTTGCTAGAATATCAGTTAAGTAATAGATGTCGAGTAGAGTAACACATTAGTAGCATAACCTGAATTATTTCCAATAGCTTGCTAAACATACTAACTTTCAGCAGAATGGACAGCTGCTGCAATGTTTTCGACTTACTATGTATTTTTCCCAATGATGTCTATATTCTGATTCAAAACTGTATTCCAAAGCTAATATGAGCTTGTAATGTGTACAAGGCTAATGCTACAAACTGTTTTAAAGCGATTAACAAAGTTAAGATTAGAAAGCCCTTTCATTCTAGTAATCAGTAGGACCTGTGGTCCTGAACAGATTTACAGTTATAAATGAAGTTTTTATAAGTTCAGTGGCTAGACTCAAAAATTCTCATACTAAAAGTCTGCCCCATTTAGTCACAATACTAAGATCTTCATGTGACTCATTAACCCTTTTTAAAGAGGGACTGCCATAAAGTGGAAATACAAATATTTAATATTTAACCAATATATTTAACTTATATAAGGCAAATAACCACAATCCTATGTTGAAATTGCCAGGCTGCAAGCAACTTTCTCAATGGTCTTCTTTCATAAACCTCTTCTCCTAAAATTACTGTAGTATAGCAGAGCCTGTAACCTTTAAAAATCTCAAACTTCTACATCAGTCCCAAATTGGAGAACAGTTTTACTAACCAAACAAGTTATATAAAATTATATCTTCTTCTCTTCATGGTTGAAAATATATACTGATGTAAAGTTTCTAAATACATGATTAAGTTTAACATTTCCATACCCACTTTTTAATCTTCAGTATTAGATTAACTATGATGATACCAAAATATTTTTGTACTACACTACTTACGTGTCTTAAATGATTTTACACTTATGATTTGGCCATTTTTCACGGGTTCTATTGTGATATCATACTTCGTATTTTCCTCAAGCAGAATTGTAGTACTGACAGGTTTCTGTTCAACTTTAGAAACGTTTCTTACATTCTGCAAGTTAAAATAATTTCTGGATATAGTGAAAGTAATAAAAATACAATTCATAAATTATCTACAAAGTTTTTTAAAGGGTATATACTGCAGCATGTCAAACTTAGGGATGTGGTTAAACTGCAAAATACCTAATGTTTTAGAAATCAAACTATTATCAAACACCTTCATATTAAAATCACTATATTTTGTTTAAGTTCCTGTACATCATGTGCTCAACAATGCCCTCCCACAGATATCTCTTGGAGAAGTTAAAGTCCTCCTCCAAACCGCAACACCTTGAAGAAGTTGCGTATTCTTAACTTTGAACACGTCTGTCTATCCTTATTCAGTCAGAGTACCCAAGGGTCTTTTAGGTCCAACTGGATTCAATAAGACTTTGTAAGAGTGCACATAAATGACATGAATTACAGAATTCAGCACAATTTTTCAAAACTCTCTCTTTATTTGCTATTTTACATTACTATTTTTTCAAACAAACACACAATGCTATTAACTGCTGGTATGTACAGCCTAAATACATTTGGAACTACTTATCGCTTAGATTGATGACATTTACTTTTTGACTTAAAGCATCTGCTCTCTGGTACGTTACAATATAATGGTCTGGATCCTCTCCTTTGGGCAATTCAGTCCACTCCACCAAAACTACTCTAGCAGGCTTTTTCATCTGGTCACAGTCTATACTTTCTGAACCCTGTAACAGAAACATAAGAATGCAACTTAATAGGAAATGCAGAATACATACCTCTAACTAAATAATTAAATTCTGTCAATTTTAATTACTTTTACCTAGAACTTGTCGGGTAGCAAGAGTTTTTGTATGGATCAGTGTTACCAGCCCTAACGTGTGACACAGAGAGGCTTTGTAATTATTTACAAATAATGCTTAAGAGCAATAATCGAGAGGTCCCTGTGACTGCTAGAACACCAAAAACCAGCCCAAATCACAAACGATCAAATTTCAACATTCAATGAGAATATCTAAACACTTTCAAAAAAAAGGAGTATCTTTCTTACCTTAAATAAATATTTCAATAGAAACAGGAAAATAATTATTTGATCCATAGAGAAAAGTTACAGCATCAGTGTCTCTTATTTGAATCACAACAGCTTCAAAACAAAATCATGCTAGGATTTCTAAGGCATAAGAAAAGAAAAATTAATACATGCATTTATACTTCATAGGGACACAGCATCAGCCAATGGTTTAACCAAGATTGGTGTCCTCATCCTGGCCCTGCCTCTTCCCAGGGCTCATATAGTTTCCTGAGATCAGCAAACAGCTGATCCTTTAACTTCCCTGAACTAGGGATGTGCCTGTTGTTCATTAGTCAATTAAGCCTCCCTCAGTGTAAAAAATGTCAGGTGTTTCTAAGTTTTACTGACGATTACTGCACCAAAACCCTTCGAAATCAGTGTGACCCCTTGCACTTTGTTGAGACACCAGTTGTTTTCCACAGCACACATTTCTAGCAATTTGCCCCTTCGTCAGTGTTCAAAATAAGCCTGTGGAAGAATGAAGCAGATGTGCAGAACCCATTGATATGTCTTGCTAGGGTGCTCAAGAGGAATACATCCCAACAGTGAAAGTTTATGATAATCTCTGTTAAATTTGCTCATGAAATAGCAGGTGCACACCAGTAGAGCACCAAGAACTGCAGGAGTAAGTCTACAATCGCTTACAGAAAATAAAAAATCCTGCTTCTCAGTGTAAAAGTGGAAACTATACATTTCCTAACTTGCGCACAATCTGCTTATGAGAGGTGAGGAGTGACCTCCCGTCCCTTCCCCGGGGAAGGTTTTGCCGGGCTGTGGCTCAAAGCCGAAGTTTCTCACTAATTTCGCGCTCCCTGAGGGGCAGCTCTGCTCCCCGGGGCTCACCAGGCCGGTCCCGAGATGGGTGTCACTGTCAAACTACTCCTGCAAAGTTACAGGTCTGGAAAGAAATGCCAGCAGGCAAACGGGGTGTCACGGGGCTGAGTGTGCGTGTGAAGAGCTGCTGTGCTTCGTGATGCTGCAACCCCACGGGAGCAGCTCTGCCGCCTCGCTTTAGTGCTTTGTTATCCAGCTGTACTGGAACATGGACATATCTTATTATACATTTGGTACAGGCAGTTCCTCAACTCTTTTTACCTGTAATAGTTACGTCTTTGGGGCTTTATATAATATATAAATGTGTGCAAAATACAAAAGTTGCTCCCAGGAGCGCTGGCTCTAATTTCCTTTGAGAAAATGCTCTCCAGTTGGGCATCACAGAGTTTCAGGGTACATCTGCAGGTGTTAGTAACAAATACAATCTAAGCAACTAGAATTAAGTACTGCATTGTAATCCTTTTAACAGACATTTTTTGCATTCAGGGTTCTACATAAAAAGGGTTAAATCAGATCACTTAGGAATAAATTTGGTCTCCGAACCTGTACAATTGCTCTCCAGTGTGACACCAGTTTCCTCACCGATGAGTATCCCTACTGTAAACCACAGATATTTGCCCCAGAGGAGAAATAGTCACTGACATTGTCTTGCTGCTGGACTCACTGTAAAGATCCTCATCTACCTCCTTGGGGCAGAATTTCTGATTCTCCTTATCAAGCTGTTGGCCTCTGTAGGGAAGTACTTACCACAAAGGTACTGGTGCAAGCATCTGTAAACAAATAGACAAGAATATGTAACAGTAGGACCACTGATTTATTTGCTGAACAAGAACTTGGCTCAGACAAAAACTTCGGGTGACACCACCTCTGGCTGGGTTTAGAGCAGTGCATTCAGAGGTAAACTTATCTCAATATTTAATTCCTAATACCCTAACCTTCCCCAAATTAACCTTTTTAATAGAAAATTAGTTCTCTGCTGTGCTCTTCGAAACTAGATCCTTTTAATAAGCTGATAAAATTTTTTTACCCATTATTTCCAGACAAAGTTATTATAAAATAAATAAAAATTAGTGCCACTGTGTATATGTACCATAAAAAAGTGGAAAACATATTATTCACTGTATATTTTTTCAAATGCTACCATCACATAATATATTATTTCCATCTTGAGATAGTATCTTGTTCTTCAGTGTGTTTTTCCTTATTTTTCCTAAAACCTGTACGCAGCTGAACTTTGAATTGTGAAATAAGGAATACAGTTTTTATTTAGGTCTTTATTTAGAACTTCTAGTAAACAAGGGAGGCTTAATCTCTCCAGAAAAATACCATTTTGGAGCTCTTATGTTACCGAGGCTTGAAGACAGATGTAGTAAAACAAAAGCTGCTGCAATGAAACCCCTGGTCTCCAACTACTGAGTCAGTCACTCTCTGAGAAACACATACCCTCTCTTTTTTAATCTCGTTAAATTAAGTGTGCATGGCACATTCCACCTTAATCAAAAGAACACTCCCTAAAACATAACCACTTTCCTTTCAGTCAGCATTTCTAGTGATTAAGTTTTAACATTAACTATTAGTTTTCTCCAGCATGCAACATCAGTAGAAGCTACATGTGTAAGACATTTTTCTCAGACTATCTCCTTCAAGTGAGATTCTCAAATCTCTGATCTTAGGGAATCTTTTACCACTGATTTCTATAAGCATATGAGCACTTCATTGATCAATAGGTAGAATTATTTTTTAAAATAGGCAAAAAAGACAGTTCTAAATTGGTTAGTATGTGGCCACCAAGAACTAATCAGTGAATTGTATTTGCAGTTGCTAGAGTTCATTGTTCTTCAGCTCTGAATCTGCCCTTCTTCCCTAAACTATGGTGACTTCTTAATTATAATGGGTAGATAATTTTTCATGTTTCCAGCTTGCACAGTCCACTTGATATTTAAGGAGTGGTTAGAGAAACAGGAAGTTTAGTCCGCAATGTTACATATAGACCCTCTACATCATAACTTTTCCTCAATAAAAGCCTTTTTTTCCTTTTGCATGAGTGTTAAGAGCTGAAATTTATCCCTCAAAAGATTGTTTACATTCACCTCATGAATGTTTTTTGAAAATCTATTCTCCAGAACGGTTGGGAATGTGAACTCCAAACTAATATAGAGAATACAGTACCAATATCCCATTGTAATTACAATAATTTTCTGTTGGTGTTCTGGCCTTCATGCTGCCCTTCTACAATTGCTATACTGCTATGGTTATGTGTTACAACTCATGTTTTGTCCCCTGTACTAGAACACACATCTGTGGGATTTTTCCATAGGACACGCACCATTTGGACTCAGTGATCTTACAGGTCTTTTCCAACCTAAATGATTCTGTGATTACACCAGCAGCATAACATCAAGGTAACCTCTGGAAAAGGATTTGATGGGACAGAACACAAAAAAATTAGTTCAAGTCAGCGTTTCCCATGGCCACAGTATTCCTGATTAGTACCCGCACATTTATTTGGCAGTGAGTTTTTACACAGATGTGAACTTTTGTAGTATTTGGATTTGTCCTTAAATTCTTATAAAAGGAATGATGAAGAAAAGGATGGAAAGAGCTGTACAGAATGAATGCATAATAAAAAGAAAATTATCCAGGGTCTGTAAGCTGAGTTTATCAGCAGTGCAGAAGGTCAAGGGAAAAAATGTTGAATTTGTGTTGGGAAAAACAGGATTTTGTGACTGCTTGAGCACTGCAAACAGCACAGTGACTGTTTGTCACCCTGGAGCGTGTTCTGGTAAACACCTCCATGTTTTAGTACATTATGTGGCTTGTAAGTGTGTTCAAACACCATACTTCAGGCCTGACCCTGCTCTCAAGAGAAACTAGCAACAAAGACCTCAGTGCAAATAGCTTTTTCACCGATATACACGTGCACGTATTTGGGAAGATGTCTGCCTGCAATGTGGAAAAGTAATGAATCATGCAAATGTATTAAGTTTAACCTTAAAATTTTGCTATACAGATTCGGCTAGATAAAAATGAGAATATTAGCTGCCTGTATAGCTGTACTCTAGGTCTTGGGCTTTATTAATGAAAACACACAGTGGGTGGTTTGAACCCAAAGTTAAAAGATGTACTTCAAATTCTAGTTGCATAGAATTGGTTTTAACAAACGACCTGGTAATAAGGCAGAAGAATTACAAAAGTCAAATATGATAAATAGTGTGGCCAAAGGATTACTATTTTATAGAGGCATCTTTAGTAACATATATATAGAGAGGCATATTCAGTAACAATCTGATTCTGAGTATAGATATCTATTTACATTAACCCCTAAGCCTAAATAAACCTGCACTGTTTTACAGGTAAGCCTTTATATTATATTTATATATGTATATAAAATTATATTATATATTTTTTACATATATTTATATTATATATATTATATTTATATATATTTATATTATATTTACAGGTAAGCCTTTATATTTTGCAAGCAGAAGTAGGAGAAGAGAGCAGTGGAAATGCAGGAACGAAGGTGAGGTGCGAGCAGCTGGGAATGGGGAAACTGAGGCAGGAATGCCGCAGGAGGCGAGCACTCGCTCCGGCACACAGTTTCTCCCCAGTGTGGGAGGTTGGGAGAGGCACAAATTCCCAGCCTGTCTTGTAGGGGAGTAGAGATTGTTCAATTTTTAGTTTCAGAGGAGTTGAAAGGGAGGAGCCTCTGTGGGTGTTGGAGCTGTTTCAGTCAGTAATAAACAAACTGATTAATTTTGGTATTTAACTGGGTTGAGTTTGAGATGGATCAGCTCTCCCAAGCAGCCCACAACACGCCTGCGCAAACAGGGTTACACAGAGCTGGAGGCTGGGGGTTGAGGTGGGAACACGGAGTTGGAGAGGGGTGAGGAAACCGAGAGAGAACCGTGAACTGCGTCTAGTCTCATATTTAAGTCACAGACAGAAAAAAATGTTTGAAGCGGAACAGTCCTGCCGTGCCACAGGCTCATTCAAACCTCCTCTCCGTCACAAGGCCTGCGAGGGCCAGTTCACATTGTATAAAACATCCCACGTTGTGCCAGTGTCACCTTCATGGAGGTAAGGAGGGTGGGATGGCTTGTCCTGAAAATGGTTCACGAGTTTTACTAGATGTTCACTTTCTGACCAGGCGGAAGCAGCCTGAATTTGAAGTTTAATTGTAAAACGAAAGGCACTCTTAGACCTTTTCCAGCTCCACTGAAGATGTAAGATTTTGCTGTAGGTTTCAGGGAGGTTCCTGACACAGTTCCTACTGACTGACACTTAAAAAACCAAATTGGCTAAGTGGGAAAAAGATCTTTTAGTACCATTTTTCCTATTTCAGATTATCATCATGTTAATTTTAAGCGTAACCGCTTTTATAATTTCCAGGTGTAAGATTTTGCATTATCATTCATCTTTAGTGGCCCAGGTAAATTAATTGCATCAACACTGATTTATTAATATTATCATTCTGCAAAATAATGCTTATTAATTTATTGTTGATTATAAACACAGTTCTAAATCTTAGAAAAGCACATTGCTTATCAAAAGCACAGCCGTTCAGTCAAAACAGATCAATGTTCAGTTATTATATGGAAAAGTGTCATCTTGCAGGATCTTCCTTAAGTAATTTATCAAATGCTAAATTCATTAAGACGTTTTGCGTCAAACTCCCTTGATGCAAATGTAAGATTTCTTTCTCTATGTTAATAAATCAAAAGGCCCTAAGAATGTATTTTTCTTTTAGAAGTTGTGGTTTTAATTTGCTGTCCAAGTACACAAACTTTACAGCTATGATTATGATTTAATTTCCATTTCTAGCCTGCATGAAAAGTTTCTGTACACAAACTCCAATAACAATATCAGGGAATATTTTTGGTTCTAGGCCCTAGTATATAAAACAACTTGAAATATCTGTCATACAAATCATAAAAATGTGCAAATGAACTATACACTTTCTGAAGATGGCACTTTAGTTTGATTGCTAGGTGATCAGTATTTCTTTATAATGGTTACATATTTTACTGATAATGCAATGGATTGTTCTTTAATTTTTAAATCATCACTATTTTTAAGGAAATGGATGAGTACATGGCAGTCTTGTTAGTAAAGATAGAGTCACTGTATATGCCATTTATCTTTATAAGCCATCAAACTGAATACGGCAAACATTTAAAGATTTGTCATACAAAATAGGAAAATAGCCTTGGATTTTCAGGTTTTTTAATTTTATATTGCCTATTTTTCATTGTACAAACCAATGTCATAATCCCACCTTTTCGTAATCAAATTATTACAGTTTGAAATAAAAACTGTTTGTCAAAAAGTTTTCAGACTTTTAGACAAGAATTTTAATTCTGAAACAATTTCCATTATAAGGAAAATGCTGCCATTTAAACCAGTTTAATTCAGTGAGTTTATAAAGCAAAGCAAACTTCTAAAAACAAGCCTAAAACTCTATCCTTAGTTTTTAAGATAAGATTATGTAGCATGTTTAATAACAGAAATTGTATATTCTGCTTAAGGTGCTGAATTACGGACGTTCACAGCCTGATTGAACATGAATAGCTCACCTAAGACCTTCAAAACATATATTTTACCCGGAATTTTTTTCCTGGACTCAAAAATTATGAATCCTAAATTCAGTCAGTAGTCCAAATCTCAATATTTTAAAAACCCAAATAATTTTTCTATATTTTATAAAAATATACTTAACACAAATCTTCAAACTGGAAAACAAAGGAAGAAACCCATTATGAATAGTTAGACTGTGCGGTATCCTGGTTTTTTAATAAATATATATACATAGTCTTATCCTACAGCTACTAGACAGCCAATTTCTTATTTGTGAAAGCTGAAAAACTGATATAAAATGGAATCCTTCATATCAGAAACAGCTTTTTGATGTTTTTAATAAAGGCACAAAAGCTCATACTCTTCAGCTTTTGCCTAATCATGCTTCATATTATAATACATATAAAAATTAAATAAACGTCTGAGGTTTAAAGACATAACTATGTTTCTACTATATGCTCTGGAGACTTACCACAGGTACTTACAGGCAATAGTTGTGGTGTTTCTCAGTGACTTAGAGTGTAAGCAGAGTCTAGTCATTGATAACAGCTTAATGGACAGAAGATAGACTTTTCAACAAGATAACAAAATTTTTCAGTTTTACTATTTTTTTAATAAATCGATCATTCTCAGAACCCTAATATGCTTCTTTCCCATTCAAACCTGTGATGGTTCTCAACTGGAAGTTGAAAGGAAAAGAACCACTGAGAAATTCTGAACTTCGATGGGTAGCCACAATCCAAAATTTTAAACCAGTGGAAACACAGCCAGCTTTCAAGAGCTCGTCAGAAAGCCACTGAGTAGAAACAAATGATGGCTAAATTATACCTTGTTCAAAAAGATTTATATTTTTCTTTCTATACATGCCAATATTTAAAAAGAAAATTTGAAGAACAACGGACAACATCATCTTTTCTAAATCTGTGAAAAGTTACAAATAAAGAATAATTGACAACATTTAATTATTTTTTTTTTCCCTGCAGTGTACTGCAGCCATCCAAGATCAAACAGAGTCTGGTGAAAGGAAACTCATTTTAATTCTTCGGATTAAATCGTGTTCACAGTAATGTTCAGTTCCATCGGCATGAGCAGTCTATAGGCTCTTGAATGACATACATAATTTCAGTGCCATTTCCTGAGCAGCGTAATGGCACGGTCAGGTTACGTGTTCCAGTTTCTCGACAACATTTACAGAATCTTAAATGGCTATCAATATTGACATTGAAAATTGTTGCAGATGGGCATTTTCCATCACAAGACGCCACGTTTATCTGTGAGTAAAATAAGAACTGAAATTAGCCATCTCAAATTTTTTTTATGAAGATATTACATTTCAAACTTCTTTGTGACTAAAACTCTGGTCTTAAAAAATATTTTATCTTCTAAAATTCATTCATTCATTCATTCATTCATTCATTCATTCATTCAAAGTGTAGACACCTTTTTTTTTTTTCAATTAAACTTTTTTGTTGGTGGTTAATCATGTGTTCTGTCTTAACCTTGGTCAAAACATGCTGTGGATACCAAACTTGAATCCCTAGTTTAAAAATTAATAACTTTCAAACAACATAGCGAAATCTATGTTCTCTTCATGTTCACTGCTGAAAAGTTAAATTCTTCTAAGTAAATGAAGGAAAGTCTGTCCTTCTCCTCAAACATTCAAGAGGAAAAGCGTATCAGTGCAAAAGCTTTTTTCTTTCTTGTTCATATTGCTTGTGACTAAAGGCGCACCAATATTAGCTGTGTTATCACTGAAGTAAATATATCCAAAAAAGTAGATGCATTAACAAACCAGCAAGGGCAGATATTGGCTATAAAATTATTTGTGCTCTCGAGTTCAGCAGAGCAAAGATTTCTCTCAATATTGCATCATGTGAAGAGTCTTCTTAGCTGATACTTTGACAGAAAATAAGTTGGTACTCTTTAATGAAAACTTAAGCAGAGTTCATGTGCTGGGAAATCAAGAATGGCCATAATAGATTTAGTTCTTTTGTGTCTGTTTTAAATCTGATTTCTTATGCAGGTGAGGTGTATGAAAGATGCTTTTATCCACTCACTTCCAAACAAACTGTGAACAAATGGGCCGTGTCCAAACAAATTAGACCAAAATGTTACTCTTACAGCAGCTTTCCCAAAATTCGACATGGGGAAAAAAATACCTTGTCCTAAGCAGTAATAATCTCAGTTACTACTAATAATTAATTAAATGTAATTTTGCTCAGCTCTATCCAGAGTTTGACAACATTAATCTGGCTAAAGAACATACATGTAGTTCCAAACCAGCTACAGTAGATACCACCATTTGATGGGCCAAAATCACATGACTGAAATAGAGCTCCAAGCGTTTTGAGTGGGGGAAGCAGAGAGGAAAGGAAGTGAAGCTAAGGATATCAATAGAGATTTCGAGGGCATGAAAATCTGGAAGTAGTTCTGGGTGACGGGCAAGAGAATCTGGACTGTGGGAAGGGTGGGTAGCCATCAAGGAAATGGGGAACAAGAAGATTCTAGGGAAACGGGCTTGTGATATGGATGGAGGTTGGATGGGGGTAGGTCTTTTTGGAAGGTGGCTAGAGGGGGAAGATAAGGAATCTACACTAGAACATCATTAAAAGGAAGGCTTCGTTTCTTGTGCCATTCATGGAATGACCTGGCCAACATTCTGGTTGCTCCTCTCCGAACACTCTCTAGTTCTGCAGCAGGGTAGAGGGACCACGATTTCACAGAGCACCCTCAGTACTACAGCACCATTGGCTCGCAAGAGACACAAGAATGGGTTTGTTTCCACTCCTTATCCTGTTCCCTAAATGCCATAACTCTTAGCCTTTCTGTCTGCAGGAGAGCATTTCACAGAGGTTTCCACAGAACTGGATGCAAGGGCAAGGTCCTTTTAATCTATCTTAAAAACTTACGAGCTTTGACCAAATCATTCTTTTTAATATCCTTTGCTTTAGTCAATACCATGTCAATATTTTGTCATGTTGCTGCCCCTTAACCTACTTCGTTGAACTGACTGTGAAGCTCTCCACAGTCTTCTCTTAACTGTTGCAAATAACTGTAATTTCATCTACATACTTAAACTCCCTCTACTAACAACCCTTCTTCTAAAACTGAATAAATACATGCCACACTCTTACTTCTGCTATTAAACTTCGGGCACGTCACTGTTGACCTCCTTTCAGGATGGAAATGAACCTGCTGAGCTTTCAATCTGTGATGATACTTTGCCTCTTCCCTTATGACTGTTTAGGTTCCTCAAGAGAATCTTACCAGAGACCTTTTGGAAGCCTGAAGATGTTGTGTCAATCGCTTCTCCTTTATGTGCAACATGAGAAGCACATTTGCACTTGAACATGTCCTGGGTTTGTAGCTGGGGCTACACAGAGGCTGACAAATAAGATTTCTTAAACAGACCCATAAATGAATGTGATTGTGAATTCGCGATATGGAGACGTATGCTATGTGTAGGAGAAGACACCTAGAGAGTAAAGGTCTTCAAAGAGGAGCGCAGCAGTGTTCCCATCACCTCCTAAGTGGAAACATTTCTACTCCTCTTTTAGAGTGGGATGTTATTTCATGGTGAAGAGTTCAATGGCTGTGTTAGTTCCAAGCAATACTGCTGTGTACTTTCCATGTGAAGCCAGATGTTTTTCTAGGTAGGAGGTTTGAGTCTTTCAGCCATAGGAACAGCTAATTTTACTCCATTTAGGAGTAGGATAACATTCCTAGGGTCGAAGGTCTGCTTTTGAGAAGACAGAAGCATTTTTTGTTGCTTGTTGGTAGCTATAACCGACTTCTTAATAGTTGATTTGGTATGCCATAGGCCCAGCATTAAACACAGCTCTTTTATGCTTACCGGGCTTTGACTTATACAGTCATTTTTTCTTATGGTTGTCCTGATTGTCATTTTCTGGCAAATTCTTTCTTCCTTTTTGCCTGATAAAATACAGAAAATGCATAATGAATCAATGTACTTTGTGTGCCGTATTTCCTACTAAAAAAGTGAAACTATTAAAACAACTTTAATAATTATACTTTGTTTTCGTTGATGTACAAAATGAAAGTGTTACTCATAATTAAATATTTTTTAGGAAAAAAATCTCTTACGTAAATAAATCCTTCCTCTGCAGAATTATCAATTTTATAGCTGGCACAGACAAGGCATCAAATGACCCATTAAGCTATAGAGATTTTATAATTATTAAAATATTTATATGATTTTAAATCGCACAAATGGCAAGACAAATATAAGAAATTAGAAAAAAAGGATGTCTCAAGTAATTTTGAATGGTATTAGAATTATTTCTGTTTTAATAAGAGTATTGAATGTAAATGAGATTTTGATTCAGCATTTTAGAAAATTTTCAGAACTTAACATATGATAAGGTAAAGCTGTGAATGTAATTACAGCCTTGATGCTATTTTGAATGTTTAAAATGTAAATAGAACTATATAATGTCAATATATTTTTGAGAAACGTGTCCTTCAAGGAAGCTTTGAAAGAGAGAGATGTATATATTTGCTAAATATGGTGCAGTGGTTACTACCAGAATGGAACCACGTAGCACTGAGTCAGCGTATGGATCTAGGAGTAGGGAAATACTGTATTTTTAAGTACATTCGGGAAGATATTGGTATGACATTTTTTCTTTTATTTGAAAAACAAAGCTGTACAGTGCAATGCAATTTTTAGCATAATAAAAATCATTATATAATACTGAAACAATTAAACGTATGATTTTTTTTATGCTGCACTCTATATCATCAGGTTTTTAGATCTCTTATTTCACTACCTGTCAAAATCATGTTAGTTTTGCTATGCAATGATTCTGGACAACCAGCATATAGAATAATAAGCACTATTCAGTAGTTTCTCCACCTTTAGCACACGCCTTCATAGTTGGGTGTACACAAACCCAGCAACTTTTCTGTTCCCCGGAAGATTGTGAGCACTTTTTTAAGATAAGAGCTCTGAGCAACCAAGATGTCCTGCAACCACAGCTCCAGTGGGTATTTAAAAATCAGGCTGGCCATGGAGTACAGCTAGATTTTATTCTGTGCACTGCAGGATCAAACAAGATTCTGTTACTGAAGCAGCAGATCGCTGTACTATGGAAGCTGTTATCCTACAGGGTCTTGGCTTTCCTTCCTCAACAACACTTAAGAAAAAGTCCTGTGATATTTCTGTTGGAAAGCACTTGCTGGCATAGACATGTGTAGGCAACACAGTCTGTACTTCTACAAGTCGTACAGAGGGATATATGACATTTCAGCATATAAGGTGCTGATGTCTACTGAAAACTCTGCTGCTGTACTTTTCTTGCTCCCACCTTCAGCTATCAAGAAGATCTGCATGCAGTATCAGGTGTGCTTTTTTCACTCACTCCTTATTTAAGTAAGGAGCTTCTGTGACTTACCTATCCTTAAAAGCAAAAATTACAATCATAATGCCACAATTCTGTAACATTCTCTAATTTTTGGTGCAAACAGTATTTATTAACACACGATTGTAAATGTATGTTCCCCCACCACCCAACATACTCATAACTTTGTAAAACATGTTATTTGTTGCAAAGAAATACAGCATAAATCCATATCTGCAAAGGTGAGACCGGGCATTAGTGCACACTCTTGCTCTATTTTAAGGCAAAAACAGTTCATTCATTAAATTCAGAGACCTGGGATCAGATTTAGAATCTCTTGATAACAGTATTCATGGTGATGGTATTTTTTAAAGTAACATTTCTTAGTACAGCTACCCTGCGCAGTAAGTTCACATATTTAAACCAATTTCAGAAGTGGACAGGAGAAGGAACCATCAGCATCATATACCATAAATGGATGAGACTAATTCTGACAGATGCTGAGCAGTGAACCTCAATCAGGCTTTAGGAAATGACTGATCTGGGAGGCTAACAGGGGATCAGCATCTCTCAGTATCAGCCCCAATACGATTAACTTCATGGTAACATTTAACAGTGAGGACAGCTATATGCATATATCAAGCAGTGCTTAAACTACTATCAAAAAAAAAAAAAAAGAAAAAGAAATAAAATATGTTATTAAAAGTAATACCTGGTTCACAATTAATACTATC
This sequence comes from Pampusana beccarii, assembly GCA_013399365.1. Lineage (NCBI taxonomy): Eukaryota > Metazoa > Chordata > Aves > Columbiformes > Columbidae > Pampusana > Pampusana beccarii. The sequence goes on from VWYH01006006.1 coordinate 345,720, forward strand.
AGTAGGCACTACTGGACTAATGGCAAAGGGCAATAGACCCAATCCAGAACCTGGCAGAATCATGAGGAATGTAAGTTTCTCACAAAATAAAAACATTTTTATATAAATGACATTTCATTAATTCTTACACTGCCAGCTGCAATTTATCTTTTAGCAAAAGATTATGAACTTTCCTGTTAGTCTTCCAAATTTAGAAACTCTGCAGCTGCTTCAAGTCTCACTAAGTATGGCCTAAACTTCATTGCTCTCCTGGTTAACACAAAACTGGAATGTTGCTTCCTTGTAAATCAAACTTGTGCAATGAGTCTCTCTAAGGCAAGGTAAGAATTAAATATATGTTCTCACTTTTGCATGCATTGAATCAAGCTCTTTTAGAAAAGTTATTTGTTCCCATTAAAACCCCAAGGTGTTGCAAGCTCTATTTGTAAGTACTCTTTTTAATTGCTTCACCACAAGGCACATGCTTTTAGTTAAAAATAAAACAAAATAAAATAGCATATCATGTAGGAATTATATCTGGGTTTGTAGCAGCCACCTCAGCAAATATTTCTGAAGTATAACGATGCCTTTCCCGAGGCCATAGCATATGGCCAAAATTATTTATCTTCCTGGTCAACAGAAAGCCAGTAGCCACTAATAATTTAGGTAATTTGGGGGAATTTATTAAATATTTTTCAACATACCTTATCTCATTACAGAAATAATACTGAATAATAAGATCCTAGCACAATTCTGGTATGTTACTTTGCTGCTTCTCATTCAAAAAAAGGTATTCTGCTGTATTAAAATACCTTTTATTTTCTATGTTTTGGGTACAATAGAACAACAATACTTGCAATTCACTTTCAAAGCTTTCCATATCTTGGAAACTTGAGTATTGTTCAGTGTTTAATAAATATTAATATTTCTCCTTATATCACAAAATTATTTATAATACGTTGCACTTCTGAATTTTAATAACTGTTCAATGCATAGTTATGTCTGTGACTTCCTTTTCAATATTATTAAGTAAAGGCTTCTCCAAAAAAGTTCCAAAGACTAATTTTCTTACAATGTTGAACAAAAAAAAGTCTAAAAAAAGAGGGGGGAGGATTTTCTGTGGTATTTAACAAGTTCTTGCTCTACACAATTAGTTTTACACAACAGTGTTTTATTTTTATGTATACGTAATTATATAGCTTAATGATAAAACCTTTTCTAGTCAAAACTACAGGGGAAAATGGTTCGTTCTCAATTGACTTTTAAAATTGCATGTCTTATGAAACCTTTCTATTAGGTTTCATCACAATTCTTCATGTTTTAAAGTTACACACTCAGAAAATGTGTATATATTCCCAGATAGTAAAATGTCAATTTTGTGTAAGGGTTGCTAATATCAGTATTACTATAAATTTTCCTCATTTGGAATTTTTTTAAAAAAATTAATAATTCCAGTATTTCAGCCCTAGAAAATACAGACCAGTGATACAGAATAAATTGGCAAGTCTAGAGACGTATTCCAAAACACCAAATTAGGAAACAATTTTAGGGAAGGAAATCCTTATCCTTTTTGGTGAAAATCATATTTTAGAGTCAGCTTAGGAAGAAAGAGAATGTTTTCATTATTTCAGTCGAGATAACTTCTTATCTTCCACAGGTTATATTTGGAGAAATTTGGTTATACTCCAGAACAACAGTGTTAAAAATCACCAAGTCAGCAGCCAGATGAAGCAAAACCTTTTAAAAGGAACAGTTAGTTAACTATAACATTTTTATGTGATTTGGGGAGGGAGTGCATGCTTTTTCCTTCTTTATGTCCCAGCAACTGAGGTTAATAAACAAGCCCTCCAAAACCAAAGCCAAACTAGCACATACTACAGCCTTCAGCACTTACAGGTCTTGCAGCAGCCATCATGGTAAGTCTGCACAATTCCTCCGTTCTAGGAAAATAAGAGGACAATATATCAAAAAAGACTGTGCCCAATGCAAACATGAATTGTATCTCAAGACATTGCGTGTTTTAAAAATGTCCAACTAATAAAAGAAAATATCACTGAAATCAAGAGAATTGCACAATCAGCTGAAGGTTTGGTTCACAAATTCTTTACAGCCTTTGACACCGAAAACAAACTTGTCACTGTTTATCTGATCTGATCTAGTATCCTTTGAATAACCCACTTTGTTTCCATGAGCATCTTTTTGTATCATCCACTGCCATCTATTTCCCCACCACTGAGATTTATTAGGATAGTTCAAAAAATTCGTGGATACAACTTTGCTGATGATTTACACTGACCATATGCCAAGGAGAAAATTAAAACCTAATAAGCAGCTCTTTACATCATTAACTATATATGTGTATGTACACACTTCTGAAAGAGAACATTATCTGCAGAATTTCAGAACCATCGATGTGCTCAATTACTTTTCTCTGTTATAGTCTGTTACTGATTTCTCCTAAAATTGCTTGTTAGCTAGAAAGTAGAAATGTATGACAGTGAAGAAAATGTCCTTTTGAAATTAAAAGAGATCGTGAGAGGAAGAAACAGAGAGATTGAGTCAGAACCTGTCAGAATGTGTGCAAGCAGTAAACACGCACCCACAATTTTAGTACATAGCTCAGATCTGTCTGTCAAGCAGACAACTGAACACAAATAGCACTCTTACAGCAACAGCAGACAAAAGCCCTTTTAAAACTTCCATCTTTTCATGCTAGCGTACATACTTTATCTCATTACTGAAAAAATACTGAATTAGTTGTTTCAAAACTTCTTAAAAGAGGACTTAAACTCAGCCTCTTAAATCCCTGTTCCCAAGCTGCCTGTCAGAAGAGCTTTCTCCTTGACTGCTAGCTCAAATCTATGCTCAGTATCTCTGAAAAACAGATCGGACTGAATCAGGACATGAATTTCAGGGCTTCATTCTTTAAAATCTTAACCATTATTACTAAGGAAAGATCCTAATAGACATTGGCAAAAAGGGTTACAAGGAAGAAACTAGAGCACAAAGTCAAAGTAGAGAAAACATTAATTTTAGACAGAATGCCTTCCTCAGGATTGGAACAAATAAGGACTTTCTAAAACAAATGCAATGCGTAAACAGGACTTGTGCTAAATTTATAATCTATAGTCAAGGCAGCAATGGTACTTACCCTCTCTACATGTATATTTATTTTATTTTTGTTTGTAGCTTATATTAAATATAAGGTGTACTACAAGTGCAAGAATTATAAAAAGTAGTATAAAGTTAGAGAAGTATTAAATTAGGAATTAAAATTGTAAACAGACGTGATGTACATGAAGCATCCACATTCTTCAAACCAGTTTATATGTATACGCCAAATTCACATTTTTAGATATATGATGAAGGTAGATACCCATTCTTATATGATAGATATTTTTTCTTATGTTACACAATGGTTAGTTTAAGAGATAATAAAGTTCATATATACTCTGTCATCTTTGTATAATTTAAGGAATTTTAAATAGAGCATTTCTGAATTGCTTGATCCAATTTATTCAGTGTATGTGCACTACAAACTTGGCAAAGTGTTATTCCAAACCAAAGAAAGATGTGGTGATTAGCACTTTATACAATGGTACCTCAAGCATTATTCCAGTTCCACAATACTTTAACATCAGTCATCATTAAGACAAACTTTCATACTCCTCACAGATATTTTGTCAGTCAAAAAGCAAACAGGAACATAGAAAACAACACTGTAAATTGCTCATTTACATGTTTTTACTTACCACTTTTTCAGTTTAAAGAAAGTGCATGTGGTGTGCACGTGCTGTCAAGTGTTAACCAAACTCCAGATCAGTTATTGTCACTTACCTCACCCAAAGTACAAACCTTTGTACACTCAGTGTCATTAAAAGGAGGGCAGACAACACCTGATGCCAGTATGACAGCCCCCACAGCAGTCTTCGCACACTTGTAGTTGGTGCAATTGGAGCTCCATATGCTCCCTTCCTGAATACATAAAACAAAACCATTGACAGGAAAAAAAACAAAACTTTCCAGCTTTATCTTGAACCCCAAATGTTGAAAAAGTGGTGCACTCATGCTGTAGCACCTACTGCAGTGGAAAGTTTGCTGCAGACCACCCATGGGCAGCAAAGGGAAAGACCATCCCCTAAGTACCAGTGGCTACTCTTGCCCAGATCCATGGCTCTAGTCTCCAGCATGATGCTCAGCACAGCTTCCCTAGTGCAGAATGAAAGGGCTCTGGGCCACAAAAAAAGTCTGGTAGTTTATTTTGCTCCAAAAGCAATGGGAAACACGAACCAAGTCATGGTCGTATCTAAATTTCCTCGTATGTGGATGCTGGAACACACCATCAGGATCCTGAAACCCAGTGCTTCAGTTTGCACACTTTCCTTCTGTAGCAACCAAAACGAGGAGATGAGTGGGCCTGGGAAGACGGGGACATAGGAGTCCTGATGTGGACTCAGAAACTCCTAACTCATCTAAATCTCAGTATATGACTTTTTCAATTTGAACCCTGTTCTGCATTTAGAGCATATCCAACCTTAAGTAAATTATGACATTCACATATCTTTGTAGAAAATATTACAACCAATAAAATGAAATAAGGTGTTCACCTAGAGTGAAATGACAAGTCTTTAAATAAACATGCTTTTTTCCTATCATATACCATAAATATTCCCTAAGTGCACAGTCAGCAGTAAGGAGGTATGAAGAGGGACAAGCAGCATGAGTTAGCTGAGAAATGACTGTCATACACCTGTTTAGCATATCATTATGGCTATTGTCTATCTCTGCCCAAAGGCACTTACCTCGTACACAATCAGTGTTCCATTCTCAGTATGGAAAGAGCAGGACACATTTTGGCAGGTACCACAACAAGTATGGTGACTGGAGGAAGGAATATATATTTGATGCTGGAAAGAAAGGAAAGCCAAAAAGAAAAAAATAAAAGAAAAAAATAAAAGAAAAAAATAAACACACAGTATGTGAAACTTAATTGATTTCTGAAACTAAAAATACCAAGAGAAACAATATATAAATGGATCAATGCATATATTTACATATGCTGACATGCTTAAATATGCTGCTAGAAATTACATCTCAGAATAATCCTAGAGACAAAAGATACACATCATCACTATTAAGTTCTCAAGTTCTTGCTGAGCAAACAGGCCTAGCAAAAGTCTTCACTTTGACTTCAATCCTAATTGTGTAGTTGTGCTCACAAATTGCATCATTCCTGTATTCTAAGATTACTCACCGCTTCACATTGCTGGGAGCAGTTCACTGTTGTAAAATGCATGGCATTGTATCCTGTGTTCTGGTCTTTTTCTTGTAAACACTGTACAGTATAACAAAGGTCTCCATCCAAGTACTGAATCACTGACTGTCCAGGATTCAGTACTGTGACCTCTTGGAAGATGCACACATCATCCTTCTCTAACGCCAAAAGAAACAAATGTTACCAGAAAGGTGAAAAAAAAAAAAAATCACCAAGCAAATTAACAGAATTGCTGAAGACAAAAGTAGGGCAAAGTCCTACACTCTGCTAAAGTTTTCTCACTTTTAGATTTGATTGGTCTGTGGTTTCGATTACCAAACGAGGAGAGGGGGGAGATATAATTCAGCTTAAGAAAATGCTACAAAATGCAAAACTGCCTAAAACGTATAGTGTTCCTATTATGGAACTAAGAAAAATATCTGTTCTTATTTTGAGTCCTAATACTTAACATTAGGCTAAGCACACTGTATGAATTATTCTGTACATCAAAAAATGTAGCCTTTGTGTCAATTAAAATAGTATGTCTACAATTACCTGTAGGAAACAACCATGTTCAAGCTGTACTCGAAGTGTGTGCTTTGCTCGCAGAGGCAGTTTAGCCTGGGCTGCAGTGAGGATTCCAGTGCACCTCAAGCACCCCCATGCACAGTACAGCTGAAATTTGGTCTACCTGGGGTAGCTGAGTGAGGGAAGGGAGCAGAGATCAGATCTTAAGACTGGGCAGCTGCCCTTGTGCTGTCTGACAGGTCTGTGTGTGAGATGTCGTCTCCTTTGTGCTTGATAGTAAAACACAGAGTGAACATGAGCCAGCAGTGTTTGAACGTGAGCCAAGAGTGTGCCAGGGGAGGTTTAGGTTGGACATTAGGAAAAGTTTCTTCACCCAGAGGGTGCTGGAGCACTGGAACAGGCTCCCCAGGGAGGTGTCACGGCCCCAAGCCTGACAGTGTTCAAGAAGAGACTGGACAAGCCCTCAGACACATGGTGTGAACTGTGGGGTTGTCATATGCAGAGACAGGAGTTGGACTCAATGATGCTTGTGGGTTCCTTCCAACTCAGGACATAATATGACAGTGAGCTGGGAGCAGTGGCACTGCTGAGACCCAGCAAAGGTTCAGAACCTGCTTCCTACCTGCCTCTTGCCAGAGACACAGTACCTGGCTCTGAAACCACGGGTAGTTTTAGAACACTCCTGTGCCCCACCAACACAGACACAAAATGGATGGGTTGGCAGACAAAGTACCATCTTCAGAAAAGAGAGCATAATTGCATAGACAGGCAGACATCCAGAAAATCAAGATAAAAGAATGTTTATGTTTGAGAAGGTTGTTATGGTCCTCTTTCTGCTTTCTCTGTGTGCCCTTTCTCCTAAAAACTAAAAAAGAACAAATAGCAATATGAAAAATTTACCACAAATGTAGCGGGTGCATCCACAAGCGCTGGAAACACTACTATCTATTCTTTTAACTTCTCCCTGAGTATAAAAATATAAAAGAGTTTTCAAAGTCATACACAATGAAATGTAGTGCTAAACAGTTTTTCTCTAAAAATGTAAAATATTACTTTCCTTACTTCCACCCTTGCTTTCATAAAAGTGAACAATTGTAATGCACTCAAAGAACAGCAGCATGTTCAGTTATTCAATGTGTTTATTTCTTTAAAAAGGAGCAAAGGACTTCATTTCCTCTAGGAATGCATATAAAGAGCAGAGTGGCTAAACAGCAATTTTTCCTAAGATAAAAAGTTATTTCAGTCATAAACATATTAGCAGAAGACTGCCTTCTATGAATTTTCTTCCAAAAAGATCGGTGAAAACTATTCAAATTCGCAACTCCTATTCAGACTTTACATTATGCAGTCTTCACAGAAGGGTAAGAGAAAGTCAAGCTACAGGCACTACCCCTGTCACTGTGGTAATAATGGGAGTTTCAAAATTTACTTATAATTGTTTTCCACATCACAGTCTCTATTACAAGAAGGCATGAGAAGAGCAAGATGTTTATGATTTCTTATATCAGCTAAATTATGTAATGTTAAATCATTTTAATTAAAAGCATAAATGATTAACAAAATAACACATTTCTCCAGATGATACATATGATCATAAAGCTCATTCCTCATTAATTATTAAAAGCAATTGGGAATTATTTACATGGAAAACCTTCCCAGCATATTGCTTCAAGTCAGCATTGAACAGAATAATATTACAGTTGTTCTTCTTCTTTTGGTGTTTTTGATGTCTTAGAACACACAAAGTGAAATTTCCCCAAGGAGCAGTTGACAACACTGGGCAGACTTATGATGGAGTTGCATGCTTGAGCTTGGGACTAGGAGTCCCAGCCTGTCCCTGTCCAGCCTCATCACACCATATAACTAATCGAAACAAGGAGAGGAAAGGCAGGAGCAAGAGGGCTGAACATCGGTAATAAAAATATCTAAAGGACAGTGCTTACCAATTTACAGGTCAGCATAGTAGTGTTTTCACAGCTACATTCTGAGAACAAGAAAAGCATGTTAGTCAGTTAGCTAATTGTTAGCTTTTGTTAACAGCGATTATAAGGAATAAAGCACTAATTACCACAGTGCCATTCTGGACAACACTGCCCAGGTATTTTTTCCTTCACAAGTGTCATGTCATCTGTGCAATTCATAGGAGGCTCAGAACAAAGATTTTCATCGCAAACTAAATGGAGGGAAAAGACATATATGAGAATCTTTGCTACTTATGTGCTGTAAAGCACATTTCTGTAAGGTAACAGGGAGCAACTGCCCTCCTGGGATGATGCTAAGAAGAAAATACTCGCCTGTCTTATTGGAGGTGGCTTTCTGGGACTGTGGAAGAAGACTACGTACTAATATCTAACTTTCTACCTGACAGAATTTGGCAAAACAAGTGCCAAACACCTTTGCAAAAACTTTCACCTGGGTACAAGCGCTAGAAAAAGGAAAGGACCCAAATATGGAACCACCTGAAGAAAAAATTACTAAACTCCAAACTTACTGGAAGACAATTTAACTACTTGAAATTACCCAAAGGCTGCAATAGGAGAGAAGTTAATCTAAACTAAGCAGTTGCCCTTGTAGACAGTACTAAGAACATATAGCACAGTTTCTGTTTTATGAGGCTACCAAAGAGGCTACATCACACTGCAAATATTTTTCTTCTGGCTGCTCATTGTTTGAATAGTAGTCAACCCAGCAATATTTGAAACCCTTGGCCTACTCCTTCCCCTAAAAGCTAAAAGTGCAAAGAAACTGCCTAAACACTAATGAATGGTACAACAGAAAAACATAGAAGCTTTTTTATTACAGGTGTTTTAACATATACTCCAAGGATGGGATTCAGTTCCATGGTAAAAAACGGGTATTTAAATCACCCTGAAAGTAGCTATATACTCTCTTGTGAACTAAATAACCTCTCCAGACTCCATTGACTGGGTTAGTTAGACCACCACTGAGTATACCAAGAACTTTGAACCTACCTCAAATGCAGACACCCTCATTTAGCTCTCAAACCCTATCTGAAGCCCACCCTAGATGCTGAATCAAAAAAATATCCACACACACAGAGACTGTCGTTTTTACCAAATCTGGTAACTTATTAAACTGACAACTATTACACTCACCGCAGTAGTAATGAGGACAACAGTAATGTATGGTATGAAGGTCTACAGTGAGAATTTCCCCTTCATTACACAAGGGAACTGGCTCAATACAGGATTCGCAAACTAAATTTAAAAAAATCAGACATTTACAAAGTTTTAAATACTAAAAAGTTAGCACATGTGAATTCTATTTAACAAGCTATATAAAATGTTGTGTTTGCTACTTGGATAACTGAGGTTTTACGGATCGACATTGAAATATAGAAATAGAACAAAGTTCAAGTATGATGTTCAAAATTATGTTAGAAAGAAAAGATCCCAGCACCCAAAAATAATTCATGCCACAGTCAGCCTGACCTGTGTGAAGTCTCACTGACATCTCCAAGAATTCCTGGTTTAATTCATTAGGTTTAGAACTGTAGACTGTTTTCATAAATACCTGACTATTTCTTAGTTATTCATAAAAATAGTAGAGGCTTTTTTTTACCACAGAGATAAGAGAAACAACAGGGATCTTCCTGTTTTGCTTCAACAATAAATTGATCTTCTCTGCAGTCCAGCTGGGAAACATTGGAACAAACTGAAGGATCACATTCTGTAGGATATGAAATAAACAGTCTTTTTAAAAGAGTCAGAGAAACAATCCTAAAAAAGATAAAGAAAATCTATTCTTCATTTCCTTAGTAAAACAATATACCCCAAATTGACTGCAGATCAAAAGTGACACAAAATATATTGGAGAGTGAGAAAAAAAAATACATAATTGCCTGGTGCTATTTATAGTGTCCCATTCTGTTAACAATCAAGACAACTTGTAGGGCAGATTTTCTTACAACACGTAATACAAGTATGGAAAATGTCCCAGTAACTGTGGGTTTGTGTTTCCCTTACCACAACGATACTGTGGACAGCAGGAGAGAGGGTGGTAGCCTACCACTAATTTTTCATTGGGTTTGCATGTTGGAATAACGGCATCACACAAAGACATGTTGCATTCTGTGGGATAAAAAGACAATCAATTTTATCATATTTGAACAGATACAAGTGCAGACTCTATAGTTTGAGATATTTATACCATCTAGTATAGAGATCCACAAACTAGGAGCAGCCCAAGTCAGCTTAAAGTGCACTCCATACCAACACGTAAACCTCCAGGCTTAGCCCAGGGCTGGTATAGCTCCATTCACATGGCACGGTGCAAGCACAGTTATATCCCTCTTAAAGCAGGTATTTACTTGCTCTGCTTCCTACACACGAAGTCAGCTAAAATTTGCCAGTGAAAATATCCCTAAATTCATTGACAATACAGTGTCGGTTACAGGTATCTAACTGCTAAGCAAAAGTACCGTGTCAGTTGGACCATTTGTTCTCATTTTCCTTGCAGATGTTGTGAAAAAATAAGTATCTTTAGCTTGACATTTTTTTTCTAACCACCATGACCAGACAGAGTATTAGTATTCAGTGATCAGGTCACAGAATGCTGCTTCTGGGAAACAGCAGCAGGTTAGAGGATGCTGCTCTTGACACCGAAACACTAATAAGAAAAGTGCTTCAGCATACAGGGCTCTGATGACTGTGCCAAGTACCAAGGTACTTCTGTCATTGAGTATTTATCGATTTCTTTTGAAGTTCCCCCCAAGAGCTTAAAAATTAATTTTTAACAGAAGTTTTATTTCACAAGTGGACTTCTAAGAAAAAAAAAAACAGTCAATTCGTAGGAAGAATATAAACCTGCTTCACTGGCCCAACAACCACAAGTACCTAAAAATCAATTCTGAAAAATGTTACACCAAACCTTCTCTAAAGATTATCATCTGTCAGAGAATGTCAAGCACTTACCTTATACTTCTGTTACTGAAAACAAGTGTGCTACATACCACAAACTTTCTTTGGACAACAAGCTCTCTCTTCGATGATATGGACAATAACTTCCCCTTCTCTTTCACAGACTGGTGGTGGATCTTCGTGGCATTCAGGTTCTACAGCAACAATGCTTCCATTTGCTAAGCAATTGTACATGCAACAGCCTCTCATGGAACCATTCCAGATCTCCCCAGCAGAGTGGGGTTGTCCCTTGTTATCTGTACATGCTGAGAGAAAAACAGTATATCCCTTCAACAAGTAGAGAGCACAGATTTCGCGCAACCACCTCTCAGTTGCATAAAATTATTGCATGAAACAAGAGCACCTTTGAGCATTATGATCAAGGAATCCAAGAAAAGATTATGACCTTAAAAACTCCAAATGGGCAAATGCTTTGCTATGGGTGAAAATAAATACTGAGTGCATGGGAAAGAACCTCCCCATGCTTTTCCTTTCTGAGGACATCAGAAAAGAAGGCCTGGGAGCTAGGGAAGAATGACCATCATTTTTCCCCCACAGGAGTCCATCAGCACTGGGTCTTCAGTCCAGGTAACTGAAAGCACATAATGCTGTAGCTTGACGTACAGCTGGGGTCTGTTGAATGGACCTGTACCAGATTCACACTTACTGAGGACTAACACAGAACTTAAACATAGCTTACGATGAGCTGCAGTTAATATCAGCATAACTGCAAAACTACTCTGTCCTGTTTTACTTACTACATTTTTCTTCTGGTATACAGAGGTCAGAGTCTGTTCTATGCAGAATAGTGCCATTTTTACACACACAGTCTTCCCTTAAAAAAGAACAGTGAGAATCTTCATAGAACCATTTATTCAAGCATGTCTTGGCTTCACAGGGTTGCACACAAGGCTGGTATTCCTTCCCCTCAGGACAACTCAATGCTGAAAGTCATAAAAATAGGACATTGAGTGCTGCTGCCATTCTGCATTTCATTGGTTAATCAGGTAGTAAGAACAGTACTTTAGGTAAACAACTCGTTCAATCAAGATTAAAATTGATTCGTGACACTTTGACTAAAACAATAAATCTTAAGAACTTGTACCCTGATTTACTAATGCAGTGATAGAATGAGACGGTACTTCCAATAACAATAGAAATACTTTTTTAAACTCATCGCTAGACACTGCAGCAGTTTAAAGTCACATTTGGGTATAGAACGTTGCTATCTGCTTACAACAGTAATCAGGTGTCCTCCATTTAATGCAGATGTTGTGCTTGTTGCATAAAGCCACATATGCAGAAAGTGCATCACACTCATAATTCCAAAAGTAAGTACTGTTGATCCACATCTTCTCACAAAACTCCTGTGGTGAAACCTAGGAACATATTGTAATTGAGACTTAACAAGTAGAAGAGCTTTCTGTAATTAAAATAAATCATTAATTACAAGAAATAATACAGCTGCAAGCGGAAAAATCACAAGCAGTGTTTAAAGTAAAAATATATTTTTTTTTTCAGAACACTCATTCTGCAAAACTTAAACTGCCAGAGTTTTTTATGTTCTTTAGCAGGCATAGAACACAACTCTAATAAGATTGTCACTCTACTTACAAGAACTTTTGCAGTTTAGCCCTGTCAGCTAAAATCAACAATCTCAGCTAAACATTGCTGCTATACCTTCCATAAATCCCTGATGGGATCCAATTATTACCAAATGTTCTCATTCTGTGTCTGTAAGACCTGATAGCTTATGTTACTGGGTGTAAATGCAGGTGGTCCAACCTGTCTTATTTCTGTTGTTTTAATTTGCATGAGCTTATGACAAGATGGAAAAAATCAGATTTTGATTCATTCTGCCTGTTCACTACCACACTGCAGTCGAGCCCTCCCTGTGGTTTCAGCAAACCTTCAAGCAGTCTCTCACTTCTGCCAGAAAGTTCATTACACTGATGATTCTGTTACGTATCCTTGCCTAGTTGCTTTGTGGATGTGAAGTACACAATACACTCCATCCACTCAGATTCTGCCACCACTGGGTTTAGGAAAGAAAACAAATTTCACAATGGATTAACAAAATGCTTGGCAATTTTGATACTATATGAGGTTTTGTTATAAACCAGGAAAAGGTGCGATTCCTTTGTATCTGAGGTTATGAGATTTGTCCTGGAAGCATATAAGTAGAAATTCCGACTATTCAGATTACCTTTAATTATTTTAGAATAAGATATTTTAAAACAATTATCAAAACCATCCTGCTACCCACTGGTACTATTCTCCCTTCTTGATTCCAAACTACTTAACACTGCTCCCTCCCATTAGGTTTCTGTGGCAAATATCTATTAATATTAAAAAAAAAAATCATTTAAAAAAAATCTCTTTAACTCTTTTCTTTCAGAAGAGCTCCCTCCATTTTTTTCCATCTGGGAAAGGTGAAGAGAGGTCTTGGAGTTCGAAGGAAGAGGTTCAGCTGCCTGTAGTACCTTTAACAGCATTTGTCTGTGATGAAAAACGAAGAGTAACACGATGCAAACCAAGGGTGGAAAGGCAGAACAGCAATAAACGAATAAGGAATCTGGACACATCTATCTCTGAGAAAGAAAGGGTCACTTTAGTAATCAGTTCTTTCTATTTTAAATTAAGTGGGAAAAGTATGTCAGACCTCAGAGATTTGGGGCTTACTCATTTCCCATTCCTGGAAGCAGCTGCACTGCACTACCCACCTCTAGCAGCAGTCTGCATTCTACAGCTATATCCCCCTCAGAAAGTACAATGTCTAGAAAAAAAATGATCATGATTTCTGTAAGAAATGTTACCAAATTGCCAACATAATAGTGACTACATCAAAATTTGCTTAACTGGAAATTTCTTTAGTCCAATTAGTCTCAGACTGGATGAATCGCTGTTGTTTGTGGCAGAAGCATGAGGCTTTCCGTTCTAGTGACCCATGTCAAGCCTTTATTAAAAATAACTCTTTTGGAATGTGTTTGTGTTGAGATGATAACCTGGTATCTCGTCTATGAGCTCTGCCTACTCAATAATTTAAGAAACAGCATAATAGCACAGGGATCCATATAGAAGTGTGTTTACAATGGACAACATGCCAGAAGTATTAAAGCCAACATGACAGAGGTATTAAAGCCACTCATCCAGTTGGCAACTCATGAAAGTAAGCAAAACATAAAACATGTGCATCTCTCTTTTTTTAACTATACATGTTTTATTTAATTTTCACCTGGAATTTCTCTGACTTCATACTCACTTGCTTGTGACAAGGGATGAAAATGCTTCTGTTTAACAGTTCCATACAGTATGTGCAGTTATCTTCAGTACAGTTTCTCACTGGCCTCCTGGTTGTTACATCAAGTGATTTCTCAATTTCCCAACTCTTAATGAACACTTCAATCTCCTCCATATTTGTAATTATGGTCCTGTTTTGCATTTTCAGGTCATCGGTAGGGTCTCCATTGCACACCCCTGGAGACAGAGCATCACATTCAGAGCACAAACAAACACACCATAGCGCTTCCTTTGGGAAAGAAAAGCACTCTTAGCATGGTAAGATTAACATTGCATCAGGCTTACCTGTGAGACATAGTCATCTGAATTTATACATGAAAACAGCTATATGTCCACTTTTGATCTTAGTTGTCAGCTCAATGGCTTAGCAAAAAAGTACCTCATACAATACAAGTAATGATATTTTTCCCAACAGTGAATTTACTTGTAAGAAAAACTGCTATCCAACTGCCACTTCTCTGTTGGAAACTTTTTTCTTTACTTGACTTCAATGATATTCTTATACACAGGCAGAAGATAAGTACATTTTTTTAAGTTAATTAAACACAATATACTGATCATTATTTGCTCTGAGAACTACTTTATTAGCAAGTAGTGCTTTGAAACAGAATTATCATTTTATTATTGTTAATTAACAGAATTTCACGAGCCCACCTCAAATAGGGTTGTCACTCTAGTTAATGGAGGTCACAAAGGGAGTTATAGGGACAAAAGTCACAAACACAAAAGGGAGGTGTAAATTTTAAATGATAAACTATTAAGTAAGAAAAAAATAGCCACCATAGCCTCACCACAAAGTCCTTCTGTCTTCATCGATGTATTAGAGTATAATCCATACTGAATATCTATGATGCCTGTAACATGAGCCCACTTGATGCTAATACCAGCTGGGGTATTAATGACATACATTGCACCAGTATCCTGAATACTCAGTCCTTCTTTTGAAAATGGTAATGATTGAAATACAGAATCCACTACTACCTAAAATAAACCAAATACATTTTAGGAATAAAAACAGATTGTGAAGATGTCTTTACATCTTATAGCAAAAAACCATTTTTTACAGTCTCTGCCACAAGCAATAACAGTCACAGTGCCTAAATGACAGTTTCCTGGCAGTGCCATTTCCTATAACTGCAAATGAAGTAGGCAGGAGAAAAAATAATTGTGTGGAAACTTTTTCTAATTAAGGAAGCAATAAATCTCCTTCATCACATATCAAATGATTTAGAAAAACAAAAACAAACAAACAAAACCCAAAACACAACACCTCATGCCAGTTCTTCAAAGTTATCTGTTCTGACCTGTTATTGACTAGCAGGAAAGGCAGCTGAAGTGCTTCAGAAGTATTTAGCACACCTTGGAATATTTGTCTGGTTCTAGGTTATCTGGAAATGTACTCTAAGTATAAATGCCTTTTACAGCTTCTTTAAAATCTCAAAAAAACTTTGAAGTGTCATTTTGGATAAGTGACATGTAAGTAAAGCATGGTATCGGAAATGCATGGGTTTTGATTCCAGCATACCATGAACTACTGGGAACCTGAACTGCAAAAGTAATCCCAGTTCTCTAGTACATTCATTATCAGCCTGATCTATTGCATTCTGCAGCTCTCCAGCTGCCTTTTAAGTGTACACATAGTGTATACTAGTGATATATACTTACCTTTCTTGCTAAACGATTGATGAGTAATTTATGTGTGTGTGTTGTTACATTTAATTTCTTAAAGCAGAGCCCTGAAGTGTTTGCAGGGGGCACCTTGAAAGAAAAGTGACAAGTCTAGTTACTATCGTTTTTCTAATTGTCTACCAGTGCTATAGGGAATTTTTTCAATACGTGTAATATTAATGTGTTTTATAATTAGTAAAAGAAAAAAGTACTCACTAGCTTTCTTATTGAATTTGCACTCTGTAAAACATTAAAAAATATATTAGAAATGAAATTATAACTAGCAATATTCTTATTTGGCAAAAATCCATTTACTATTTTCTTCGTGTTTGAAGTTCTTCTACAATCAGCATCATAATTAAACTAATTTAATATATTTCTTATAAATAACAAAATCCACACATTTCCCAGCTAACATAGTGCACCTTCCAACAAACTATTTTTAGAAACTCATTGCAGCTCGTATGTGCCATATCTCAGCTGGCTTTTAACTAAACAGCTTTAACATTGACAGCAACTCATTGCCAGCATCACAAGACTCAGCATATGCTGCAAAGCCCTTTCAAAAAATATTTCTTGAAGTACCGCACCTCCAGATTTCTAAAGCCCATCTGCCTGTGTGAGCTGCATTCACACCTTTAGACTGCAACCAAGAAATAGTGAAGAAAGCAATTTAAAAGAAAACCTCTAAAATGGTGTAAGACTCACGACTTAAAAAAGAAGCGTGCAGTTGCCCAGTAAGAGTAGATAAGAGACCAAATAGGTATGGGAAGGAAAGAAGCTTGATGAGGTTCCTCATCAGGAACTTGTTTATCCACCAAAAAAAATGTGGAAATACAAGCCAGTTGTGCAAGGTTTGCATAGACTAGGACTCTGGACAATGCAAAGGAGGCGTATGTACAGACTCTGAGGATGAGACTGACCTGACCTAAACTGGGAGTCTAAAAATAAAGTGGCTGCATCCCTCCTGCAGACAATGCAGAGAGTGAGACAACTACAAAGAACAACCCATCACACTAATCCCAAACCCATTAATGACTTCCTAAAATAACTATAAAATATTTTTGTGACTATTCAAAAGATTTTACTGTTCTGACAAAAGATGTTTAGTGTTTTGTAAAGTACAAGTTTGAGGCCTCAAGATTTGTGGGTGGAGAGCCTGAAAATATTCAGAAGTTTTGTCACATCTAATAATTTAAAAGGAACACACATTTGAATTTCCTTATAACATAATAAAACAATTACGTTTAAAACAGATTTTTTTTTTTAATCTAGATAGCATGATGAAGCATGCTCCTTGAAAATTAAATAACTTGCCATTTTTCTATGGGTATGGCTTTTGTCTCAGAGTTTTAAGTGACATATTTTTGCAGAATTTCATACCTACAACACAAAAATTCAAGAAAGTATTACAATTATTGTGTAAATGCAAGAATCTTACCTGATTAGCAGGACATTTTTCAATATGAGCGACAATAATCTCTCCTGGTAACTTGACTAAAATGTAGGAAGCCATATTGCAAAGGGCGATGTTGTTTCCATCGAATGTAATAACACTCAGTTCTGACAGTACAGAACATTGACCTGAAAAAGAACTGTCATTTAATGAGGTTACCACAAAACTGAACATGAGGCATTTATAAAAACTTTCTGTTTTAACAATATTTTCTTTCATATTATATATGTTTATATAAATTGATGACCTTGTTCTGCAAGCAGCATACTGAGCCGTAAGCAGAAGCAATTAATTTCTGTTACTCCATGGAAATACCTTAACCTACTGCTGCATTTTCAGGGTGGGGGAAAAAGTTTAAATTGGTGAAAATTTTCACTTAAGTCAGTGTTTTACAGACAATGTCAATGAATCCGTACATTGTCAGACAAAATACATGCATTAAAATATACATATTTTTGAGATACTGATAACAAGAGACTGATCTGTCCTATCTCAAGACAAGTATTTAAAAGCACAGTATTGGTTTCAGTAACGCTGCAAGGTTTTTAATGTGACTTCTCTTCGTTCTTTTTGTTCCCACAGCAGACAGCCATCTGTAGTTAGAGTTAACTGAAATTTGAGGGTTTTGGTTTTCAGAAAGTGCCAGTATTTAATTTGCTTTCTTCACAAAATGTTGAAATCTCACCATTTCTAGTGAAAGAAATTATGAAAAGTCTCAGCTGGAAAATGTTGATGTTTATGTTGCAGATTTCATTTCAATGTTTTCATTCAAAGCAAAATATTTTGACTGCCTTGAATGTTAATTCAAAAATACCAGAACATTCACTGTATTTCATTCTGTTTTGCTGATGAACAGCTCTTTTAAATTCATTCCAGTGTTCAACCTCATATTCCCATTGTAATAAACCCTTAATTTATTACTTGAAATTTACAAATAAAGGCTCTATGTTGCATTTAAAAATAAAACTGTGACTTACAGGGACATTTCCATTCTGGGCAACAACTATCAGTGTTAACTTGAACTGGCATTCCTCGAAAGCCACAGTCTGGCTTCTGCACATCCTTCGGGCAGTTCCTTGAAAGGTTGTATAACATCCAACCCGTATTAACACATACATACTGGCTACATTTGTCAACAGGTTCAAGGTATCTTGGCTGTCATACAAGGAAAAAACAACCAGAATCAACTTTATATTCATTGCCCGTATGAAGTCCAAGTGATGATCGCCCTGCTCTGAGACAGGATCAGCGTATCTACATGACTCCTCACCAGCTAATTTGGAATTAATTGTTTTTGTGTGGTTGTAATAGGTGAATAATATGATGCACATCCATTCATCCACGTGCTCATTCCATCTAGCTTTGGTGGAATACCCTATGTAAAGCATTATGCATTGAGGCTACATATTATATTCAGTGATGATCTGAAGCATTTTAAGAGATACAGAATCATGCATTCCCATAATTTAAACTCTATGACAAAGAAATAAATGGGGAAAAAAAGACAGTGTGAGTTTATGCAGAAACGCAAAAAATGCATGGATTATGGCTTTTTCTGCACCTCAGAAATATATTTTGCTAGCTGGAATCAGCACATAGTTTTCAAAGCCATTTTTTCAGAGCAGCACATCCAGGTTACACGATATACCACAGCAGCATAAGAGCAGCGATACAACAAACTTCTAACTATAACAGGGTACTTTAAAATATACAAATAAAAATAAACATAAGAAGTATTTGAAATCTCTGGTATTACATACATAGCATAACAGAAATGGACTGAAAAGCATCATATATTTTAACACATAGGAGTAAGTAAAACTGATCATACCACACATTCGGAAGACGTTACATCTGGAACTCCAGAAAGAGAGAGATTTTTCACTGAGGTTATATTTCTTGAAAAATGCGAACTCTGAACTGCAGATACTGTCAGGTAAGGCAGGGAGGGTTTCTCAGTCGTGGTTG
Organism: Pampusana beccarii; assembly: GCA_013399365.1. Classification (NCBI taxonomy): domain Eukaryota; kingdom Metazoa; phylum Chordata; class Aves; order Columbiformes; family Columbidae; genus Pampusana; species Pampusana beccarii. The sequence continues at coordinate 364,792 of VWYH01006006.1, forward strand.
ACTCTATCTTAGTAACATTTATTTGGTCTAGTGAAGTCTGACCACTTTCTAAAATATCCACAGTTCTTTCAAATGAGGTGGCGTATTTGACTTCTGAAGCTGTAAATGAGGTACTCTTCGTCTCTGATAATGGATTTGTAGTACCAGTTGTTTTCATGATAATAATTTTTGGAGCTTCTTTAGTGCTCTGTGAAGCTTGAGTCACTGTAGGTGTAAATAAAGTTCTGTGTGACACATGCATGGGTGTTTCTACAGTGGTAGGAACTGAGGTTGAAGCTGTATAAAACTCCAAATCAGCAAGAAAAGCACCAGTGGTTTTTGTAGTATTCCTAGGGGCTACAGTAGTGCCAGAAACAACTAATAAACCAGCTGAAGAGCTAGGTGGTATTTTTGCAAAAATATAAGGTGCTTTTAAGGATGTAGCATTAACTGTTGTGTTCGTGATCATTGGTGTAGTGGATTGAGTGATGATTCCAGCTGATGTGGCTGATATGGTTCCAGCTTCTCCTGAAGAACTTGCCGAAGAACTCTGGTTTCCTAGAGAAACAGTAGAGATACGAGTGGTCTTAGGAGAAGGTGAAGACATAGAGACCCTGCTGGACTGGCTTTTTAAAGTGGCTTCAGGAATTTTAGTCATTAGTAAAGAGGGCGTTACAATGGATGTTTTGAGCATTGCTGAAGGGCTGGTAGAAGGGCTTATTAATGCAGAAAAATCTACAGAAGAAGTTGCAAAGTGTGGACTTTTTGAGGTTCCTTGTGTATCTAGAGATGAAACTGATGTTTGAGTAACAGTTATATTTTGTGTTAATGATGATGTCATACTGACTGAGGGAATCAATGAAGAGCTTGTAGTATGAGATGTCACATAGGATGGTACTGATGTTGATAACAAGATTGTAAATAAAGATGGTGACCTTGTAAAAGAAGGATCTTTAGGAATAAAAGCACCTGAACTTCATGCCACAGAGTCAGTGGTCATTAATGTAGCATTTGGAGGCAATATCAGTGTCCTAAGAGGGAAGACTCGCTTCTTAGAAATTGATGACACTGAAAAGGAATCAATGTGCATTATGTATTTATTTCCTGTCGAGGATTTACTTGCTTTAGACATATCAGAGACTGTCGGATTGACTAGAAGAGTGGAAGCAGCGGAAAGTACTTCATAAAGACTTTTAGAGGCAACTTGTGGTGAAGATACAGTTGTTACGGGCAGAGCAGCAGAAATACTGCCTTTGATTAGTGGAGATGTCTGCTTGGGAACAATCTCTGAAATTTCCACTGGAAATGGCTTTGGAGAAAAACTAGTTAAATAACTTGTATTTGGTGATATCGGAGGTGTTTTAGACAAGGGGGTTGCTGTTTCAAAGTATGAAACTGTGATTAATTGAGGAAAACTTGTCTCAAAGCTAGCAAATCTAGCAGTCACAAGAATTTGAGGAGTGGTTGAAGTCAATGCAGAAACAGGTGTTAGGGGAACTGCAGTTTGACCAAAGCCAGACCTAATTCTAACAGATGAAGTAGATATAGAAGGAGATGCGTTTAGTGTCAGTTGTGAACCTAGAAGAAATACAGGTCTTGTTGAAGTTACTCTACCAGCCAGCAAAGCAAAGACACTTCAGAGGGTACTTCTGCTCCCTTAGAATGACTTGCTGAAGGACTCCTACTCTTCCCAATCCCTGAAGGCAGCTCAGAAGTGACAAAAGATGGCTTGGAGGTTAAAGTTGTTAATGCTGAGGTAGAGGGAACAGTTCCTAACTGAACAGTTGATGTTTCAAGTGGAAATGGGACTACCACTAGGGAAGTGGGTGTTAATAACACAGAACGTGTTGGAAGAGGACTTGCACTGAGTAAAGTTGTTGGAGCTGCTATTGTAATGGGTAAAGTCCTGGATGCAGTTGAACTGACAGTACGTGATGTGATTGCTGAAGCCTGAAGAACAGTTGGAAAATCTGAGGAAGAGATGAGTTTGGAAAGGACAGTAGGGCTGGCTGTGCTGTGAAATACATCAGAAGGCTCCACTGTACTTGGCAATGAAAACGTTGAGTAGGTGGCTGCATGAGATGCTTCCAGTGAATAAAAGTCTGTAATGGACGGTGCTGACATATTCGTTCCCCTTAAAGTTGTGTTTGCCTTCAGGGTTATTTTGTCTGTCACACTGACATGAGTTGACTCAGTCCCTGAAGTAACAAATAAAGGAAGTATGTGAGGAAATCTCTCTGTGGTAGCACCCGTGTGAGAGATTAACAATGAAGGTTTTGTTCCAATTGCTGATTCTGTAGGTGTCACAGGTATGCCTAAAAGGAAAAAGTCATGTTTCACTGTCTTTTATGGATTATTGGCAAAGAAAAATAGCAACTTCTATCTCTACTCAAGTACCATTTAAATATTAGCAAGTCAGAGCACCATTTTGCTGAGAAGATAACCTGCCAATGGTTCCAGGTTATTGATGACTTTGAGGAACTCAACTAACTCAAGAAATTTCCTAATTTTCTTTGCAAATGAAGTAGCTGATTTTTTATTATTAGTGAAAACTTTAATTTTGCAGAGCAGTATTGAAGCAACAAGGGAATTCCATTGAAAATTTAGTAAATCCAAGACAGTAAAATATTTGAAATAAAGATATCTTTGGAAGGTAGTATACTATATAACTTTGTACTAGCAAATACCAAGCATTTAGGTATTGTACTAGCAAATATCAAGTATTTAAGAATTTAATTCAAAACTCAAAAATAAAAAAGAGAGAATTAAAATGTAATTGTTATATTAAAAGAATATTGTATCCCCAAAATAAGCAAATAATGTGCTGTCTTCACACACCAGAAATTATGAAATAGATGCACTGAATTTGTTAGTGGTGGCTCATCAACTGAGAAGTCTGAAATTTTTGTCACAGCAGTATTTCTTCCATTTGGGATCTTTCTCTTATATGTATATGACATATTAGCAGCATATAGTCAAATATAGTTGCGATGACTATAACACCACTACAAAAGGTTAAATCTAACACACCATTAGAGAAACAAAAGAAATCAACTTGTTTGGATGTTGGAGATGTACTTGGGATGACTGGGAATGGAGAGACATTCTTCAACAGAAAGATCTGGTAAAGCATTTCTGGTAAAGCTTTTAACAAAAAAATCCCAAGAATGTACATTTGATTAAAACCTTTCCTGGGATCTGTAGAGTGATTTATAAGATTAAAACAATAAAATAAAATATACTTACAGTCTTCTGGATAAACACATTTAAGTGTGACCTCATCAAGGATCATGTTTTTGGGGCAGTATGGCAAGCATCCTTCAACCCTTTAAAATATTGTGTAGTTAATTCTAAAGCCACAGTAGAAATATTAACATTAATTTTAAATTATTTTACTTTAGCAAAATTAAACATTTGAATGTCTTCCCCATCAGAGTCCTGAGAACTTCCCAGTGTAATGGGGAATACAGCATTTTGAGGCATCTTAATGTCAAAAAAGACATTGAACAGCACAATTCTGTTTCTAAATTGTTAATAATCAGTTGTTTGCATAGGCTGATGAACATGATAGCTTTGGACCATTCTACTTTCACAACCAGGTGGAAGTTCAGATCCCTAAGCAGAAAGGTTTTCCATGGGATGAAGAACTTCCCTACAAGACCACTTTTTTACCTAGATACATTTGTGACATTAAAATATTTAGACTGACTCCATTAAAAGTCTCATTCTTGTACACTTTCAGCATAGGGGAGTGCAGACAAGTCCATATATGCCCTCATTTTTTCATTTTTTGGGGATTTTTAATAAGAAAATTATGACATTAACAACCAGTGTACCTATATGGAAAAAAACTAAGAATAACAACAGAGAAAATTAGTAATGTTAGTAATACTCCTAATTATAAACTGCATATGTTAGGGAAGTAGTCTGAAATTTAAAATATCATTGCTTTTCCACCAGATTTTGCCTCTTGAGTTTTTAGGCATTTTTCCTTTGAGTTTGTTGTGGCTCCGTAGATGCCAGGGGAGATTAATGGAAATACATGAGCCGTGTGAAATCCCTCGTGTCACACCAATGAGCGTCTCCCAGTATAAAGTTCCTTTCTCTTACAGGAGAGGGCGTTGTCCGCCCTTATTATTCCTACAGTTTTTGGTCTCGGTCATGTAAACAGGAGAGGTCGTCGTTTACAGCATCGTGGGATGATGGTTTAGGATGTGGATATAAATCCACAGAAGGAAATAGCCTTCATTAAATTTAATAGGTTTCTACTTAACCACTACCAGAAGCAAATCCCCTGGGCTATGTACAAACTCTCTTATTCTTGTGTTGAAGGATCATATGTAAACAGGAATATATACCGTGGGAAAAGAGAGGCTTGTTACAAATGTTTTCACATGACGTGTGAGAGTTGCTCACAGGAGAGATATTGAAATCTGGATGAGTAAAAATATATGGATATTGCAGCTGCAGTAATTTTCAGATAGCTTACGATACACATATTACAAAAAAAAAAAAAAAAAAAAAGTACAGTAGTAATATGAGCTTAATTTTACTTACGGAGGAAGGAATTTACATGCTATTCCTTCAGGATCACTACATGTTTTAATACAAGGATTAGCACAAGATTCATATCGCCATTCACACATCCTTCTATAAGGCACAGATGCATCCAGTTCTGAGAAAGAAGGAAAAGGTATTATTTATTGATTGTGTAGCAAATAAACTATAAATTTATAGACTTTTATACATTGGCATTTTCAGAAAAATGAAAAAAAGAAAACCAAGTAGAGAAATTCTTGAGAACTTTCAAATAGGGAAATTTTTGTTCGTTTTCAGTTTCAACTCTTTTAAATTCAATCAAGCTAAAAACCACTGAAGCTTCAAAGATACAAACAGCAACTCACTTTTACTATATAATCTGTTAAAAACCCTTAAAAATCAGTTAAACATAGTGAAGGTACTGCTGGTTGCAGAAGCAATAAGGTTACCCCATTCATTTAAAACAATGGTTATCTATAGCTCACTAGCAAGATATTAATGTGAATCTTTTTATGATACCGTATTCATTTTGCAAGAGTAAAACAATGAAAATGTAGTTCAAAGATAAAATTATTATCATATCTGCAAAAAATAGAAAAGAATAGCGTTTGGAGGCTGAGTGGAAGATAAATCACAGAATCGCAGAATGTTAGGGATTGGAAGGGACCTCAAAAGATCGTCTGGTCCAATTCCCCCGCCGGAGCAGGAACAGCCAGATGAGGTTACACAGGAAGGTGGCCAGGTGGGTTTTGAATGTCTGCAGAGGAGGAGACTCCACAACCTCCCTGGGCAGCCTGTTCCAGTGCTCTGGCACCCTCACTGAGAAGAAGTTTCTTCTCATATTTAGGTGGAATCTGCAGTGTTCCAGTTTGCACCCATTGCCCCTTGCCTATCATTGGTTGTCAACAAGAGCCTGGCTCCATCCTTGTGAAGGCAGAATAATAATTAAAAATAGGATAAGACGTATTTGTTGCTACTGCTGATGAAACACAAGTGCTCTGAAAGCCAGCAGAAAAAACGTGCTTATCCCTGGGGATTATGTAGAATTTACCTTCGATATTAAAGCTACTCAAACGTTTGAATTCTTCTGAATCATCATACTTTGCCACTTTAACACCAGATGAGGTGAGCATGATGAAAAAGCCTTTTTTACTGTGCAGTTCAAAGGCGCTGAGCCCTGGACTCCAAAGGCCATGGTGGTGGAAGAAGGTGGCTCGTCTCTGAAAGGAGGCACTTGCCTGCCACTGTTCCAACCCAATGGTTTCATTGTCGTGTACATACAGAAAGTAGTTTGGCCTTTCAGCAGACTCAAGGGAAACAAGAGAGATAACTTCCACAAAAGAAAAAAGAAAAAGAAAATAGTTCAATTTTTCACAGAAAACAACCTAAAAGTGAGATCACAGTCTAAATACTGGCTGTTAAGTGGCTCCTTTTAAACAACTGCTTTTCACAAAAAATATTTCAGTTTTATGTAACACACACAAAAAAGTTTGAAATGCAGGGTCTAAAGAAGACTCAAATGACCACATAATCCAGAGCCACCAAAGAAATAATCAGTTAGATCTATACATTATATATTATTCTATAAATTACATCCGTATATATATTATTATATATCCTATGCATTTAGCCTACTGCTACCAGCTTTTGAAATTATTCATATGCTGTTTCAAATCCGGACTTTCTCGAATTGGGACAGTTTTTTCTCCATTTTGGACAAATGCCTGACAGTTCAGCTATACCAAAATTTCATTACTAAGTAACACACAAGTATTGCAGGAACATGCTGGACTTTACCTTGAGGTCAGGCTTTTGGTTTACCTTCAACCATATCCAGCATTACAGTAAGAACATTTGCGGCCAAATAAAAGACTCAACCCTCCATTTGCTCTACCCATGCCAGAAATCAAAAGTGAAGAAAATTCGCTGACCATTTGAGAACTTAGAAGAACACTGATTTCAGATTCGGTTCTCAACTGGAATAAAGCCTTAAAGTGTCTTTAGTATGTATGAATACCATCTCATTCCTCACAGATACGAAAACTACCTGTGTGCTGCACAGATAGAGTGAGTATTTTTCTTATGATTTACATCAGTTGGAAATGTACAAGAATGATTCTTCTGTTCTATGCAATTTCTCCTTTCAAAATAATATCTTAAATCCTGATTTCTCCACTGCAAAGTTGTCAACGGTTTGTGAATATAGTTTCAAATTTTACTGTGAAGACAGCCTCTATGTTGATTTTTAAGAGTTTGAGATTTTTCAACAAATTAAATTCTGTGAGAAACCAATGACAAAATCTGTATTGACTTAATTGGCACAACCCAAATATATGTGAAGAAAGATATCATGCAGAAAGAAAAAATATTTAAACATGTTTCTTTTGGGGTGTATAGTTTGGATCAGTCTCTGACAAGTGATAAACAGAGTTTAGGAATAGCTGTTCACCTAAGAAACTTCCTTCTACATTGTACAGAGGTGCTGCTCACTAACAATGCAGGAGACAGATTGGTTGTTGTAAGTTGCACATTTTATAGTCCACTGAACATCACAAAAAAGAAGAAAAGTTAAAGCAGAAGTGATTTTACTGGAGACAAAAATATCTTACATTCACCCTCAGTGTTGATATTTGCTGGATATATGTCCAAAATTTTCCAGTTTCCAGTTATACAAACTAATTTTTTTTTCACAGAGAAATTTTATTTGCTTGTTGTTCACAATACTTCTAAAAAAATCTTTGAAAAGTCATCTTTAAAGCTGGCAGAAAGGTTTTTCAATATTTTATTCTTTAAACTAAAAAATGAGCATTTCTCCTCAAAAATAGAACACACAGTTTTGAAATTGGATGCTTCATCCTCACTTATTCCAATAACTAAAAATATCTAGTCTGTTTGAGGAGATAGAGAAGATGCAGCAAAAATCATTCATGTAGTTTGAAAAATATGCATTGCAGTTAGCAAAATTGTTGAGAACACTTACATGAATCTTTATCTTTGAAAAGACCTGGAGTTATCATGAAACTGAAATATACGTTTCCATATGTTATAGTTCTAGGCAGGGGAAATATCCTTCTACTGGATACATTAGCCCCTATAATTGTGTCATTCATTCCATAACTCGCCAAAATATAGGGTCCTTCACCAAGACCTAAGGGAAGAAAAATCAAATAGAAAAAAAAATCTACTTGTATAACATACAAAACTTAAGTCTTAGGTGACATAATATATTGCCTTAATTATTTCACCATACCTGGAATCAATAAATTTGGAGCTACAGCTCAGTGCCTCAAGGTATTGTGCTGGAGTAGGTCTGTATATCTCTGCTCAATGTAGTCCCTTTTTCTTTGCTTTCTGCCCAGAATACAACAGGTTTCCCTTCCTTTTCAATATTGTGCTCCCCACAAAGCACATGCACAGTATCCAAATATAAGAGGGGATGCCACAGGAATTACGTTTGTTGAATAAATACTACTCTCATTCCAAGGAACTGTTCTTTACAGTACAATACTTGTGAGTCTTGTGCATAAAATGCTGTAACCAACCAGTTTCAAAATATAATACATTCCAGTTCTGATATTTACAGTAGAAGCACAAGCTAACATCTTTCTAGAGCTTTTCCCTGACTGCCAAGATACGCTGCATGATGCGTTAATCCACCCCCACATTGAATATGATGAGGTTATTAATTGAGACATTGGGGAATACTAAGATCATTCAACACAGCTGGGCTACTGACCTTCACGATTAAAAACAGAAGCAGTGTTAAACTACATACACCAAGTCAAGGAAAAAGCCCATCAACTAATTCAATTGAGTTTTTAATTGAGCCAGGCTAATCTCTTATGTGTCAATGTAAGAAGGAAAAATAAAACAAAGCAAGCCACTTCAAGGTGAAAACCTAGAAGATAATTGCATAGTGTGACAAAGGTTCGTAATATTTATGACTTTTTTTATTTTTTTCCAAAAATAATACCAAATTAATTATTATTCTCATTAATCTTAATTCAGTATCATCACAGATGCATTACTTGCACACTATTCATTTTTGGAGAAAAGGATTTGAGTTTCCTTGTGCCAAAGGCAATTAATTCAGCAAGGTGACAATTCAAATGGCAATAGCCATGTATAACCTTCTAAGATGCATGCTATGTGTCAGTATTTGAATTCCTTACTAAAGTACAATTGTCTGCTTGTGTTTATATAGGACAAATCTCAAGTAATACCTGAGGTATTGCACAGAAAAATAGTATTTTAGATATCCATAGCAGAACAGGAGGGAAGACCAAGTCAGCATAATGACATAATGATATTAAATAGGCAAGGAATATGTTGCGAACTGACATGCAATACCCCAGGCTCCTACAAGTCACCTCTCTTTTCTAATGGATTTGAAGGTCCAGTGAGCTCGAGGGATTTTGACTGAGGAATCCTACCCTAGGGAACAGGCAGAACGGAAAAGAGAGAACCTCCAGCACTGCTGCAGCTGACAGAGATTCTTCTCAGCACAAGCCGTGAAGGGTTTGATTTGCAGTGTGCACGGTATCACATTTCATCTGAGATTTTGCTTACAAGCACGGTGTTTGTTTCCATGCCACTACTGTCCCTGGACAGAGAGCAGAAAGGCCCATGGGGACTTGCTTTGCCAGCTTGCTGAGCTTGTTAAACTGACAAAATCAGGAGTACCATCAAAAAAACCAAAACAACCTCTCCAACCTGTGAAAGATTTGTTTCTAGTGCATAGCTAGCTGGTGTACTAGAAAACATGAAGCATAAGTGTATTCAGCAAGGCATATGAGTATGAATCAAAGTCAGCAATATCAAACACTATGTACCTTGATTGTAGTATTCACAGTCATAAGCTAAAAAAAAAAAAAAAAGAAAAGCACATTATTATTACAAAGCAACAGAATTTATGTATATCTGCATCCTAAAAATGTAAAATTCGCTTTCATCAGTGGAAGTCTCATTTCCCATTATGTATTTCAAGTCAATGACTTTATTTTGTCAGGCTTTTATTCAGTGACGTACAGCTGTATTTAAATAAATGTGCCAGGACAGCAGACCTAAAGCACAAGTTATTCTATAGCTGAGAACCCTTCTCGCTGTCAGTGGAGTAGAACAGACTGACTCTCTTTGCAGCCCCACATAGAATACCAGATATACCCCAGACCTGGTACACCAGTGGCTTTACAACACTCCACAGGGGCATACCTTGACCACAGCCTCTTCAGTAAAACAGCAAAATTGGGTGTATAAGACTAGCAACTAACATACAGACAATTTGAAATATGTGAAGAAGTATCTTTATTAGCCACATGCTTCTGTCATATTTGTATTATTGGGCAGCAAAAGGCCAAAGATGCCTCAAACAGGAGCTCAGGTGCGAGGCCAGCCCTGGTACCTACCACAGAGCGAAGGAGATCGCCAGTGAATTGCTGCTCCTTGCTGGCAGCACTTGTGGGCATAAGCCGCAATACTGGTGCACAAACACTCGCAGTCCCCACCGAGATTGCAGTTGCATGTATCTGTGTGACAATTTTTGACAAAAGAAGTCACATCTATCTGAGGGGAAAAGAGAAAAAAAAAAAAANAAAAAAAAAAAGGCTGGTGACTTAATTGCATGAACTGCGCAAATTCCTGTTGCACCATTTTCATCATGAGCGCTACCTCTGTACTGACTGAAAGAATTTAATGTGAAAATAAGGCATTTTCTAAGGTTTGGATACTTTCTTACATAAAAACTACACTTTTATCATCAGCTTGTATCTACCTTGCAGGTCAAGACAAAATGTCATTGAGTGACTATTAACACGTGTGTCTGTCCACACACTTGCTGCTCATTGATTTTGGAGAATATACTGAAGCTGGCAGTTCTGTGTTTTTACAAGGCAAATACTGCCACCTATAGTCATCCTGTCAGTTGTGCATGAACAACAAAATCAGAGCTGCAGCTCTGATTATCAGGTAATTAATGTAATTATTTGTAGCCGGGAATTTGGTCAGGGGAAGAAAGCTTGAGTGTGCTGGTGGCATTTCACATGAAAATATTTCTGCCCTTACAAAGATTTTAATATCCTTTGTCCACAAACCTTTATTAGAATAGAAAACTACATCCTCACTCTAAAATGCTATCACATTATTTTGTGGGTTTACATGATAGGCTATTTCTTGGGATTTGAACATCTTTTTTGTAATGCTGAGCAACGTTTCCAAAACAACGTTCTTATTCAACACATGGAATGTTTAAAGCAATGCCTTTCTTTCGTTTAGGCTCTAGTCTAGCTCAGTTGGGGAGCACTCAAATGGCACATGTCAGATTACAGAAATACCATCACAGTAACAAAGCAGCGCTTATCTAAAACGGAGACGGCTTCTCAGCTGGCAGTTGCTAGAAGCTGGCAGGGATATGGAGACAGTTTTTCTGCCTTCAGTGGAGAGAGATGCCATTTTGCTTTCACTCTTTTTCTTGTTTTGAAAACAGGGACACCACTGGGGTGGGGACACAAGCGTTAACTCCATTGAAAAATGGCTGTAATAGCTTTGCAGGAACCACCAAACAGCAGATCGACTCCCAGGAGCTCAACCTGTGTCTCACATCTGCAGGACAGGGTCTCTCCATGGGTCAGCAACATCCTGCTCTTGTGACAAACTGCGAGCCTCAGGTCAAGGCTCCTGCTGAGTTCAGGAGTCGTGGGGAAGATCTTTTTTTCTGTGAGTGTGGAGGCTCCTCAGCCGCCACTGAGTTCAGCAATTAGCCGGGTAACCGCAACCATCAGTCGCTGCCAGCCAGAGACGCAAGATATTTTCTCCATGAAAACGGGGTTTTCCAGCCTCAGCTGAACTCCGAGGCCGCCTGTCCCAGGGGCAGGATTTGCCTCCAGGCACAGCAGGGCCCACCAATGCACACACAGCAGGAGCATCTCTAAGAGCACTGCTCCAAGCACGGCCTTAAACCCACATCGACATTTTCTGCTCCTTCCGTGCCCCCAGTGTCAGTCCCTGCTTGGGCTTTTTGCCTTGGCATCCATTTCCCCACCAGTACAGCCAGCAGTCAGCTGCAGATATCCTTGACAGGAGGTCACTTTACATTAGTAAGAGCTGTATTTTCACACACTGATCAAGAGGTTGTAAAAACACCTGAAAGATATCTGCTTTACAGGCTGTCCCATACAAGATAGATATGTGCATGTGAAAATACTTGGCTACTGATTAAGTGACATGTTTTGCACCTGACATGGATTTTTTAACGTAATTATGCTCAATTTTTTGGCATAATGTTTGCAAATTTTAATGACAACATGGATAAGATACAGAAAATGAATGTTCAAGAGAAAACATCTTTCTTTATGAGTTATAATAATACGGCTCCTTAAAAACTCTCAAAAGTTCCATTTTTATTTATTACTTTCCACTTTGAAAATACACTCATTGCTATGTTCTCAGGCATATGCCCAAAAAATTCTTTACATAGTAACTAGAGTCAACATTAATAAATCTCTTGGGTTAAGCTACTGCAACCTCCTCCTCAGGCAAATTCCTAACCATGTTGATATCAAACTTAGTCAGGAGGTTCAGCTGGGACATCTAATGATCTCTTAGTATTAATAGCCATAAAGAAAATAAGAGACTGAGATGAAGTTTAGTAGTGGTTCTTGCTTGCACAGGTGTAAAGAAGCACCTTCAACAGCTAAATAGCTTTGGGAGGCTAAAATAAAAAACGAGGAAAGATATATAGAGTATGTCTTGTGTTGATAAAGGGTGGACTAAAATGGAATAAAAGATTCCCACACAAGCTATTGTTGTCCCCATCTTGTCCAGAACAAACTTCAGGACATTCTCGTAACTCAAATCCCAGGCTAAGACAGGTTTTGGGAAAACAAGGACACCAAACCTCAGAATTTTGATAAAAAGCAGATTATAAGCTGTTAGCCAAGTAGAAATACCAACAATTCTGAAGCTGAAATCTCACTCTCTCGTATTTCTTTCTATATAGAGTAGGACAGTTAACAAAATACTTTCGAGTTAAGCTGTAGGTACATTACACAAATGCTTATTTTAGAATCCTGCAATATATACAAAAGCCATGAAAATTTAGTTACCTATATAAATAAAAGGTATAAATAAAACATAAAGAGAGCAGAAACTTGGTTATCCCGTCTACTAACTCATGGCTCCCAGTTATCACTATTATGTTTAGGCTCCACTCTTGAAAGGAACAAGGAGCTCTGCACAAATGTAGCCCACCCACACAGAGATTACTGGAATTTTAATATTTTCCTACATGAGAACACATCTTGGATATTTAATAAACTTACCACATTGCGACAAGGTGCAAAAACATCACTGTATAAAATTGAGCACTCCTTTTTGGCGTAAGGGAACTTGCTCTGATGTACCTCACATGGTCTTAGTGTTTCGTTTGGGCTTTTGCACTTAAAAACAAGCAAAAACACCACAAATGTTTTATAGGAAGGTGCATTTACCATGGACTCAGCTGCAGTATAGTATCATAGAATTCAATACTTGCACACTTAGGAAAAAAAAAAAGTTTGAATGCTACCTTCTTCATCTTCCCTTTTCCCTGATTTGTTGTTATAATTGAAAACATTTGCACAAAAAAGAATCTTTGTGTTTTGTTCTGAAGTACTAAAATGTTCCTGCTGTCTGCTCAGCGTATAAAGACAAAATGTTTTCTTTGTGACACATTATAATCATTACCAGAGCAACCAACTGTAACATCACAAACAAATACATGGTCCAAACCCACCCCTGATGATTTTGCACTGACTTTAAATGGAGTCACATTACAGATGGCTTCAGCCTTGTAAGTTCAAATAAAGAAGCAGCGGTAGGAAGAGAGCAACTCATAAAAAAAAAATAGAGTCAAAGATCATCATGATAACTCAAAAATGGCTGAGATACAACTCCCTCTCTTAAAGTCTCTCTTCAAGAAGAAAAACAAATGAGCAGAGAAATATAACAAAGTGACACTCAGCTCAGAAAACATGAGTTTGTCCAAAACCATACGCTCTTGGCGCAGCATAGAAGGGAGGTAGTGATGGATCCATAGGGAGATTTGGGGTGTCCTGGCACAGTCTCAATTGCAGCACAGTCGCCCACCTACGCTGCCCTCCTGTGCGGATGCTCGGACTCGGACATGGGGGGATGTGCTGCCATGGGGGGATAGCACTGCATGGAGGGATAACACTGCCATGGGGGATAACACTGCCACGGGGGATAACACTGCCACGGGGGAATAATGCTGTCACCACCGGGAGGGAGACACCCTGGAAGCATCCCACAGCTTCACGGTGCTAATGCAAGCGCGTTTGCAAGTAGCGGAGTTGAGTCCTAAGCCTCCAGTTATCAAATACTCGTTTACGGTATCTAGATTTTGCAGAAAAGATGAGCAGGATACATCTCTACAAATGCCAAAGGTCTTTTCTGAAAAAAATCCCCAAAGTCTACTGCGGAGGCAGATGAAGTGTCAAGTCTGGCAGAGCGCAGGCTGCCTTTGAGGCCAATATCGAACTTAGATCCTGAGTTGTCTGGCAGCCACAGAGATCAGAATATTACATGAGATTTTACAAAAATACATGTATACGGCCACAAAAAGGCAAGTCCAAGTTTGGGCTGCATAAGCAAAGGTCATAACATCCCAGAAGTTAATGTGCTATGCAAACACTACACCCTTTTAAAGCTAAACTGATAAATTAGAAAATTTCATATGCTTCATATACAGATATCTTTATGTACTACCTTCTAGATGAGCAGTGTAACCACCAACACTATGAGCTTGCCTTGCTTGCTCACACAATTTGAACATTCTATGTAAAGTAAAATAGATCCAATGGGAGTTATGGAGGGAGAGAAGCCTCAAAACGTTTGCTCCAATGTAGAAAAGGTATTATATTCTTTCATGAGGTAGTATAAGAGATTTTTGGTTCAATTTGCTGCTATGACTCAAGGAGAAAACAGATTTAAAACTGATTCTCACAGACATCTTAAGGGAGTGTTTTACAAATACATAACCTTACACCTTCTCAGCACAAATTAATAAAATATTTGTTCTCCTGTGTCAAAAAACACGGTTGTGGTCATGCATTCTCTACAGCATTTTCTCTCCTCCTCAGAAACAAGTTTCCATACTGGGTTGTGCCTGTCGCTGTTCTGAGTCTTTTCTGTCTCACCCCTTCACCACCACTGCTTTGTCAGTTAGTTCCCTGTTTACAAATTACAATTAAAAATCACCACTTTTTTTCAGTGTTCAGAAGGAAACATTTTTTCCAGATGTTCAGATTCTATTTACTTTCGATATCCTGATGCCTCCAACACCAGAGATATTACGATTGTTTTTAAAATTTGGCTGAGTCAAAAATATCAGAAGCAATGTACCTAACTTTGTAGAAAAGTATAATCCAGCCAGCTATGATAGTTACTTCATATAGGGAAAAATACATTCTTCCCTAAAGAGATTGTTTGGTTTCATTTAAATTCAGTACATATTTGCTATGACATAAGACATTTTTAACACATTTCACATCTACAGACATAAAAATTAAAATGTCCTCTTATACAAAGACCATGTATTTAGAAAATCCCTGTACATCATGTGCTTATAACATGTTCATTTATAGATTAAAATTATCAGTTTTACTGGACATGGGACTTACCTGCCCTAATACCCAGCTGTCTCCAAACACCTGTGCATTTCTCACCTCCATGTTGTTTGATGTAGTCAGATCATTTGAAGTATATTTGTCAAAATTTCCACACAATCCTGCCAGTTTACCCTAAAAGAGAGGGATTATATCTTTTACATATACTGACAGTCAATAATCAGTACGAATGACATATGTGGAATAAAATATTCTTAAACTGAAAAAGGTGAATGCAACTCTAACTTATGCTTTGAAAATATCTGACACTCTGCTATGCTTACAGTTCTGTATTGTGGATAACTTTTAATAGAAATTATGTTTTCCTTTTCTCTTTCCTTTTTCCAGAACCTGTCCTTACTGTCTGCCTGTGAAAAGAAAGTGGAATCTAGTCATATGTTTTTCTGAAAGCTTAGTACTTCATCCAGTCCAAGAGTCAAAAGTTCAGGTGAATTACCTCATTATTGTGAAGCCTGACTAGTTGCTGTCATTAAAATTTGCTGCCTCTAATTTTAGCTCACAATAGCAAGAACATTTGTAACAGCAGTTACAAAAGAGCTGCAACTTTCTTGTGTTGGGGTATGTGCTGCTGACAGAAAAAGTGTATATACATGCATACACATATACATACATAGAGAAAAATATGTTTCTGCACAACAGTAAAATGTGGAGTTGCATTTCTAGGGTGCTGTGGCTCGCTCTGATGAATCCTTTTTATTTAAGGCCTGCTGCAGACATTATCTTACTGGACTGAAGCCCCCAGAAGAAACAGTCATTGGAAACAGAAAGAGCTTGAAGTATTTGTGTCCTTGCATGCAGCCTGTAGAATTCAGCTCCCTGCTAGCTTACCCAAAAACAGAAGAATTTCTTTTTTTCACTGTGTATACTGATGGCTGATATCAGCTTGTATGTGAAGTAAGTATTTTATGGCTACTGGGACAAAAGCCTGCAATAACGTTGTTTTAAAAACATATTAGATGGTCATTGTAACTTTGAGCTACACTTCAAAAAATCTGATATTGTAGTCCAGCATAGAGTGCCTTCTTTTACTGGGTGCAGACCCTTCTCAGTACGTGTATTCGTGGTTGAGATGAAGCAGGAATGTAACTATTGAATGTGCAGATAAGGTTACTCTGCTGGGACCCAAAGACTGAGTTGCAGAGACACCAAAGCAGACGATCGTGTAGGAATGGAATAAAGAAGAGCAACTGGCAAGAAAAGGAGCCCCATATTCCCTGCATCATGGCTGAACCCTGTCACAGTACACTTATCAGGTTTAAATGTCAAATTTTGTCTAGAACCTCTCCTGTATCTTGTCTTCTTAAATTAAACCCAAGATGTGACTCCGTTTGTTCATCTCAACAGCCTCTACTACACCTCAGGGTGCAATTCAACGATCAGCCTAATCCAATCTGTGCTACAAACCTGCTGTCTTCCATGTCACTAGATATGGAAGCTTCTTTTCCATTGGCTTCAGCAATTATGAAAACAACGCAGTGAACTGGGTAACTCAAAACTAACCCTCTCTTCCCACCCTCAGACCAAGTTTGGGTCAGAGCACTGCATATCTGTAAGGCTGCAATGTGTGGAGCATGAGAGTAAACATGCCTGTAGGAAACACTCTGTCTCTCCAGGAGTCTGGCCATTAAATCACATTGTCAGTCTCCTCTTACCTGGGAAATGCTAGCAGCTGAACACCGTGATAAACAGCTGTATCATCGGGAAAGTTAGTCGTGAAGAAAAGACAATCACAGTTATTCAATGAGAGATCGTATCAGCAACGCAGTTACATAAAATCTCAGGTTTTTATTTTGGCTCACCTTCCATCGAGGTCCAACTTTAACATGCATCATTGTCTTCTTATCCCACAGAATTGTAATGTCCTGTTCTGGAAAGTGTATCACAGTATAATATCCAGCCTTCCAAAGCTGATAGTTAGATTTGTTTTTCTGTCTCCTTAAGGTCTTCTGACAGAAATGAATATTTATTAAGATCTAATAAAGTAATTCTACTGAGATATGCAGCCAAATAATAACAAAGTGTACACTGAAGTATACTTTATATTTAGCATATAGCTGTATCAATAATATTACTGGAAATGTTCTTTAATACTTTGTATTTTGTCTTGTCAATTATTCAAGCTTGCTTTGATTTTGTATTTTGGTTTCCCTTTCAAAACCAAGTGGAAAGAAACAAATATAAGCCAATACGCTTTGACTGCTTGAGGCTTTTGAGCAGTCTTTGTAGGACAAATAGAACTTGGAAAAAAAAAATTTCTTGGGACCTGCTGCTTTATTCAGGCCTAGGCACTTGCACTATGTTAGACTGAGAGTTATTTTCTAAAAGCACGCTCCTTTGGAGTTGTAACAATGCTTATCCTAAAGGACAGCCTAAAAAGGAAAGAAAACAACTAACCTGCTTCTCAGAAGGTTCACTAAAATAAATCTCAGTGTCTCCAACAGTGATGAAAACATTCTTCGAGCAAACAATATCATTGTCAAAGCACTTTTTGTTCTGAGCAATTATAGATATATTTGAGTTATCTGTGCTCTGCAAGATGAAGAAGAAATTTTGCTTATAGACTCAGTTTCATTTTACTCCTGCAGATTTATTCCAGGCTTACCATCACAAAAGTATGGTTAACTTAGTATTTACACATCTTCAAAATTAAATTTAAGAAAGCTACCGAACGAGGAAATGCATTTTTAAATTCAAAGCTGAACTCACAACCAACTCAAGCTTTGGAGTTAAACACAAAAAGCCATTACTTTCAGCTGCGAGTCCTCTTTCTGAGAACCTCAGCAAACTAAGGAGGATCAGCCTACCCATAAAATAAGAGTCTGGTTAAGGCTTTTAAAATGTGCTCATACATGGAATCTGATATTTACTGCACAGTATGGTTGTCAAAATTGAGACATACTATAAAAAGAGTTTTATTTTTAAACCAAGATACATGAGATCAAGCTGTTTTCGTATTTTTAAAACCAAGAAACCTACCATCTGTCAGTAGCAGATAGAACAATTTTGGTACTACCACCCATCGAAGTTTGCAAAACCATGAGTCATACTCAGTGTTATTACAGGAGGCAAAGGTTTCTGCTGATATTTTCATTTGTCTTTTTCTTCTTTAACATTAAGATTTGTCTACTCTGATGTCTTTCGATTTACTGCCTTCCCAATCCCATATCTGTTGGTTTTCTAGCCTGTAAATTAATTTGCATTCTGGGATGCAAAAAGTGGATTCTAGCATTCTAGGATCCTAGCATTCTAGGATCCCAAACAGCACTTAAAGTAATGGCTGCTACTGACAACTGCCTTGATAATGGACAATTTCTGGCCTAGTTTGTAATAAATATAACCAGAACTACTAAAGCCCCAGGAGGGTCTGTGTGCAGTTTTTGCTCACAAGAGTTATCACTGCTGCTGTTATTCTCTCAAACTTTGGCGTAGTCATGTTGTAATACAAACCATTCTGCTTTCTGCAGAGTGAGAAATACTAAACTTCATCAATAACTGGGGGGTTTGTTTGTTTGTTTTGTTTTCTTTCTGAAGTACTAAAACCAAAACAACATGCTTTTCATCCTTAATTTTATGCACTCAGATTCGAAAATGGTGAATCACAAGAATTAAAAGGCAATGCAACTCTGCCTTATGAGCCAAGACAGAAAGCCTGGTACGGTCCATAAATCTTGGGATCCAACCAGAAAACAAAGTGAATATAGGACTGGATGTGCTTAATCCAGCCAACACACAAAACACTATCAGAGAAGGTTTGCCATCGCATATGCAGGATGCTCCACTCCTCTTCCTCTGGCAGTTGCCCATTATATTTCAAATAAGCACATTAACTTGGCTCAACTCTGCATTGCAACCAGACTGCCTCCTGCATGCACGTAAAATCACTTTTGCACCTTGGGTCAACTTGTCTGTTTATTCACCTACAGCTTCTGTGGTTCTTCTGTACCCTGAGAAAAACACACATGTACCTTATAATTCCCATGCTAGGATTGGTACTGGAACAAAGGAGACAAGCTGTATTTTCACAGTTGATAATGCTATCACAAACAAAAATAAAGTTACTATTTCTTATTTTAATTTGCCTTTCTTTTCATTTCTGTACCATTCCTTGCAAGTCATCAAGAAGCCATAACTATAGAAAAGACTTGAGAATTAACTTCATAACATTAATACAAGCCAATGACAGTACTTCCAAATCCACTTTAATTTTTGATCAAATACAGTCCTACAGTCAGTGCAAACCTGAGGCAGATATGAAATAAAAATCTTGAAGGTGGCAAGCTATATATCTCACCCTCTGAGTAATCCGGTCTCATATGAGACACTTGGGCAGTGCTGGAAACAAAAATATGTTTAAACTTCTCTTCTTACTCCCACTCTTCTTTGAACACTCTCTGAGACTATAAATAGCTGAAACTAATTGCAGGTGCTAATGGGCACGGTGGGCAAGATGGGAATGGTGGCTTTCAGCAGTTCCCCAGACCTGGGAGGTCCTCTTGGAGACCTCAGCTTGGACACAATGAGAGGGATCCCGTGCCTTGGTTTGGGCCCACAGCATCTCCTCCAGAGCTCTGCTCCCCTCCCTTGGTCACTGTACCCCTGAAAGGTGCTGTGTACACACACCTACCTATTCCTTGCCTGTTTCACATTTGTGCCCTTGTTCTGTGCTCATCACAATTCAAGAATAAAAACATATCATCAGTTTTTCCTCACCAGTGAGAAACATTGCATACAGAAAATACAGGTACTACAGGAAGCAGCTTTTTTTTTTCTTAATAAAAGCCATAGTGACCAAACTGTTTAAAAAACACTTACAATTAAAACAAACAAACAAACAAACAAGAACACCAACAAACCTACATGATGGGAAGTGCAGAGGTATTTTATTTTTGTTGCCACACAGACCAGGTGCTACATCTTGGCTGCCATTAGTCTGGCATGGCCCAAAAGACAGAAGATGCTGCAACTTGGCATAGATAACACTCCACAGCAAGCGTGAGCACATGCGGTGAACATATGGTATAGGAGACTGTCTGCAAGCTTTATGCTACCCTAATGCCAGGGTTTAAGAAACAGGTGGTATGTGTTGGAAATTAGCTTGGAAGACAACAGTTAAGGTGAGTAAAATTAATCAGTAGCGTCTAGTGGTAAAGAGGTATACTAAGCCAGCTCTTCATGATGAAGCAGGGGAACTCAGTTTGAAAGTCCTGAAAGCTTCAGGGTAAAGCAAAGTTCATCTGTTGCATTTTGTTGTAAAGTCGTTCTAGATTTCACTCAGAATTGGTCACTACCTTTTTGGGAAATACACTGTGTTTTAATTAAGCCAGGCTTGCTGCTGGAGCCAATCCAGTAATTATTCCCCTCCAAGTCAGATAACAGCCCAGAGCATTTTTGGATTTATTGAAGGTGATGTGGTAAATTAAAAAGGAGACAAACTCATTAGTTGGGTAGGTAGGATGCAAGCTGATACATTCTGTGCTGGACAAATGAAAAGTGAGCAGGGAAGCTCCCTCCCCCCATGAGTCCCTTTGGAAAAGGACTTTGCTCACAGCCTCTGGGTCTATTTGATGCCCAGGACATTGTGGGCTGTTTTTGTTGCAGAGTTCATTCCTCTTCAGTTATTATAGCTTAGCCTCAGCAAAAGGGGACATTCTGAATTAACAGGGGAGCAACGTCTTCACTGTAAGAAAAGAGATGGTGGGCTTTATTTTTTAAAAAAAGGATGGTTAATTCGGGCTAATTATCCTACAGTAAAACTACACCTTTTTTGGCAATGAAGACAGGTTCTTGGAGCAGCAGCGGGTAGCTGTATTAACTCTGCTAATGGAAGCTGCTGCCTGCGCCTTCTGACAGCCCAGGCCAATCCCTTCAGCTCAACAGCATCAACATACTCAAGTCAGAAGTTTTTGTGTATGGTTGGGATTCGAGCCAAGGGCAAAAGTTGAGTTATATTTCAAGTTAACTCTGCAGTAGAGAGAAGCCTGGAGACAGGGAATGTTTTGCTGACCAAAGCCAGAACAGGGAGTCCTGAAGACATGTGAAGTACTTCCTTACTTGTAGGACTGCATGTTTGTGCTAAATTACTAGAAATGTTGCAGGATGGAAATGCAGAGAGACAGCGGTGGTGGTTCAGTAGAGCTGTGAGTAAACCAGGCATTTAGGAAAAAGAGCTTTGCATTAAATCCTGAGTCTTCTGTGCTTTCTCTTTTTCTACTTAAATCTTAGACCTAAACCCATATACAAAACCGCCATTATTGATTATGTATGTCTTGCGGCTCCAAGCTTTCACAGTAAGATTTGCTTTACATACATACCCTTGCCATTCTCTGTATACATCTCAATGAAAATTTAGTCCTTTTCCAGCCATACCATACCAGCCAAATTCAAAGGTGAGTGACAGTTTCTATCACGGTCTTCAAACAATTCTGTAATTGGTACATGTGCAGCATCTTCTTTCAGCAGGGAAGAAATAAGCTGCAATTGAAACTTAGCAGTACTTAACTATTGGCAACACGAAAGAAAGAACAAGGGCTATTTAGATAAACTAAAGATCATCTTTTAATGTTTGTATAAGACAGTGAGGTCCTGAGCAAATCTCAACAGCTCTTAGGGATTGTTATAGTGTAAATGATAATGATCGAGTTCCATCTCTCTGATCTGCACTGGATCCACTCAGGTATGAAAAGAAGCTTTTGTCACTACCACTGGAAGAAATGTCCGAATAGACACTAGAAGGAGGTCTAATGAATAACAAGGTGGGGTTTTTGTTGGGTTTTCTTTTTTTTTCTGCGCAGTCTCTTTCCAAGGCAGAGTCGCTCTTTACCTTTTTAGGTAAAATGCACCCAACAGGGGATGTACTACAGTTCATCATGTGAAACCTACTTATGCTGACAGAAACTAGAAATAAAATGGTTTTCCCACTGCAAGAGTATCTTCCCACGTAAATTACCATATGCAGCCTGTTCCAACTTAATATCAGTTTCTTTGTGATAACATGGAGTTGCTAAGCGACAGGGAAGACAGAGTCACAGCTCCGGGCAGTCAGTCAAAAGCTCATTGTCAGTCCCACTTCTCAGGACATTCTTTTTCTAGCTAGACTTCACTGCACTTTTCTTCCATATTTCTTCCTAGCTGAAAAAGCAAAGCATTTCTTTCTTTTTTTTTTTTTTTCTCCTTAGTAGTACTTGGGAATGCTAGGGTTTATTTTTGTCAGAAACTTTCTATTTCAATATCCCATTAGAAATTTTCTATTGCTATCAAGCAATAACAACACTGCAGTGTGCCTACATAGTCAAAATGCAGCCTGGGAGAAGATAATTTAAAAGTGGCTGTGTTTATCCTCTTTGAAAATTTCATTAAAATCTCTCTAACTGTTCAGTGTAAAGACTTGCTCTTTTCCATTCTTATTCTCCTGATTTCCCCATCATTTTTAATTGTTCCCTACAATACACCAACTTGCAAACTAGGCTGGCCATAAAAGCATCTAGGGACATATTGGAAACTGGATGTAGATTAGTCCTGTTTTCCTTTTGTTTTAATGACTCTTTAGAGATTTTCATATATAGCCACATGCACAAACAGATGCAAAAGCTCTAAAAATACTGAAAAAAAAATACAGTAGTTTAAAAAGTAGGATTTACTTTCTTCTTCCTACCTATTTTCAGAGATACCATTAGCTCTTTTCAGATTTAGAGTTTCAGGAAATTTTATGGAAACTCAGAATTAGGTTGGTTGTTTATATTGGGCTTTGAGTTTCTTCTGAAGTAACCTAACTTTATTTCCGGTGAGGTTGTTCCTAGGAGAAGCATGTTTGGTCAGATTTAGTGAGCATTTAGACTTAAATATTTAAGTGTTTTGGAGAGCAGACAAATGCCTTGACATCTCACATGATCTTGCTCTCTTAGTTTCTTGTGGGTTTACCTCCAGATAGTCAGAGAAAACATATTAATTGTGCAAAACTCATTCACTATTTACACTAAGAAACATCACTGCTTGGAAGGCTTTTTTTTAATTTTGCCAGTGTGATAATTTCTTCTGTAGCATTTCAAAATTATACACATACATTCTACGTAACTCTATTTAGCCCCTGGTTTTGCATCCTGTACAAATTTGTGTCAGCAAACGCTTTTCCCCATAGCTATTCAAACATTGCAGCAATATTGCTTGGAGTCAGCAGATGGCACTGATACACACTCAGTTTGCAAACAAATCCATGTGAAAGTTGGGGTATAATATCACAGGAAAGATAGTAGGTGATCCTCTTACAGGACAAAGGAAAGGAAGAGTAATATTACTTATTTTTCCACTGATGTTATGTATTTGTATACAAGTACTTAAAAAAACACATTTAGAAGGTAAGAACCTAGGAACCTGCTCACACACAGACACACAGGCATCTTCTACAGTGCAGCAGATTATGTCATTATTTTCACTTACAATATGGCAAAGAAACTTGCAACATACCAGTAAGAGATGACATTTCTAGCACTGTAGCACAGCTGAGCAGAAATGAAGGAGAGCAACATAACTGAGTAGATTCACCGATGGAAATTCAAAGGGAGTGAGATTATTCCAGCTACTCACTCACCTTCAAACTACTTCCAGATGTCTGCTAATGCCTCCATGATAACTCTTTCCTATTTCTTTAAAAGTGACTTCCAAAAAGGAGGCACCTCAGGCAGAATAAACTCTCAACAACTCTTGAGAAAGATACATGACAAGTATCTGTGTGTATGTACGCAAGCAATTAAAAAAAATAGCTCATTGTATCATATTTTCTTTATTATATGTAGTTTTTTTGTAATAGATTTTATGGAAATATAGAGTTGTTGGGTGTTCTGAGGATTTATCAGCAATATTTTTTTAATTAAAATAATTTTTAAAATCTACTGCTAATAATGAAAAGTACATGACAGAACATTTTACTTTATATACTTCAAAACTTTGTTCTAAGTCAATCTTTCTTAATTTTGAAAAATGTTATTAAATCAGATAGAGATGACTGGAAAGGTTTTGGTTTTGTTTTTTATGTTTTAAGGGAACTATATTAAAAGGTTTGAGGAAAGATCATTTAGAGCAGATTTTCTTTCGTTTCATTTACTTAGCTTTGCCTGCTTTTGTATCAGATTTGGCTTTTGCACAGGTCACATCACTGCAATCCTTTTCTAATTAAAAATGAGATATTCTGAAGATTAAGGATTTGGGAACTTTCAAATATTTGTTTCCCAGTGACACATTCTGCAACACAAGATATTCTGAATCACAAATCAGCAGCACAGTTAGTGTTAGTTTGAAATACCTAAAAGCAGGCATATATATGTATATACATGAGACCTGTTAGTACTGTTTTATTAATAAGTGCGTGATAAATGTCAATATTTTATCATCATTGGTTGTAATGATAAAGCACAATGTAACAGGGAAAAAAAATGACACGACACGGTGGTAATAAATTTGCCTTTTCTGAGCTCCAGCACATGGTGGCAGGAGCTAGAAAGCTGGAACTTACAGAAAGCTTTTACTTTTTAAATATAATGAATGTTGATGGTGTTCACTTACGCTGCTGAAGTTCAGTATCTATGCATTCAGAAACAAAAGTACTTATAACCTGCCCTAAACCAGAGTAAATTTAACTCACAGTTCTTGTAGCTCACCCACACCGAGTCAGATGCCATAAACTGTGGAGCAGCATCTGCAGGTGACTTGTCTGAGCATCCTCCCACCTCAAACACAGCCAAAGGCTTTCATTTTACTGCTGCCAACACACCGCACCATTTCCTGAAACAGCAGAACATGACGCTGGTTTTTGCTTATCTTTTACTGCCGTTATCAGTAGGACATGGACATCAACAGTCCACAAAGCTGTACCCACCGGAAGTGATCCAACTCAGGCAGTCATGCTTACAGTGAACTGCCTTTTCAAGCAGCCATCAGACATAACATCTTGGAGTTAGTGTAGCCAGTTGGATGCTGGACATTAATCCAAAAGCAGAATTTCAAGGTGAAAAGGTTGCTTTCTTCAAGCTGTGTGGTCGCTAAATGGCAAGTTCCTCAGAGAGAAGACCCAACTCCTGAGTCACGCCATGCACACACCGCCTCCAAATTGCCATTTTCACGGCAAGAACCTTTTCCCCAAGCCTTTCCTGGAAGTCTTCCATGCTAATCACAAATTGAAAAAAATCTGTCCTTTGTTGGAGAATAAAAGTGATTCATTCGCTGCATAATTTAATGGTCTGGAGAATCAGGTGGTGGAGATGGAAAGGCATGCAGAGGTAATTGAGTCTGAAATCATTGATCTGGAGAAAAAGGAACCAGAGCATAAAGCCATTGCCAACTGCAATCAAATCTTCTGCTCGCAGAAGGGGCAGAACAAATGGAAAAACAGGTACAAGCCAACGTTATCTGAGCACTGTGCTTCCCAGCTAAATACAAGGATGGAAAGGGATGTATCATGCAGGGAGCTCACTGCTGACCCTTACAGGACTTCCAGAGACCCAGAAAAAAAGAAGGCATCCAGAAAGGTTTCATCTGAAATCACGGCACTGATGAAAAGTAAACTGTTGATATTCTTCACAACCAGGGCCGGGCAAACTATTCACAGTAAATAATATTTTCAGTGAAATGTAGCCTCTATCTTTTTTTGACACAAATTGGCATGCAAGTTGTCAAGAAACACATCATCATTTCTACAGAGTTACTGCTGCTATAAATTATCTGACAAATGGTTTAGGTGGACATATTTTGGCACATCACTTACTCATGAAACTGTTTGCTGGAATATGGCTTTGCAGATTAGGTATGTTAATTAAAAAATGAAAGGCATTCTGATTGGAACCGCATGTTACAATTTTATTCCCTGAATAGGTTAAAAATACTTTTAGAGTCATTTTTCCAGCTTAAAACACTTGTAATTTCAAATTCAACACTATCTACTTTCCCATTAAAATGATCAGAGCCTATTAAAGGAAAATATTTGTCTTAACTATGAGCAGTCGCTTGACACTGTTGGTTAAGCATAAACCTGCAGCTTTAGTCCTCCATAGGATGACTAACAGCAAGCAAAATGTATTAATCTTACAAACAGGCAAAGAGAGACCACACAAAATACTATTTCATTTTATAGGTTTGCCAGGTTCATGGATCTACAGACTGGCTACCTGGCACGAATGATGTTGAAAAAAGCTGCACATAAAATTACAGATATTCAATAAGGGGAAATGAGATAAAGGCTGCTTCTGCCTCCTCAGATGTGACGAGTAACTGAAGCATTGTTGCTTTGTGTGTGATTGCTCCAGCTCATGCCCAGTCAACATTTAGCAAATTTACCAATCAAGATAAATATATCAGCAAGTAATGGGTAAAAGATTATCAGTGCCTAAACCAACTTCTGTATTAAGCCCTCTAATAAAAGCATCATAAGCTAGGAGCTTTGAATTTCCCTCAAGTTACAGAAGGGTGTGCAAGAGAAGAGCTCCCTTGCTGTATTCCCCAGGGCAGACTAGGTATCTAACACTGGGGAATGCTCATCAATAGGATAATCATTTGGGAAACCGTAGCACTGGTTCACCAGGTCATGCATGTTTTGTTAAATAAACCTCTGCCTTAACAAATGGGCTCTCATGTGGTGTCTCCTGACCCAAAAGAGTTGCATCTGCACTTCTAATGGGCGTAAGAGTTCAATTATTTGATCAAATGCCTGGTTGTTGCTTTCATAATCCTCCAACACACTAAATCTGGTGGTAACTTTAGCTTTAAAGAGCCTTCAAGGTTGCATCAAAAAGATTTAAAATGTGACTTTAAAATGGCCACACCCCCAACGCCAGATGGCAAGAAGTGAAAATATTTTCATCACATACTTTAAAGTTAAGTCTAATCTGTAAGATGTGAATACTTGAGGATGAAAGCTTAGTTCTGTTGACATCCATCTTGCAGGATACAGGAATAAAACAGTCCTTCCTTTTCTTGGCTTTAGGACCTTACTGACAACTTACTAAAGTTAATGGAAAGATTTCAGTGGGTTGGTTTGGGGTTTTTTTTTTAAAGGCAGATAAACATCACAAAAGAGCTCCCTGTCATACAAGGATGTTCTGACGGATAGACTATCCCTCTAAACTCTTGCTTGGACACTCCCCCACATCAGAGAAAATACAATTCTTCTTCTCAGCAGAGAACAGATCTGAGAGGGTCCAAGGACACTGACCCTACAAGCCTTAATAAACACACTGAACTGAGGGATTTAAAACTACCACAATGCTAGAAAAAAGCCAACACGTGTGATAGGAAGACAGCAATCTTACTATAAAAGCAGAAGTCTCTGAAACCGTCAAGTGGAAGAAACAGACTGCAAGTACAAATAACACACAGTAAGTTTGCTAGAAACATAACACCACTTTGTTAGGGAAAAAACATAGCATCATCAAAGAAGAGAAGAAAGAAAATTGAAGAAAAGTTATTTAAATATTTTTAATTAAGAAATTTGTTGGCTTAAATTAATCAATATTCAGATAAGCTAAAATAGCTTACATGGTCTACACTGACAAGACTTAAATGAGTTGTTCCATTAAGATTTTTTTTTCCTTTGAAATTACTGAGGTTTTAAAATGTTAGAGGCAAATATTGATGTATTCTCTGTGAATGTCATTTTTCCATACAGGGACACCTGTATGGGACTCCTAATTCTTGAAAAAGGTGAAGGTACAATTTCATGAAACATTACTGCATTAATTTTCTCAGTTGTTGCATTAAATCTTTTTGGTCATTTTCTGACCGATGGATACATCTGCTGAACTAGTTATAAAGGGTTTTTTCATACACCTACTGTCACCTAAGCAAAAAGTCCTGACAGTGATACTGAGGTTGAAAATGAGGTTTGAAGTTCCATAACTGGCTGAAAGTTGATACTTGATTTTTCTCCCCAAAGAGGACAAGAGCTCCTTATTAAAACCTTAGTAAAAGGTAAGGATGACTTCTTTGTTTGGTACAGTGCAATGCAGTGACAAATTAAAGAGCTGTTCAAACAGATCACATTTATGGAGGCTAAAAGCCAAACTAAACAGTGAGGGCTAGTAACATGGATGGGAACAATGGATTATCATGCCACTGGGGACATGGGATTCAGATTATAATTCTTGGACTCGGTTCTACATCTGGAAAGAACTAGTATGCTAACAAATTTATTGTAGTATTGCACTGCTACAACACCTTTGTTTAGAGTATGTAAGATAGCAGAGACAAAGCTGCCCACTTCTCACAAAAGATTAGTAAAAGGGAGAGGACAAAGTTATTACAGTTTCGTATATACAACTTTACAACCACTTCAGCTGTTTTAATTTCACGTATTGGGTGAACTTTTTACGTGTTATCCATAAAAATCAGCCTTGTAACAGCACTGCAAACTACCACTGCAAACTACCAGACTGTGTACTAGCAACTATCAGATCTATAATGTTCTGTAATACCTTACAGATAGGGAGTATGAAGCACATACCCACCATGGTAGGAGCCTCAGACTAGATGATCTTTAAAGGTCCCTTCTAACCCAAACCATTCTATGATTCTATGGTTTATGTTTATATATATATATATATATATATATATATATATATATATATATTGGTTTGTAGAACAAGTAGCACAATCTAGGTGGCAAGACTGCCCTGGACAGCTGTGCCTGCTGAGGTGTTAGGCAAGGTACTTAAAATTTTGCAACTACATATACATTCTCACCTTTCATCTGGCTTCTTTATAGCAGGCTATAAGAGGCAGAGTTGTCTCACATACCTTCTGAAGAAAGAGTAGCTCAAGGGAGACTCGTTGTATTACTCTAATACTATTAAAAAATGTCACTGCACATGGCCACATGGATGATTATGAAGAGAAGGCCATGGAAACCTCTGCTCTAGGGACAACAAAAGCGTATTTAAAAAAAGAGCAGCCTCATCGTGCTGTCATGTCTGGACATATAATGTTGTTTAACCACATCAGTATGTGGTACAACTGCGATGTAACTGCGTACATGCAAATAAAAGCATATGTGAAATCGAAGAACAGCTGCCACCAGGAAGATGCCAATTACATCTGTTTCATATGTATTTTTCACGTAAAATTCTAGTCCTGCACACTAGTACCTAATTTAGTGCCTATCTTCATGATAGTGTAGTTATAGGGGTTTTTTCTCTTCAATGATATTCATATCTCACTGTTGAATTTCATCTTCCATTTTACCATGCAGTATTTTCTGCCATAAGATCTTCTGAACCTTTTGGTGGCCTGTCTTTGTTTCAGCTGTTCAGATTGATTCTTTATCATCAGCATATTCCACCTCTAACCTCACACCATCTTTTCAAAATTGCTTCTGAATATGCTGAGCACAGGTTTCACTGTGGATCCCTGTGGTATGTCGCTGGGATTTCTGCATTCTAAAAACAAGCAATTTGTTCCTAATCTTTAACTTTTAATTCATGTCTCAAAGAATCTTCACTCTCATCCAATGAGAGACTAGTCTCTAAAAAAATATTTGTTGAAATCTGTCTCCAAAAGGTCTTTAAGCTAAAATACACACACTGACCTGATCATCTTCATCCATATGTTTATTGTCTTTACAGAATAATTCAGAGGATTAATCATGCATGAGTTTTTTTTCACAAGAGTTCAACTCTTCCCCAATATCACGTCATGTCTCTTTATTATAATTTCTATTAATTTCCTTCATATGGAAATCAGACATATGGGTCTGTTCCTGCCAAATTCTGCCTTGGAGTCCTTTTAAAATATTTGCTTATACTGCCATCTTCCATTCCTCTGATTCCAGGATTGCACATCACATAGTTCATCAGTTCTGTGTTTTAGTTCCCTCAAAGCTCTTGGGCACCTGCCATATGATCCCATCCTTTGTTTCTTTCTTATTTTTTTTCCCCCTTAAACTTCTCCAAACATTTCACAGTCAAAAATGAGCCCACAGATACATCATGTGTTCCAGACATAATTACGCAGTGCTTAATTTGCAATAAACAATCCCTCAATATAGATCCTGAAAGTTTTCCATATACTAAAGAAAAAAGAAAAATTATGGACAAATTAGGCCATACTTTCTCACATTAGCTATGTTTGGGGAAAAAAACAAAACAAAACAGTTTGAGAAGTCTGAAAAGCAGGTCTATCTAGGCAGCATTTTCATAATTTGTGTTATCGTGTTTTCTGAAGAAAAGCCTGTTGGCAGTGTGCCACGTGCCTTAATTATGTGGCTGCCAACTTTATTCTTGGACTCCAAATGCTCCTCATGTTTTGTTTCCAGACATGTACTTTCTTAGATAGTAGAGTGGTAGGTGACATTTTATTGTAAAAGCAAAATATTCTAGTATAAGACTAAAGTTTGAAAAAGCAGCATGGATTTGTCTTACACACCTCTCTGGCCAGTTGGCGTAAGAATTAAGATACAACAACACACTTTTCCAGCACATCATACAGGCAAGACAATTTTACAGGTAAAGTATCCCCTATTTTTTGGAGGAAGGTTTGTGCGAAGGTTCATATACCTCTAAGAGTAAGAGCTCTTTTATGAGACAATATGATTCATGCCAGGAGTTTGCTATGAGGTATGCTTACTATCTTTATCAAACCTCTTTGCCTTGTTTTTTTGTTTTTTTTTTTTTTTTTAACCAAAGAAAAAAAAATCTGGAACCAATCTATTTTATTTCACAGCTGTGAATACTCTACTAAATCATATATGAAATAAACTATTTGCAGTAGTTCCTGTTGATAAACCATGCCTTTTCTTAAAGTTAGACAGTTAGGGTTGACAGAAAGCGAATATTCTTCTGAACACATTACTGTAGCTCAGAAGACAGACTCTTAGCCTTAATAATAGCAACAATGATAATAAACAATAGTGTTGTTAGTAATAGAATATATTTCTAAATGTCAGTAATGGTATTTTTAAACAAAAAAGGCTAGCAATGTACTGTGAATGTGTGCTATGAGGAACATCAGCATGTAGCTGCCAGACAATCTCAATGAAGGATTTCATAGTTGAATTATGAAATCCTTGTGTTTGATATTATTATACACACACACTCCAGATCTGATGCAGATAACTTTCAGGAGAGATTCCAAGCAGCCTCAGAGGTCCCTACTAACCCTCTACCAAGCAGTGTTTATAGAAACTTATTGAATAAATCTATACTTTATACCTCATTCTAGAAGACTTTCTCTAGTGTTATTCTTCCTTCATGATGAAAGCACGGTTCAGGTAGAACAGAAAACATTGGGGTTTTTTTCCTCTAGATCACATAGACAAACAAGGACACACCCACGTACATTTTTGAATGTCTGAGCACAAAATGTCATTTACAGATTCTTCCTTTCAGACACATCTGTTCTGCACCTGTTTTCTTAATGTTTGTTTCTACAGATCATGTCCTGATGTTCAAAGCATTTGCCCTCTCACAGAAAGTTTCACTTGGACACATGGAAATGTATGAACAATCCTCCTACCTTTAGCAGGTAAGCTTGGCAGTCACTGACATAATCGTACTCCAATCCATCAAAGGTATAATAATGTCGATCTCCATAAATAGTGCATACAGCAGGACAGGGGTAACTAGTGCAATTGAATATCCCTCTCCGACAAACACTGCAAGGAAAATCAACAATTGGTATGTTCTTATAGCAGGGTCATTTTCTTTTTTATTTTCAACAAAAAGATTTCTCAGGTTCTTTATTTCAAGTCACACAGAAATTCATGAAAGGGAGAATAGTCTCAGACCTTGAAACACAGAGCTATTCTGGGGGTTGCTTCTGGAATTATTGGTGATGCCATAGCAGAAAAGTTCTTAGCATTTTGCCATCAGCACGTTTGTACAATGCAAATGCATAAAAATTGAATCTTGAAATTTGTATAGCTTTTGCAAGTATTTCCATCACTGACTCCAGTATAGTTAAGACACTGTGCCACAACACACTCATTCGTAAAACATCAATATTATATTTTTTCTCAAGAAATGTTGATAAATTTTCAGATGTAAACTTTACATGTTCAATGCAAAAGATCTCTGGTTGTGACCCATAAGATTTCAGGGCATCAGACAAGTACAGAATAAGTTTCAGAAATAATTGCTCGTATTTCAAGGGATTACCTTTCCTGTTCAGCTACATTCAGTGACTTACATGAATTTCTATTAAGGTAGTACTGACAGCTTCCAGTTTTGCTTGTGTAAGTGTGTAAGTTCTGTTGATTTGTCACTGATGTTTGTAACTGGTTAAAAACTGCCACACCAAACTTTTTTAAAAATTATTAAATATATACTTAACTGATGATAGATATTTTGACTGGCAAATTACAATGGATGAAAAACTTTTGCATTATTAACAGTCAGGTAAGGCTCCTTAAAAAAAAGATGCTGGACGCTAGCTTGTTTTCCATTCTAATGCTTTTTTTATTTCCTTTTTTTTTATTGCCCATCTTCTTCCTATACTCATGCTGAATAGCAGCTCACACTGCAAACAGTCCAGTTCCCAAAGACTATTTACCACTGCCATACATTTAATGTCTCTTTTTTTCTCTTTGGTTGTCTTTCATGATATTGTATTCTCGAAATGCCAAATAACTTTTCTTTCAGAGGTTAACTGATACATGTGGAATCAAGAATTTGTTCTTGACTGTTTTTTGACTTGGCTATCTTCTGCTTCCTTTTCAGACCAGAAGCACTCACCCAAAAATCTGCCTACTCTTACAAGTCTATTAGTAAGCATAATAAAAGATGTATCTTGTAACTGTCTTTTCAAAAACATTTTTGATTTTCAATGTACTCAATACATTTTTATATCAATTTCCCTTTGTGGCTAGACCCAGATGATTTGGAAGTATGCGAAATTTAGGTCACTCACCAGGTGTAGCATGGTGTAGCTATCACTTCTCCTGACAGAAATTCCCTGTCTTTCCAGGTGCATGGACAACTGTCAGGAATATAACATTTCCCTCTGTGCTCCGCCATCCTTCAAAATAAAGGAATTATTGAGATGAAGGTGCAAATTCGCAAGTAGATCAACATAACCGAACATGCAGTGTTGTCTAAACCTCTCCAAGGACAACTGGTCTTCCACGCAGCCAAGCACAATTGTTTCAGCAGCAAGAGCTGCCCAAATCAGATGATCTACACTGTGCCCAGCTGGAGACTTCGCAAAGCTCACAGCTGTGGCTGTCCTTCTACCTCAAAAGGGGTATTTTGCAAGAGCACAGGTAGCATAGGTATTCCTGCCCGCATACTGCAGAGCATCTGCTCATTCTGCACGCTGCTGAGGCTGCAGCTGGGCTGCCCTTCCCTCTCTGCTGCTCCCTCATCCTCCTGTTGCAGATACAAAAATGATCAGAGGGCTGGAACACCTCTCCTATGGAGACAGGCTGAGAGAGTTGGGGTTGTTCAGCCTGGAGAAGAGAAGGCTCTGAGAAGACCTTATTGTGACCTTTCAGTACTTAAAAGGGACCTATAGAAAAATAAGGCTTTTGTGACTTGTCCATATAGATTTAATATCATGAGGTATATGTTTAACATTTTCTTGTATAAAAAGAGGACTTCTGAATCCAATTTTTAACATAACCCTGCTGGCCCCTTCCTAGCTGAAAGCCATGCTCACTTTTTGGAACCATGAGCCCGAAAGGCATAATGGTTCAATAAATACAGCTTAGCACCAGTAACGGTACTAACTGCACTAAATGTTACATATTTAGTTTTCTATCTAATAGCAAAATAAGTGCTTATTCTCTTACTTTACAAAATACTTTGTGTGTTTTGCTCCATTATTTGACAGAACCTTGGGATTTGCCTTCTCTCTACCCCTTTCATAGTTTATCATTCAGAAAATAATCAAGTAACATATTCAGTTTGAAACAGTAAAATACTGCCTGACTGTGAGAGCAGGGCTTTAGCTCTTATTTTTAACCTATATTTTAATTATTTCAAAATCTCAAATGAACTTCCATGACAATGCTGACAGTTTAAGCTCACGCAAATACGATGGTGATGCTTCAGTAAAAAATTTATATGATGCCTTGTACAGATTCATGCATTTTTCTGTTAAAAACAATCAGTTATTTCTGTAACACTTATAACTCTTGAAAGCTAACTCCTCAATTGAGGCAGAGGTTGTAGAGGACTATGGCATACCAGGTAAGAATAGCTAGTGAAATCTTAAATAGCTACACCTGAAATCTGTCCTTCACCAGTGCTTTGTCACCTTCGAACACCACAAGTTGCTGGAAGGAGAATTCTGGCAATCTCATTACACTTTGGTCTGTGGACAACTAATAAACTGTCAGGGCACCACTGGCTGCACATACAGTGAAATAAAATCAAATGTTGGGGAAAACCAGGGAGCTCTTCACCTGAGGTCAAATCACAGCAAATGCACAGTGTATTTGACTCTTCAAAACTGAAAGTGCACACAGCAGGTGTCAGGGGAGGGAATGGAAATTGATGCAGTGAGTGGTGGTTGATCCTGACAGAAACTTCACAACAAATGCTTTTAGCTTTTGTACTTTGATTCGATCCCTGCAAAGCTCAGTGGACTGTTTCTGGGCACCAAATCCAAATACATGAGCTGAGAAAACAAAAACTTTGGCTCAGTTCAGACGGGCAGAGAGAATGAAGTGGAAGAGGGAAGGATCTAGCCCACACCACACTCCATCCCTGCCCCAGATTGGGCATCAATCAATACTGTAAGCCTGAGTAGGAGTCTAGGTGAGACAATCACTTGGGCAGCAATCAGGCACACAGACAGTTTACATTACGATTTTTTGTCATGTTTGCTTCTACACTCAAATAAACTATACTGTGCAAATGGTGGGTGTCATCTCCTGTCCAGAGAGTCCCAAGCAGCAGCCAGTTGGACTGGTAGCAAGCTGGATATCTCATGGCATAGTGCAATCATGGTTTCAGGATGGAGAAACTGTGGGACTCCAGTTGAGGAAGCATTATAGCACAGAGCCTCACACCAGCAAGGAGGAGGAAAGGGCTCTCAGAGACAAAATAAGGAGTTGGTCTTTCAACTGTGACTGTATGTCTGCAAAAATTTATAGAATAGCTTCAAAATTAGAGGTGTGATACCACTGGAATTTAAAAAGCAAAAGAATATGCGGAGTTAAACTGTGAAAAATACGTATACAGCTTGTGCTGCAGGCTGTTCTGCCAAAGCTTACCCAGGGGGGCAAATGCAGCCACTTGCACAGGGTGGTGAGGGGACGCAGGAGAAGTTCATGGCAAGGTTTGCGCAAGAGATCCCGCAATTCACACCTGCTGCTGGTAATCCAGGCACTGGAGATCTGCAGTCATAGTAGATTTTTCCTTCAGGGCATATGTGAACTTCAAATGCAAAATGCAGGTTAAATGAGACCTACTGCTCTTTTACACAGGTTTTCTATTTGTTTTTGTTTACAATCTATTTATTTTAGTGCACAGTTAGCCTACTTTACAGTACATATAAGAATACAACTCTATAACTACATTTGTATTACAGAGATATAAAATTAATACATGCTTTCATGTGAAAAAAAACACCCTTAATAGTAATCATCTCAATCTATGCATCCTGGATCTAATAGACAGCCCATTTTTAAAGACGGAGTTATTACGCCTTAGGTAGACAGAATCTTTAGAAGTGGCATAATTTTCAGTGTTCTGATATCCCTTCTAATGAAATTAGGATCTTAAGGCTTTGTAAACATGGATAGTAAGCCTAATATAAGGTATTCCCATAAGAACAAATTGACCTACATCTCACATGTTGGGTTTTTTTCATTTCCCAAGTGACTTAGTAGTACAATTTGTGCTACAGAAAAAGGAAAAAGAAAAAAAAACATGACAACTTGTGCTCCTAAGCTCCTTTTTTAAACATGGAATAACATTAAGTATCTCATAACGAAAATACATCTGAGGAGAAAATCAAATGACTATTCAATGTCAAAACTTTCTCTGTGTAACTGTAGAATGAGACAAGACTGTAAATTACCTGTATTTTCTGTAGTGGCTTCAACACATTTCACTGTTCCATTCAAACACTGACTGGAAAAGAAAAGCAAACCCACCTTTATTTAAGGGGAAAATTTTTTGTAGCCACCATGTTAAAAAAGATCATGCAACTTAACCCAATTTAAGCAACAGAAATCAGAAGGAGAAGGAGGATTACATTCCAAAAGCATGAGTTCTGACCAACATTTTGTTGATATTTTCTAATCACTGAGCTGTAACGAGGACCCAAACTCACAAAGGTGTTTATATACCATTTAATTACCTAACTTTCACTGAAATAAATAAGAAGCTGTATCTGTCAGCCTCTGTGGGAACACAGGGCTAGGTGATTCAGGGTGCTGGCAGTGGAACACAAAACCTTGTTCACCTTGGTGAATATGGAAGGATATGATATGCAAATTTCCTGTTGCACAAACGTTAGGATACACAGCTTGATTTGTTTTGCAATAAAATACAGAATTGTAGGAAAATGCGTTTGACAATAAACCTAGTCCTCATTCTTTCCTTAAAAAAAAAAAAAACCCAAAGCATTGCGGGGGCCTAGAAATGGCAGAAAAATTAAGCCCCTACTCTCAATTCTTGAACTATGTGATTGCCAGGCTTCAGTTATAACAATATATATTATATAAGACCTCAGCAAGAATCAGCCTTGATAGTCAAGTCACAAACATGATTTTAAATCAGCAGGTTGAGAGCATTTCTTGTAAAATGAAAAAGTTTGACCGGGAAACCTGGGAGGTTTCCATACTTGTTTCAGTGAAATCAGCATTCTTCCATGAATTAACAATACAAAATGACACAAATACAGATTCCTGCAAGCCTTTGTTTGGAAGACTTTCCAAAATAGAATCACACTGTTTATTCTTTCAAAATCAGCCTCATATTTCTATCATAATGCCCCTACACTTACAAACAGGACTGCAACCTCTCTGTGTGTGTTTTGAGATACTCTTTACTCCCTGGCTTACAGAATTTTCCAGGTATCATGTTGTTAAAATAAGCAGATGCATAATCCAATTTAATTATGCTTCATTTTACTAAACATGCAACAAAAAATAAAATCTTGATACAGTAGACCTTCATTCTATGTGAAAAAATTCTCAAGGCTCTTGAGCAGCATCCAGACTGTGACATGAAATATAAAACTCTTGGCACTCAAACCTACCAGGAGCCTGTTGGTGTAGGGAGGATTTCTCCAGGCTGGAGAGCTTTGCCCTTGTAATGACAACCACAGGCAGATCTGTTAAAAGAATATTTATGCATGTAGATACAAAAGCAAGATGAAGCGGGATTTAAGGGCAGTCCATTTATCAAACTATTATGATAATCAGGCCTTATAATTCATTAACTCAATCTATATTTATGATGTACTTCTAAAGGCAAAACCTAAAGGATGACACTCTAACTGTATTGAAGTCAGTGACAAAACTCCTACCATCTTCAACAAAGCCAGGATTTTCCTCAGTCTCTATATTCTTTATTTACTGTTTCTTTGCATTAGTCTTATAGAGATGAGTTTTTCTTCCCAGTTATGGAAATAGTATGGCAATATTTAGTTACCATTCGTAGTACTGTCAAAATCAGGGGACAGAAGAATTATCATAGTAAAATCCATTATCTCTGTCTGTGATAAGACCCAGATGAGACAGAAGTAGTAGCAACAGAATTCCCTAGAAACCATGCGTAAATATGGGAATACCAAGTTACCTCACACTCTTTAATAGTTTGAAACAGTTTTTATCCCTACAGTATGAACATTATTCATCTTTCCAAAATAAATATTGTGATGAACAGCAATAGCTCTGTATAATCTTGAAATTTATATAAATGCTCATTCCAGATTTTAATTCAGTACCTGAACTCAGTAACTCCCCATGGTATTAAGCTGTAAAATCTTGGTACAAAATGTAAAAATACTATTTCCTTTCATCAACCATTTCCTTCCATTTAACTGAAGCATTTTGCATACTATCCCTGACTTTATGGATTGCTGCTAATAGATTCCTTCTCGGTTTTTTCCTAAGTGTTTAAAAAAAAAAAAAATATATTTTCATGTGAAAATGCTTTCTCATGAATTAAAAGAAGTTTCATTATCCTTCTTCAAAGCAGTGCGACATATCCTCTCTGAGTGCAGTAGGTAGCTGTACACAAAGTAGCAGATGAGGCCCCACTACTGATTAGTAAAAAAGAATATGAAATCTTCATGTATTGCTTGCTATCCTGTTTAGGCAGTCTACATCTTGAGAAAAATAGCAGAAAAACTACTTTAAATCTTGCTGGAAAGAGGAAAATGTGCCTATGCATATACTGTATTTTCTTATGACTTACATCGATACACAAAAGTTGACTGACTCTTCAAAATATTTCCCATCTGGACAATTACATCCTTCTGCACAGTCATCACCACAGGCATTTGCCATAGAAAGTGAAGCACAGGAGTGTTTACAAAAAGAAGAACACTGATGATAAAGCATACCACTGTGACACATCACAGCTGGAAGAGAGAGACGGAGAGAGAAGAACAACATACTCTTAAAATGTGAAAAATGGAAAACAAAGCAATATATCATGGGAGTGCAAAACAGCAAAGCAAAATGGTCTCTTGCTGCACTGGAGTGAGCTAAAATGCATGAGAAAAATACATTATTTTACTGATTTCTTAAGTTAGAAGTGTTTACATTCAGGTGGTTTCATGTTAGAAAATTCCTTGGCTGGAATTGTCTGTTTTGTGAGCAGTAGGTGTCTATTCTTCACCTGTCAAGTTTGTGGTGGTGTGTCTATCTAATAACTCAGGCTTCCAAGAGAGGAAGAATGGTCCAGTTAAGGTTGAGGCATTTACTTTATGGTTTAGAAATGTCTTCCTTTAGGGAATAGCCCTGCTCCTGCCACTCCCTGACTACTTTAACCTGTGTGTGACTTAGGACACCAAACTCGGACATTTAAATTCCCTCTGTAGCCTAGAGAAAGGGACAGACACCCCTTGCGAGGCAACTCAGGATCCCTGACTCAGATACATAACGTAAAAGTTATTAGTGTTCTCCCCTGAGTATGGCATTAGCCCATGGCACAATTCCAGTTTCCAGTAAAAAAGGTCAATCCCTGTATTTTGTGGAGGGAATGATATATGGGGAATTTTACACATTTCTAAAAGATAGCCCCTTCTGCAAACATTACTCACCACAGTAAGAAATATGAGATCTGAAGTCAACGACGACCCCATGCTTGCCACAGACATAAGCGTAGTGTGCCAAGGCATTACACAAACAGCTGCTTCCGCATTTGCACGCATCAAAGCGACATAGCTGGTGGTACAGTCCAGGGCTGATGTAGTCATGGCAGGGAGCAAAAACTTCTTGATTGATGATATCACAGTGAGATGCATACCCAGCTAAGAGAAGGTGACATTGTTTTAGCCAGATCCATTTTAATATGTTAGTCAAATGAATAGCATGGAATATTAAAACTAAACATAGCCAGTTGTGCAACAAAAATATGTATACGTGTGTAACAAAAAGGTGTCTTTCTGCAAAGTTCTGTAGATTAAAACTGATACTGTAAGCAACTCCCTCAACAATAAAATCCACTTAAGATAAAAATAACCATATAAATACAGTTACGCCTTCCTCTAGAAGTGCAGGAAACTTAAATCGAAAAATAATATATTTCAGAAAAGTTAGTTAGAAGAGTCATCCAGAGCTTAGAATACGTTTTTTCCTAACTGATGTTTCATTCAGCTTTGCAGCCAGCAATGACCATACACTTCTTGGCATGTGGACTCAGGAAGCATTACAGCTGGAGCCTGGGGGCAGGCAAGTCCCATTTGGCCATATACGTTCTAGTGCCAACAGGCCCTCCTCCTACCACTGAAGTCTACTAGCACCACACATGGTAGAATATCTTGGGAACACCATAATGTAGATCATATTAAAGCCAATTTTGCTACTAAAAGAGTCTCCCTCTCTTCATCCTCCCTGTTCATTCCCACATACACATACTGACACAAGGATTTCTGGAGTCTCTCAGTGAACTAGATTCAAGGAGTGAACTTGACTTGGTTGAAAAGTAACCTGATAAAATAAGTAAACAAAAAAACACAAACAATTGTTTCTTTATCAGTTCATCAGATTAAGATCATAACAGACCTGGAAAAATGTTTGTGCTGGCTCAGCACAGGTAGTAGCATGGGGCAGGACCACGTACTTGGGGACTGGTTTTTCCAGTGATGATTACAGGATCACAGGAAAATTCAGGCTAGAAGAGGCCTCAGAAGGTCATCTAGTCCACGCTCCCTCTCTAAGCAGTTTACATTTTTGTCAAACTCCACCTTCACTGAGGAAGCACCGAGCTGAAGGTGAGGGATGAATCAGCTTGGAGAGAGCTAACTTGGCTGAGATGTAATGGTTTAGAAAACAGACGATGCTGAAGGCATAAAAAGTCTTAGAATGCCTCAGATTCTTAAAGGTTTATGGTTATTCTAGGCTTGCTCCACAGGCTCTAAAGACAGCCAAATCCCATACCCTTATTGAGGCCTTATGTCTAAAACATTAAAAACACTAAGCTAAATTCTGTCAGAATTGGCAACTATTGTCTGCCCATTGTCTTCATTAATTGAAAAGAATAGCAACATGGAAAGGACGAGACAGTCAAAGTTCAACACAGAACATGGGCATGCCAAACAGCCAAAACTAAATCTTTCCTTGGGAATTTGAACAAATCCACAGATCTCAGACTGTTTGCATCAGTTTATGTCAGAGAGCATAGGTGGAGGATAAGGAAACATCTAATGCAACAAGCATGGAGAAGCCAGAGACAAGACTTTCGATCTTAAGGCTGTCTTGGCAAGACACTGTCTCCTGTACTTTCTTTGTCAATCTACAAATGCACATCACATTGTTCTTCTTGACTGACATAATTTACAGGACTGCAGATGGTGTTCTGCCTAGCACTTTGCATGGATATTAGACAGCAGTATTTAGGACTCAGGGCTAGCACACGCAGCATTTAATGATCAACTAGCTTGTATTTATGAAGTATTTACTTCATTTTACATGCTAAATGTATGGAAAGAAAAAGAAAGAGGAAAGAAGAAGGAAGAAAGAAAGAGGAGAGGAGAGGAGAAAAGAGAAGAGAGAAGAGAGAAGAGAGAAGAGAGAAGGAAGAGAGAGGAAGAGAGAGGAAGAGAGAGGAAGAGAGAGGAAGAGAGAGGAAGAGAGAGGAAGAGAGAG
>VWYH01006006.1:406369-505058 GCA_013399365.1 Pampusana beccarii
GAAGGAAGGAAGGAAGGAAGGAAGGAAGGAAGGAAGGAAGGAAGGAAGGAAGGAAGGAAGGAGGGAGAGTATACATCTAAAACTGCAGATGAAATACATATGTGTACAATTCATTCAGAGAGAAAACAAAAAAAAAGTCCCAAAATAATTATATACAGCTAATTCCAGACTCCCATGTGAAAACATACCATTTTGCTGATTAGCGTTGCACGGATCAACCACAGGAATATTGATAGGCACAGAACAAGCTGAGGAAACCTTCCATGCATTTGCATGAAGGTCTGGGGTCCCTTCTATCATCCCTGCTGGAGAACTAAAAAGTAAAAGATCAACATTGCAAGCGTCTTGCTGACCTTATGGACTACATGGATGAGGACACAGGTACACCAAAAAGCCATTTTTGAGCATTCACCATGTCAAAAGAATTCCTATCTACGAGGTATGAAAGAAGAAAGGGCATGTGCAGCTTTTTCCTCGATATTTTACTCATGCAAAAATATGCTTACACTTAAAGCCTACCTTCACTTACATGTAATTCAAGTGCCCTGAAATCAGCTGGAGGAGGCATTGACAAGAGGAGAATTTGGCCTTTGTTCAAGTACATACATTCAGTGAAATGTCAAAAATTTGACCCGTTAGCTTGTTACAGTGTTCTAGAGAGGGGTTGTTTGCATTTTGATGCTGTTGTTCACCGAGTATTTCAGAAGCATTTATTTTTGCTAGAAAAGTTTTGTGACATTTTAGCTTGAGGAACTTTGGAGGAAATAAAGTAAAATACTAAGGAAAGTGTACCCTTCTAATTA
Source organism: Pampusana beccarii (assembly GCA_013399365.1). Classification (NCBI taxonomy): domain Eukaryota; kingdom Metazoa; phylum Chordata; class Aves; order Columbiformes; family Columbidae; genus Pampusana; species Pampusana beccarii. The sequence continues at coordinate 407,173 of VWYH01006006.1, forward strand.
AACTGTTCCTGTGGTTTAGAATTATATTTTTTTCCTTTATATCTTGATGTGGGAAAAAAAAACCAAGCAGTAATAAGTACTGATCAGGTGAGGATGATCCTAATATTATCATTCACTCATTTTGTCAGTGCTCATGTGTTTACTCTGATGATAAAGGAGCAGCAGGGAGGAAAAAAGTGCATTCAAAAATATCATAATCCAATAACTTCTATAAATAATATGGTAGAATTACTTAGCTAAGCATCTTAGAATGACTTAGATAAATTTATGAGTTTCATATTTTTTTAAATGACTAACATTTTAATTAAAACATTTTATATTGGTTAGTTTAATAAAGTATGATCATGTTAATTAAATGATCATATGATTACATTCAACAAAACCTTTCACTTGTTATTAGACACAATCTAAATGTACAATATGCAACTTACAGAAAATCATCTCTTAAATTCCCATTGTATGTTCCACATAGTCCTAATGTTCTTCTCTTCCAGCCAACATCTACTTGAACATAGATCCTCTCTCCATCTTTAGCAAACAGTATCTTCAAACCAAAACTGGTTTTCAGTTGAACAAAGAAAGAAGATATATTCTGAATTTCAATAGCTCCTGAACATAGCAAAAGAAAAAAGAAAAACAAAGTCACTGAAATCCAATTTCCAGGTTGTATTGGTTTACTCTTTAAATGAAACAGATTTTGATAACTCAGAAATAAAATGAGAAGCTATGCACAACCTCACCTGCAGCTGAATAACCTTGCCCATTCTCCATCTGAACTTATGAGACTACATGTCTTTTTCGTTAGCAACATAAATCATTAATTGCAACTACTGTCAACGGTAAAAAATATCTAATCTTTCTGTACCTGCAAGTCATCCAGAAACCACAGCTGTTGTTTTTGTTTTTTTTTTTAAGTAATGCAACAGCATGCCTCTGGCAATGAGAAGACAAGAAACAATTTGTTTCTTAGTCTTCAGGGATAAGATTAATTAACAGAAGTCTGTAAAGCGCATTGCAGTCTTTAGATAGAAGGTTGCCTCCCACTACTATTGATATGACATCAGTAGAGCTCCTTCCTTAAACTGTATGTGAATTAAGGCCCTATGAAATTCCCAGCTTTCCTACCCAGCAAATCCATTATGCGAGGAAGTGGAAATTTCACAGTCACAGCATTCATTTGTTACACATTGTTGGGCTACTTGCAGCTGCAGATCTGTGTTCACAAGCAGCCTCTATGCATGCACACACACGCTTAGGTGCATAAATTTAGAAGAGGCAGATAAAATGTTCATGTTAGCTTAAAAATATCCTTTGCTCGTAAGACTTACTAGATGCACCCAATTATCATGTGACACCAAAATATTTTTCATAGATTATATTTGTCTCAGGCTATGGAAAGACAAAAAGAAAGTGAAATGGGGACTGATTCAAAAGACGTAAAATGAAATTATCAATGAAATTATGAAGCAGAACTGTCAACATAATTGAAAGCATAACTTAGCTATGAAACTCATTGCTATAGGAAGCTGTTAACGCCAAAAGCGGAGCTGTGACTGAACAAATTCGATGAAGAAAAGACATAGCTGCAAAGCTGCAACCACCAGCACAGAACTCCCTAAATTGTTTTGCTGGAAGCTGGAAAAGGAAGGGGAACTCCCACTTTACTCTTTCAGAATGGGATTAAATCCAGTAAGAATTTACTACTGATTACTGTAAGACAAAAATTTAGCAATAACATTTCCACCCTCATTGCTTCATTTTATAACAGCCTTTTAAAGCTGATCTATTTTACTGTCTTTTCCAAATAGATGAAGTAACCTGCCTGAAATCACAATGTAAGTCAGAGCTGAAAGCAATGTAGATCCTGTAGAGCACATACATTCTATTCATGCCATTAATTCCAAAAAGCTTTATTCAAGCTAGACCTTAGCATCAGCATCAAGAAGACTTCCAGCCTCTCTTCATTCCCCTTTTTTTTCTTACCTCCTCCCCCCTAAACATGAACAAAATTAGTGGAATTTCTAGGTACTCTGCAAGATAAGGAACGTAAAGAAATGGGGGCATAATGGAGGATTCTGCTTCACACACTGAAAAAGTACATTTCTAGAACAATTACTGAGGTTATAAAGAGTAAGTGATTGTACATTTCATAAGTTATGCTTGAAGAAATTCCTTTTTTCATAGACAGATGTTATTGAAAGGCTTTGGAGCATATAAAAGAAAGAATGTGAACCCTGGTAAAATTGTACTCTGTGCACTTCTTACCATTAAGGTTAAAAACTTGGTTAGGACCAGTTTGGACTTGACCATATCTCGTGAGAGTTACTTGTTTGCTCACATCATCTTCAAGAACTAGTGTTATAGACTCAATGCAGGCGTGGTCAAAGTTCTAAGTAAAGACAAGTTTCAACATCAGAAAAAGGCAAGAAAACTCATATTACCATATTACCATACTCCAAAAACAAACAAAAGGGGCAAAAAACAGTCATATAGAAAGGAAATACCAGAACTGTCATCAGGTAAATCAGTTGTAAACTATCACTCAAAAAATTAAAGAAAGCACCCAAAATTGTATGTTGAACATAATAAATAATTGCATATGCATATAAGAGCAAGGAGAATGCATTTTAGCTATTATGGCAGTCAAGCAGTAAGTAGACAGAGGTTCCCACATACTAATGCAGGGTTCAGGACGGCCACACTTGCATGGCCACCCCGGGTACTCCTCCTTGTCCGGTTAACCCATATTTGAGTGAGATTGACCCTGTCTATATCAAGCTGGTGCAGCCAGAGCCCAAATGCTGCAACACAGGAGATAAAAACTCTCGCACACGTGAAGGTGCTTCTTGCCTTGAAACATAGGCTTCATCTCTGACTGCAGACCAAAAGGATAGAATTCCTCCATAATTATACTACAATAATTTATATCTGACTATCAGAAAATGGTGACTTACAAACTAACTCAAACCCACCATTTTAGAGTGCTATCCAGGTAGAATTTATGAACCTAAGTACAGGACAAAAGGTGACACATAACCAGCTTAAACTAAGCATTTTGTGCTCTGCAGGGCCCCTATATTTTCAACCAGAAACTTTCCAAGGTGCCTAGAGTTGTGCTAAGGGTCATTTTCAGCAGCATCCTTGTCTCTCAGTGGTTACCTAACCAACCATTTCATGCTTGAGGCCACCTGAGATGCAGAAACAGGAGGCCAAACACCTATGCAGAAGAAGGAGGTGCTTAGAAAAAAAAAAAAAAAGCAGAGACAGCAGCTTATAGTATAGGTTTTGAAGGGATGGGAGAGACAGTCCTGCAGTAGGGCAGCTTCAGTGCCTCACTCCCTGCTGATGGGTTCCCAGCCCTCAGCACATGGGTGGCTGTGAGTCACAGTCTCAAAGCCCATTCTGAGAGCCTAGGTGACTAATAACATCATTAAATCCAGTCTCACAGATAAGTACTTTCTATAAGCACTTCTATTAGTAAAGTTGGTTGTTGGATACCTGCCCAAATACTTTCAAACAAATAATGTGTGGTGGCTAACCTCTTCAATAGTTTTCTAAAAGGCATTGTTCCGACAAATTAATATGATATAACATACCAAATAAAAATCTAAAGCTACCACAAAAAAAAAAAATTCTCTTGCCTAACTAGCAGTGTATTAAACCTGTTCGGTGCTGCCAGGAAGAACTCTTCTAAAGCCTGTTTGTACCACAACCAAGGACTCATATACTCATTTAATGTTCATGAATGAGTAGCTTTTTAGATTTTATCCCTCTAAAGATGCAATTGATTTCACAATAGGCAATACGACACATAGCAATACAGTTGCTTACAAAAAAACTGTAAAATGGTTTCAATTCATGATCTTTTCTGTTAAGCATAACCTGATAGTTTACATTAGAACAAGATTGCCTGAAATATCAATGGACACATTTGTTGTGAATGTTCAACAAAAATGTGACTTACATGTCCACAAGGTGCTTTCTGTAAAGTGATTGTGAATTTGTTTTTCCCAGTACCTTTTACCAAAATGTACTGGCAAATCCCAAGAAAGGTAAAATGACGTCCATCAAATGTTGTAAAATGAGAGCTACCTGTGATGGAGCACTCAGCTTGAGAGAAAAAGGATAAACAAAAATGTTCACTTGCATAAGAATGTATTATTATTCTGTAAATGATGAAATAAATAAATGAGAAACACTGCTTATTTTTAAGCACATAATTCAGGCTAACTTTATCTAGCTATTATAGCATTTGGAAGCAAAATATTCTATATACAACTATTTCCACCAGAAACGATCCCAAATTGCACACACTGATGCACGGCATCTTTAGGTTCTAACTAGATGACACGTCTTTGAGTCACAAGTTTTCTAAAATACAAAAGAATTTTATCTTTAAGTTTCCTAGAATCATCTTCTTCATTAGAGTTTGGCATGGCTCAGTGTGAAAGAGGACAAGCTACATTCTTCTTCCTTCTAGGTACTATGACACTGCTTGTTACCACAGGTATGATGAGGCTGCAGGTGCGTGTCCTCAGGGCACATCTATATTTGTTTTTCAGTTCAGATCAGGAGAGCACTACTGAAGCAAGTCTCCAGGGTATCTCCCCCGCTTGCTGCACTTCGATTCACACCATGGGGCAGTGTCAGAGCACATGAACTAGATTCGTTTGGGCTGCAACCAGTCATAACCAACACACACAAGACATGTGGAATGGTTCTCAGTGTCAATTGTTTTACACTGCAGATCCACTCTGTCAAGACTTGCTTAGTTACTGTTGAGCCTTATTGTCTCATCCAGAGGGAGCTCCTTAATTTGTAAAAAATTCTCTCTTTCACAAGTTTCATAGCGTAATCTTGTCTAAGACCCGGAACTGTTCAGGGAGTTTCGCTACCCGACTACTGCATGTTCCTCTGAGTAACTCACTACAGAGACATGTAATCTTTAAAGGTAATGATCATTATCTAAACATTAATTGCTGTTACAAGGGAGAAAATACAGCATCAGAATGACATTTTTCTTATTATTTGCATTACAATTGCACCTAGAAGTGCAAGATCCTTATACCTGGCCTAGGTACTGCATAGGCAGTAGAAATAAGCTGCCTGCCCCAAAGACCACAGGGCGTAAACAGGAAATAGAAAACAAGATGTGGATGTAACATGCTGAGTTAGGGAAGCAAATGGGAAAAGGTAAGATAAGTAGGGTCAGGCAGTTAAGAGCTTCACCCCAGCTGACCCACTGCTAATCTCAGCACCCATCTGCTTAATCTTCCTTCTTAAATGAGCATCCCAAGCCCTTGGATCATATTTGGTTCTGTTGCCTTCTGAAAAGCGTGTTCCTTATGTTCGTTGAGGAAAGAAAAGAATAATGAAACACAGATACCTGGACAATTATGATCGGTGCAGTTCCAAATGCCACCAATACAAACACTAAAAAGAAAAATTGTGAAACACAGAAATTCAGTGTTCTGATCTTTAGCAAAACAAAAAGGCAGGTTAGAGCTAATCAATATGTCTTGAATTCACCATTTCCATAGAATAGCCTACATGTTTTAGTGGTACACAGGGTCCATACTGTAAAACATAGAGACTAACTAGTCTTTTAAATATGACTATGATGTTACACTAAGTATGGACAGCAGTCACATAGAGAGGAAACACAGACGTGAGGCTTTCACATACCAGTTGCTACATTCTTGTTCAATTTTTGAGCCTACAGGGAAGGCAGTTCCATGATAAACACAAGGACAATTTGACACAGAGATACAAGTTCCATTTTCCATAATGAGACCTGTTGGGAGGGAAGTTAATAAATGAGATAAAAACCAAGTTAATGAACTCCGGATCACTGCTCTTGCTCCATCTGACTCAAACATTCAAATCTGCCAGAAGGTGATCTCACCAGTCTTAACTGGGGACCAGCAAAAAGAGTTGCCCAGGGAGTGCAGAGCGCTCAGAGTGATGAGCAGCGAAGCTCTCTTAAAGCAGCTGCCACTCTGAATAGTTGCTTTATGAAGAATGTCTGCCTTAAGCACGTAAAACTGTACAGACTCAAAAGTGAAAAGATTCTGAGATCACATAATCTCTAGTCCTTCTAGAACAGGTCTGTTCATAGTCCAGTCCCTTTTTTGTATTGAGTATAGGTCACAGGAGGTTTGTTTTCTTGTACAGAGCGTAAGACATATCCTGTTTAAGCAAAATCTCAGTAGATTTTGGGATAATTCAAATACAGTGGATTAAATCTGTTCAATAACTTCTTGTAGCAAGCATTAGTGATGGCTCCAGGTTTTAACTGATATTTCATTCTGAGTCACCTTTTTATCCTAGATAGATGTTTAGAATACAATAAAAAGAAGAATCACAGCGAGAATAACAACAGCTAGAGCAGAATTTACAATATTCATATTTTCAGGCTTTAACTTTGAGCACAGTATATTTAGAAAACTTTATTACGATGCTGGATAATAGCTTTGTATTTTTTTTTCACATAAAATTGGCAGCACTTACCATCTGGACAGTAACAGCCATCTAAACAGTGTAGATTGCTGCCAAGACAATCTTTTTCAAATGTGCAGGTTGGTGGACAACAACTGATACAGTCACGATGTACAAAGCTGTCTTCACACTTCTCAGCTAGAAAAAAATACATGGCACATTAAACATTAGGGCAATTTCTCTTTCCATACTGGACAAACCTTCTCTATCAAATAAACAGTCGTTCAGTGCTTCTGGTATAGGTGTTTATTCAAATAAGGTACAATGGATTGTTTGGAGAGGTTTTAGCCGATGAACTGTGGTGAATCTCTCATCAGTATTTAAATCTGTCTTTACCAAATTCTTACATCACCTCTCCGAAAGAAGTTATCGTTCCAACGACAGGCCAACATGTGCTTATACCTCAGCTAGTCCAGAGTCTTGTGCATGAGACTGAACTGCAACTGATGGGTGGTGGTCATAACTAGAAGGAGCTGGATTAACTGGATAAATTCTGTTATAGGGCCTGTAGAGGCTGAAAGGTTATCTGGGAAGTGAGGCAACATCAGATCTCCACAGAATTTTGTTCTTCATCCTAGAATGTGGTTAGCAGACATGATGTTTCAAGCAATCTGCAGAAACATTATTTTTGTGTGGATCTAGATCATATTGAAGTTGAATTAAAATATTCCTCAAACAAGTCATTGACTTAATTGCTCACCAGCAATAGCAGAGCTGGCTGATCTATTAATACTTCAGTACCAAGTTTGAGTCCTATACTGACAAATGTTGTCCAGATGGAATTATTTGAAATTAATAGATGGGGTATCTCAAAGGCCACGTAGTATGCTTTATCAAAGTCTTACTACAGGCAGGAAAGTCATCCCTCCAGTCCCGCACTGGGGATCCAGCATGAGAGCACGCTCTCGCGTACTCTGTCACCGCCCTGCAGTATGTTTCGTCATCATCCACTCTGAAATGATAAAACAAGAGAGTAATCAAGGACCTCAGATCCCAACTACAAATCTCTGCCACGGGACACTGCATAGGATACATGTAGCTGACTCCACTCAGTCATAATGACACACAGGGAAAATACTATGAAAAGGAATGAGCTATACTGAATACACTGTTGTGGTTTTATCATTTGATCTCATAGAAAGTTGTTTCATTTTAATATTACCACACTGAACAAAATCACAGATTTATTACCAAAAAAAAAAAAATTAAAAAAAAAAAAAAAAAAAAAAAAAAAAAAAAAAAGCTAATATATGCTGCTTATGGTGAAAGAGAGACATGATGTTGTCTTGAAGACAACAGACAACTCAATAGTCTTAAGATCCATGTCTCAGGCCCTCTCCCTCCTGCATGATGTGGAAACTCTGACCTACTCTGAAAAAAGACATTCTGGTCCAAGTAATAAGTTCAAGTTTCCAATTGCCTGTCAGTCCTTGAACTTGGGCAAGAAGAACCCTCTTGGTGGACTCCTGACCTTGTGCTGGAGTACTCGGCGCCAGAAGCATTATCCACTGAGTACTGTAGACAGGCTCAGGGATTTACAGCGCGACCTTGGGCAAAGGCATTTTCTCTGCTTTACTCTGTACAGAAGAAGCTGTACAGCATGCTTCTGCCAGGATCAAGTTAAGAGACATTCATCAGTGTCTAGGTAAGCTCAAATTTTATTCAGATGTAAGTCACATAAGGCGAGATACCGCCAACCTTTTGTTGCTGTGAAAGTCCAGCAACTCCCACCACTCACTATGGAGGACGTGATGCCAAAAGGAAAACACGACATTGCTATTATAAGCATGACTGTGACAGATCAGCTGAGCTTGTCTTTCAGCACAAAAGATCGTGCTTCCAAAATTAATGGTCTTAAGAATATATTCATATTCTGCTTTCAACACATCTGTTATCAAATCAAACACCACTACCACTCTTTGTTACAGCGATCGGAGTCTCCAGCTCTCTTTATCTAATCCAATTAAATGGGTCTTAATAGGAAGAATACTTGGCATATACTATGGCCCCACAAAAAACTTTGTAAACTGACACTAAGCCAGAAGAAGAGAGGTCTCTCTTATAAGAAAAATAAGCCTAAATTAATGAGATTCTGAGATACAGAAACTTCCTTCAAGGTTTTTAACATTCACACAATTCACATCAATACACACATGCATGTTGACAAAAATCAAATCCACCTTAACACCATTGACACTTATTCAATATCCCATTTGAAAACTTGCTTGTCATTATTCTTCTTGTGCTAAGAAACAGTCACAATGAACTCCTTAGTTCCTCCAGAATCATTGATATTTCCCACTAGTATAATCTCCTTGTATTTTTGATTCAGGACATCCAGATACAGTTTTCAGGTTTTTTTGTGGATAGCAGCTCCTCTTTTGTCATTACTAATTCTCTATGGATTTCTCTTCCGTTTATTTGTCTAATATTTCCTCAAATGCATGTAAACCTTTAGCAATCAAAATATCCCACGGCAGGCTGGTTCTGTGACCTTTGTTTCCACACTAAATCACCCACTGAGAAGTTGCATCTCTTTCAGTTTGAACTTGGTTCCTCCTAACTTTCCTCAATTCTGCTCAGTTCTGGCCTCAAACAAAAGAGCGAGCATTCATTTCATGCATCAAAAATAAATACATAAGAACTCCAGTCTTACCTGCAAAGATCATTCATACAGCTAGAAATATAAGAATACGGATCTATGCTTTCATGACAGCTGAGAAAAGGAAACTGTAGGAAGATTTGGCACTTGAAGAATATGTCCTGCACATTAAGGAGAGTCAGTAAAGGACAGTTAGCAAATACTTTCTGAACAAGCATAATTCTTTTTTATCTCTGTTTCCCTAATCTAAGGTCCTTTTTATCCCCATTAAAAGGTGAGAATCCCACGGTCTCAATTTATTGTTATGTCTCCTTTATTCCTCTTCCTAAAATTTTTCCATTCTGCCTAGGCTGGCTTGCTTGCATGCAGTTTCTAAACCAGCTAGGATGAAAGAGTGTGAAATTACCACAAAAAAAGGCATTTTGTGCCATTGCAGGAGCTGAGCATGTTGCTTCTGCAGTATTTCACAGTTTTCAAAATAATGAGGTGTAAGATGCCAGGACTGCAAACTGAACCCAAGTTTAATGCAGCAACGAAGAGCTCTGCCAAGCAGACCTGTGGCACTTGGCACACCCTATCTGAGCCTTTATACTTTTAGGCTAAACATCTGAAGATCTTCAGACATTCTCTAGCAACACTCCTGGCCTGAATCTTCTGTTTTTGAGAGCCCCAATGCATTTAAGTCTTTTTTCAATATGGTGTATATTGCTACATTCTTGTACCATCACTAGGCAATGAAGATTAAGAAAATATATATATATGTAATATATATACTACATTATCAGTTTACCTCAGTGGATTCTGCATCAGCTGAGCAAGGACTGGAAAAATCTGAAGCAGTAGGTACACAAGCTGCATCATCTGAGGTTTGCACAGCCCAGCTATTTGCAAATTCAGCAATGTCTTCTGTGTATTCACCTACTGCATGGAAACATTGAAACAGCATCCAGGGGAAAAAAAAAAATAGTATATATTTATATATATATATAAACACAAAAGACAGCTTGGAAATTTCTGGTAATTTTTCAATGTGTTCATTACCTCAGAGATATCTTTAGAGTGTGGATGGTGTAGAAAAATGTTATTTTTATTTTTAAAATTCAGATAGTATTTTATAGTGCATTCGAATGAAATATAAGAAAAAAAAAAAAGCCAAGGTATTGATTGGGCGCAATCACTGAAAATTTTATAGAAAATATACAAATAAGTACAAGCATAAGGCGCTGAATACTTAAGAAAAAATGCATTTCTTTAAAACAGCTTAAGGCTTTCATCACGTTTCACAAAGGTTAGCACTGTTATCTCCCTCCTTTTCCCTTGCAGCAGAAAAGCCCTATGGCAAACACACCACTACATGCCCAGCTACCCTCACAGCATGAGCATGGGAGAATTAATGAATGAGATGCATGACTGGAAGTCATGGCAACAGGCTGAGGAAGATACACGAACATACAAGAAGGTTGGCAACAAAGAAACACACCCCAAATTTCCGTATTTTTGCAGCAAGGACTAAATATTACATTTTCTCTGTGTTCTTAAGTATGTTAAAAAAGGCACATTGCCTCCACCTTGAAGAACTTTACAGTAATTGGTATCTATGCCAGGGCTACCTATAGCTATACGTGGTTAGGAGACAGAGCATTTAAATGAAATCAGCTACAGTTTTTTTTCGCAGAGCTGTACTGTCCAAAACTTAATCTAACTTCTTCCAGTACAAGATGTACAAAGTTTGACATTGCAATGTGGAAAGCCCCAAAGTACACTAATCAGATACTTGTATTTGGATCTCCACAAACAAACAAAGATAAGATCCTAACCACCTGTATATTTTACTTAAGAGCCAGGGAGAGTTAGACATTTCTCCCTCTCTGACAGAATAGTTCTTTGTGCAGAAAACCCTTCCCAAACATAAAAAAGATGTGTTTTGGTCTAGAGGTAAACCTATTGACGTAACTATGTTTCTGCAAAAACATTAAAGATGTTTTATTTATATTTCAATATGGCTTGAAAAAAATTTGAGTCCTCAAAAAGTGCCACAAAATAAAATCATTGTCCTTGAAACTGTTCTGTACACAGATACAGCCTTGTATATTAAAGCAATGCAAAGGTGCCATTAAAGATGAAGAAAACAGAAAAGGAGTTTGGTTTTAAACTGTGATTTGAAATGGGGTATTACATGCCTCTCAGCAACCTATTTGTTTGGAGCATTGCAAATAGAGAGCATTAAGACTCTGGAAAACTCAAGATAGATGTAATAGCTTCCCTTACACTACTGGGAGATGTAGTTTAGCTGGGGAAGATAAATCATCATTCCAGATTATTTACAACATTTGGAAAGACTTAGAAAAAATGTTGTACCTTAGAAGCTCATTTAATTAGAAGTCTATTATTGTGAAGATATCAGAAACTTGTGCTTTGTATTTGCATAGATTCAAGGCACCATGTTACACAACTGGTTCAAGGTAAAAAATGATTCATAGTGCTCTTGATTGTACACTACAATAATACTGTAATTTCTGAAGAATTTCTGAAGAAACATGCTAGAAGAAATTACAATGGTGAAGAAATGCAGCTCTGGAAATGAAGAAAGCTAAGAGCTTGAAGTCTTTAAAACAGATAATACATTTAAAGATACTGAAATTACTAATTTTTAGAGATCATGTGAATTCATTATTTCCTCCAAACTCCATTTTTCTCCATTATACATATTACCAGTTTTAACTAGTTATTATACATATTATATACTGGTGTGCAGAAGTTAATGAATGAAACAGGGAATTTAACTGCTCTTACGGCAGAAGAGGTATGAGAAATTTATAATGGGCAGATTTTTAAAGACTACATAAAGATACATATGCTGTGTGTTCCTTCACTTCGAGAGTCAAAAAGCTTCACTATCAATCATTGAAAATGGGGAAAAACAAAGGAGGGAAACAAGTTACAGTGAGATAACTTTTGTGACTTAAGAATATGCAAGGCCATGGGACTGGATTATCTCATCAATTAATGGTAACAGTAAAACAGTCCTATCTTTGTTTTTATCAGAGACTGAGAAAAATGTTCCTCATACTCTCAAGCTTGTTCTTTTATTTTTTTTTTCCACATTAGTTGCAAGTAGGACAAAAATCCCTGTGAAGTATTCCCTACATAGACTACAGAATATTCTACCCCTTTAGCAAGTCATCTCTGCCTCAGGCATAGCATTGGGCAACTCCTCATCCTACAGGATAGTTGGAGGCATGTAAAACACCAAAACAACAAAGAGATACAAGGAACTCCCTGGCAACAGCCTTGAAAATTATATATTTCAACTAGTATTTTTATGATGCTCATATAAACAAATTACTTGAGATGATGCTTTTTTCAAATATTAATAATTTGGCTCCTCTCCTTCTCCCTCAACCCTTAAACATAGAGAAAACCACAAGCATTTTTTTGTTTGTTTATTATTTGAAGGCATTTTCATTAGTTAAGATAAATGTACCCGAAGTGCTTTGTTCATCAAGAAAAGGCTTAAACATACATACAAATATTTGCTTGAAAAGGGACCTTTACCCTTAGCATCTTTACTGATGAGCTAGAGCAGATATTCTATTTTCTGCCAAAATAAAGGAAACTGCCTTTTTACTGTATTCTATATAAACATGGAAAGTTTTCACACAAGGTAAATGTGTATTTCTAAGTTATTTACTTACTATTTTGCAGTATCAGGTCATCGTATTTATTGCCATTAAAATTTCCACAGAGGCCACAAGGTTTTCCCATATGTTCTTCTGTCAGCTTGATATAAATACCGGAGTTTCCATCCCAAGCAAGAGAAAAACCAAAGGTTGTCTTCACCAGAATATAGTCAGCCAGTCTCTCAAGGAAAGCATTTCCAATTGTTTGAGGCAATGTTAATCTGGAAAAAATAAACAGGCTGCTTCAAAGTTCTCATATGAAATGAGGTTAGTGCTATAAAAATATCACTCAAACACCACCTTCTAACTCACTAAGCCCTTTTTCCCAGGTGTGTACAGTTGCTTTCATTCAATTCTTTGTAATTTTTTTACTATATTTTTTTCTGTTTACTTCTCTACATCAACCATCAAAAATGAATGTTTTTCTGCTGAATACACATATCAGTCGTACCAATTATAAGCCTGAAAGAATAGTGAATCTCAATTTTCAAAGCCCAGCATGAGCACATTGAGGAATATGTGACTTCATGAGTATGTTGTGTTGCAGGAGGAGCTATGAGACACTGTGACCACCAGCAGCCCTTTGGGCACAGGGTCCCTACCAGGTTCGATGTCTGCAAATGGAGGAATTTACAGTACAGAAAACAGCATTGATCAAAATACTGTATGTCTTCCTCCTGGTGCCAGAGAACACTGGGGAATAATACTGCAGTGTGGATCTAATCCTAAACTTCCAAAGTTGCTTCTGTTGGGATGAACAGCATCACTGTAGCTGTCAGTCTCAGATGGTAACAGCTACAGCATTACTTCAAAAGGGATGGCAAGAACACCTTAACAACTCTTTGAAATTTTCTGTATTTTATCAACCAGCAAAACATGCAGACTTTGTCTATACAAAGTAGGGATGAGTAACTGTTAGGTTACACCTGAGGTGAACACAAAGTTCCTGTGGGGAGTTGTGGCAGTTCCACATCCCCCTGAGATCCAGAGCCTTCGATAGGGAAGTTGATGGCTCTTTAGCACCTTTTTTGTGCCCCACTGTGCCTGTCCCCATGTACGCCTAGGGTGGCACCAAGGTGCTCATAGTCACATCTGCCCTGTGGGCAGGGTGACTTCACCTCCACCAGCTGGTGGGCCAGGAGGGGTGGGATCCTCGGCCAATTGACAGGGTCCTTAACGAGACCCTGAGTCAGTTGGCAGGGTCATTAGCAGAGGAGGTGCCCAGAGTTGCTGCAAAGCTTCTGGACTACGTTGTAATGCCCACAGCCAGATCTGACCAGGCTATAAAACGGGGTCCCTGCCAAAGACCCCTTTTGAGTGGTCTTCTCAGAGCAGCAGGTCTGTGAACTGGAGCCCTCCCCTTAGACTGGGATGTGGTCTAAGGAGCCTTCCTGGGGTTGAGAGTGGCTCACCTCCTCATTTGGGTGAGTGGTTATTTACTGGATATATCCTTGATTGAGCCCTCACCTAACCCAGGCAAGTGTGAGTCCTTGTCTAACCCAGTGGAGTGATTATTTCTTGTGAGTACCCTGGAGTCAGAGGGCTCTGGCTTTGTTTCTTGTGAGTGAACACATGCACACTGTGAATCCTCATGATTCTTATGTTGTTGCACCCCAATAATCTCCTCAACTGATATCCGAACCTGTATCTTTTGTTGTTGGAGTGCTAATTAATTGTATAAACCCCGCTTCTAGTCAATTTATTGGCTACACTTTTTCAGCTAGAGTAAAGTCTGCTTTGGAACTTGTTGGCTGCCCAAAACTGACTTTAGGGTGCCTCCGTGACAGGAGTGTATGCTATCCTCACTCAAGTTTTACAACAGCGCCATTACACCTACTCACACTAGAGTTCTATCAGCCCCAATACAAAACAGTGAGAGACAAACATATATACGTATCAAATTATCTTCTATGGCTGGTGTAAAAAGCATCATATTTCCAAACTCTGTGCTATCTTTTTGCAATAAAATGTTTAAAACCCACCATTAGAACACTTACCTGATTCCTTCTTTTCTTACTTCATGTCTTGAAATAGTTATCTCTTCTTGGTTTGAAAAAAATAAGCTGATGGACCTCTGACAAGTATATACCGAACCGTAACAGTGAGGACTGTTATGAACCTTAGAGGGGAAAAATATACACACAGTAAGAATAAATGTTTGCTCTCAATAATTTCATGCAATTTTTCATAAACTTGTATCTTATATTTTATATTTCTATGCACCCATCACTGAAAGAGCTTTACAAATAAATACTTAGAATATTAAAATAATAGTTACAAAATATCCAAAACTAGAACTTCCTGCTACCCAATACTACTGAGAAATACAAACAGAGGAACTGTTTAATAGCACAAAGCATCACAAGACAGTGGTTTAAATACTGGATTAAATACCCAGCTATTTTACATAGATGAACTTCAGAGACACTGTAGTGAGCTGCCATATAACTGCCAATGTAGAACCTTGTTATTTACACTGAGGAGACACTCCTATCGCTCTGTTTCTAGAGGGCTGATCTATAAGAGGCGACTACAAACCAATAAAAAAACCTCAGCATAATATCAGCGTTCTCTGTGCCAGCTGCAACTGGTACCAGCTGAACTACACCACGCCTTCCTGAGCCACTCAGTATTTGTTGAGATTTTGGAGTGCTCCCACAGATTACTGCAGGCATCTAACTCATGTGGATCTGCTAAAACCCATTTCACACTGGCTTTCTGGACCTGCTAATGGAGAAGGGAAGGCTTTTCTGAAGTCTGCCTCTGCCCATTATCTGGATATAGCATAGTGAGCCGTGGTATTGGTTTGAACTGCCTATCAGCTTCCCTAGTGTGAACACAGCAATAGAAATACAGGTTTCAGTCAGCCAGAGAGAGATTTGCAAAACCGTGTGTCCCAGATATTGTCAATGTATGACTTCCATGACTGCCCACTACTAGAGATCACAGATGCATGCTTCCAGAAGTGAAAACCGTGCATCTCCTATCACAGCATGTCTACAGTATTAGGGCAGTGAAGTAAATCTTGCACAAAAAATGTGTAATCAGACCCTGAAACAGACATGTTCTCTTGAAACAGGCCAGTAGTCTTCCTTTTAATAGTCTGGCAAAAAGGAGGCTACCCCTAAAGTCGGAGTTCCTTTGCATTCCTGGCCTTTGGCATGGCAGAGCACAACTCCTGCAGGAAGGTCCTTGTCCCCAGAGACCACAGAGGTTTCCTTGGCCAGGGTGTGCTCTCACGACTTGGAAACTGTGGGTTCAGATTTACGCTGACTGATGACAGGGATATAGCTCTCCAACTTTCTGTGCATATGCTCCAATCGATTAACTACTACACAGTTTTGAAATACACACATAATCTAAGTGAGTTTTAAGCACATACCTACACCAAGGGCTTGAGCAAAACTTCAACAGCTTTCAATCATTTCAGTGGGGCTGGGCCACCCAAAGCTGTGGGGTGCCTTAGACTACAGTGCTTCAAAAGCTGATTTTAGACAATGCCCCTGATTTTAGGGAACATGTTGTGAATCTTAGATACCTATCGTTACCTAAATTAAAAAGTAGACATAGTTTAGGTAACTGAAATATGACAGCTATGACTGTGTGCATCAGCTTTCTCTGAGGAGGATGGGAGTTGCATCACCAGTTTACTTGACAGTCCTGTGAAGTCAAAGAGGTTAGTAACTGAGAAACATTTTGCCAACAGTGTAATGAAGGCTGTAAAAGTAACTAGAGCTATCATTTTTGTAGAAAAGCTCTGTTGGTAAACACATGCAGTGCTAACATATGTTCAAATTAGTCTTCCTAAACTGACAATCCTGGAAGCAAAAAACAGTTACTGTTTCTTTGTGTGAAATAAACCAAAATGGGAAAAGCATTAGAGTTCTGGTTTTTTTTGTATAAATAAAATAATAATTAAAGACATCATAAATGTTACTGGTGTTGACAGATGATTTCTCTGTAAACCTGGACCAAGAGATAAACACAATCAAGGAGAACCAACACAATTCTTTTGTTTTCTTCTCCTCTGGAAAGGAGGATTATTAAAGCCAGAAGTACCATAATGTGAGGATTTGGCAAGGTTCTTGGCTCTCCATTGCCCAACCTGTAGTGACTGTAGTGCTTCAACACTACTTATGACTTTTCTGAGTAAACATTTTCAGTTTTTAACAAAACGTGACATTTGCTCCAGCAATTGAATGGTAGTTTCTCTCTTCCCAGAGCAACTGGGATCCACTGAAATACTGATTCTAGATTTTAATGCAATCTTGGGCTTTGCTACAGCATGTTCTGAAAAATCCTGAAAGATCACAGCAGCAAAAAGAATCCAAAGAATTAAAATGAAATCATGAAAGGCAGATGTAACAGCATCTGTCTGTAACCTGAGTGAACAGAAATGGCAGTCTTAATGGCAGATTTATCTTCAGTAGGTGCTATTACCTGGGGGGAGAGGAGATCATGTATTTATAAATAAACTAGTCCTTGGAGTAGAAATCAGAGTCTAAGTCTGCCCTTGCCCCTGCAAGCACTGTGACCGCCAGGGCTCAGAAGCAGGATCCCTCTTGTCGCCTCTTCCCTGCTCAGTCAGCACTGAATCCCAACCATTGTTTAAAAAGTAACATAATGAGCTTGTATCCTCTCCCCACAGTAACCAACAGCCTGACAAATAGGGCATCTTCCTTCAAAGAGGGTATAGGTTTGAACTCTCCCTGACCCAAAGCCATTTAACCATGGACACTCAGCAATTTGAGGAAATCACTAAAAAGAGTGCTTTCCATACATAGGTCAAGACGAAGGCTTCTGAGCTGTTAATCTTCTCTGTGTGACATAGAGGTGATCCAAAATTAGAACGCAAATCTCCAGAGGGGACAGAGTTTTCCACAGGCCAGGGAGGCAGCTCCCCACAGCATCCCAATAGCTGTGAATTGGGGTCCAGTATGCTCCAGTGTTAAGCTATCAGGCAGGTGACAGCTCTTTGCACCTTACTCTGCAACATTTTTTCTTTTTCCTTTT
This sequence comes from Pampusana beccarii, assembly GCA_013399365.1. Taxonomy (NCBI): domain Eukaryota; kingdom Metazoa; phylum Chordata; class Aves; order Columbiformes; family Columbidae; genus Pampusana; species Pampusana beccarii. The sequence goes on from VWYH01006006.1 coordinate 424,966, forward strand.
TTCTTTTTCATTTTTTCATTTTTCTTCTTTCTTCTTTCTTCTTTTTACAAACTGACAGCTAAAGTTTATTGAACTTTCCAAAGTCTGCTTTAAGACCCACTTTTGCTCCCAGAAAGGAGAGATGAGAGATCCTTATTAGGATAAGGGGAGTAAGAAATACTATTTTTAATATACTGACTGCTGATTATCATTTCATCAGTGTTTTGAGTTACTGCACATAGGCTTAGACATTTTCCAGCAGTATAGTTTTATATTTAAGTAAGCAATACAGCAGTTTGACCCATTTATTGTGTGTCTAGTTATTTTACTTGTGATGAAAAGTAAGTCCTGTAATACAGGAATACTCAGTGTGTTATTTTTAGCATATGCTCACATACTTACCCAAACAGTGTACTGGGGTTCTGGAGTACTGCAGTCTTTTGCAAAAATATAGGAGCAATTTCCTGGGAAGTAGTAGTAGATGCCATCAAATGTTTCAAAATGATACTGTCCCCATGATTTGCAAATCCCATCTCGGTCTTTACCAGAGTTAGGTACTGGAAAGAACAAGCACGGTAATCAAAAATTGACAGGCATCACAGGTGTCTACAAAATAAAGAGCTCAAAACAGAAATAAGAACTTAGAAAGGAAATACACAGCAAGGACAAAACATAACCTGATTTCTTCACCTTTTTATAAAGTCAGTACAGTTTTTTAAACTGTAGGCTGCAGTTTTAGTCATGTGCAGTCATCGTAAGTTTTTAATTTGCTTCAGTGGATACATTTTCCACTGCAGATTCTGGAGGACAATACTTGTTGATCCCTGCACACAGCAGATTCCAGAAACCAGTGCATTGCAATAGTTGGTAGTTTTATTTGCAATAAGTCACTGTTTGTTAGAAAAGTGCAGTGACTTTTTGGTTCAGCTAACTATAAAAAAGCTGGCTGGCTACTGATGGACTAGGCAGTGATCTATCTGTTACGGTATCTATGTATCATTACAACCCAAGTGCTAAAATGTAGGTGTTCCTGATGTTGCTCTACATATAACCCTAACATATATAATTTTAATCTTCTTAGCTACTCGTGGAATGATAATCCTGCTACAGAGGAATCACAAATGTGCTGTTAACAGTTTTGTTTTAAAAACCTGACCCTTAAACCTCACTTGAAGCCGAAGATGGAGTCTTTTGGCCCCAAACTTACCAATTTGGCACCTGCTTCCTTGAGCCTGAAATAACTGACAGTCACAGTCACCTGCCTCTGTGCAGGCTGCTCCATTAAGGCACTCCTGAGGACATGGACCTGTAAGCAAGCACAGTAGCCTTTTAGTAGATACTATATTTCGCAAACAGGCTCAGAGACCAACATTAAATCAATTTATTGTTAAATTATAAGCAGCTATATTAGCTAAGAAAATTAACCAACAACAATCTCCAGATTTTAACATTTACTTAATTTTATCCTTCGGTTAATCCTTGGTTAAAAGAGAAGCAAGGTTTTCTCTCATTTGGTTTGAGACTTGCAAACTAACAAAGGAGCAAAAGGTCAACCTCCTCCCAGCAAACAAAAGGTCAAGTTCCCATGCAAAGAAACCAAACCCCAATCCTGCTGATCTTGAAATACACAGAACACAGATTATTCTAATTGACTAAATTCAGCACAATTTATACATATGTTCAGCTCCTCCCTCCTAAGCATTACAGCAAAGGGTACATTCAGCTTATAAACAGTTCAGAATATATAATTTACAGAATCAAAAGCAGCTATAAATAACCTTCCCCTCACGCTAAAAAAAAAAGTCAGTTAAAAAGGTTATTTCTGCTTAAGAGGTGACTGAAGTCAGAGACTTAAGATTCCATGGGAATGGCTTGTTTTATGTTATAGTTAGTAATTGTTTCCAAAAGCAGTTTCATTAGAGGGTTTTATGGTCTAGAAGTTAGGACCTCACTGTAATCTCTGTAATCTACTAACCACTTGATGAGGTGGTTCTAAATCATAGTTCCCCAAAAGAAAGGTAGTCACAAAGTAAAATTTCGTCATGTTTTGCAGATAGTTTCTTTGTTTCTCGGGGGAGGACTAAAATCCTAGGTACTAACACTTACAATCTTGCTGACGAATATCAAAAAAGCATTGCAAAAAGCAGGAAGTAAATGAAATAAACAGGCCCTTCAACTCCCAATGAAGCTATGCTAAAGCTGCTAGTGACATTAAATGGGAAAAAAAGACGGGACTTTTACAGTAAAGCATACACAGAAGTTACCACTAATTCAGAACATCAGCCTTCACCGGGAAAACTCCTTTCCTTGCTTAGTTTTGAGTTTTTCCCATTTAAGAATTGTTTTCCAAATATACACAGATGCTCTGAAAATGCAGACGAGGCAGAAAATATTGTTTGTAGAACAGCAGTAGTGTGGAAAACTTATCTGTTGTTATTAAACTCGTGAGCTGTGAAGTTGCATATATCCATTTACAAGGGAAAACACAACTGAAAACACATACCCAGACATATGTATTTTCCAAGAATACCGAAGTTCAGTTGCATACAACGAACTTTTCTGCAAAACAACTTCTGTAACTTGGACATGCTTTACAAGTCTGTACGATGCCTAAAACCTTCCAGGAGCAGCTGCATGCTCATTGTCTTAGCACCGCTGTCCCTTCACATAACCAGTTACACGCCTCTCTGATATACTTAGTCTGCCAAGGCCACAAAAAGCGGCAGAAAAGAAACATTGCAATGGAACTAAACTCTTTTAAAAAATCAAAGATTTGTCCTAGTTAGCTGTTCAAATTTGGTTGTAAGGCATTACTTTGAAAGTACAATTTTAACAGGAATTTTCCATGATTTAACACGGATAAAACGAGAAAATGAGGCAGAGCAGGAGTTTGTAGGGTCGTAATGAGGAGGGCTTCCACAGCCCGTGGTGACATAGGAGGGCTGACAGGAAGGCAGCACTTTCAGGACCCTCTCTCATCCCATGGGTATGAGGAACACAGCACTGACCTCCTGGCAGGCTCCGCGTCAAGGCCCCATGAAGGTGCGACCGAGGAGAGGCACCTTGAATCTGTCAGAGAAATGTAAAAGCAAAATCAGGGTGTTTGTGCTTTACAAATGAGACGACAGAAGCCTGAGGCCTCACAGCCTGACATTGGGTTGGGACTTTTAACACAGAAGAGTAACCTGCGGCTCGGCCAGCACACAGCACAGCCACAGGTGCTGCAGGAGGAACTGGCAGCCTGGGCCATTTGGGGAAGGCAGTGACTGCAGCAAATGTGGGGAGGGGAAGCACAGCTTTTGGGGGGTAGAGAAGGACACAGCTGTGCTGTGGGATCACTGCATGCCTTACAGTGTCAATAAACCAGCAGGGCTCCATTGGAAGGAAGAGTGAGAGGAAAACAGCACTTGTGCTGTTTTCACTTTGGTCAAATACCAATAGTTGGTGAGCCTGGAGATGTGATATCCCTCCGTTTCCCATTTTCCCCTAACTCATGCCCTGTGCCGCACCCCGATCATCCTGCTGTGGCTACTCCAACTCCGATGGATTTAGTGTCCCCCTTGACATCCTTCAGAATTGCATTTCAGTTCATCCCAAACAAAAGAGGAGGCGGATCTGCCTGATGTGTTTCCTGTCTTGTTTAGGACCCGGGAAGCATCGAACTATAAGGAAGCCCTGGGTCTGACCCAGCACTCTGCTACTGCAGTTTGTCACGTTGCATCGTCCCTTCCAAGAGCTGATCCCATTCCAGTCTGAAAGCACTCTGGGGTTTTTGCCCGCACTAGACTGATTGGAAAGTTTACCAGAGTGAAGTGCTGGGTAGTTAGATATTTCCATCTCACATTTATTTATGGCCGGTTTCAATCCTTTTGTTTTATAAAGCTTGGCCCTTTTGCCTAAATAGCTCTTCTTCCCTGTGGTTTATTCCCTCTCTGAGGTACTATGAGAAAATAGTTAGCCTTCTGTGCTCCCCACAGACGTATACACCAGCCTTCAGCTGTACAGCTAAGCAAAACAAATTGTTTAAGTCTTTGCTTGTAAGCTAATTTCTTTCTTCCCTCCTGCCACCAGTCCTTCTCCCTGTCAGGAGTCTGAGCTAATGGATCTCGAAATGAACAGCACTGTGCAAGGAACGGGACAGGTTGAGTCTCACTAATGCCTCATATACCAACATAAATGCTTCCCTTCTCCAACTGGGAATACTTTGTGGGGTGCATCCGAGTTGCACAATCTGTCTAAAATCAACCTGAAATGGACTTCACCAAGTCACCACCTGGAAGCCCTCTGCACAAAAACTATTCCTGGTCCCCCTGGTCTGTTGTTAGCTGGAGAGGATCCTTTCCTTCCCTGCACAACAAGACCCTTTTCCCTTTCCCCTGCTAGTTACTCTGAGTCAAGCCTCCTTGGGAATGCAGCTTTTCACCTTTGCATTATTTTGAGAGGTGGAGCACCTCCTCAGACACCATCAGTTCCCAGGGCCCATTTCCCTCAGAGGCTCTATTCTCCTTAGCCACACCAGCTGCCCTCTGACTCGATCAGGGGGCACATAGATCTCAAAGAGACTCAGATAAAATCTTCCATGGTTCAGCTGCAGGCTCCCTGCAAGGCCATGAGGAGGGACTGCCTTGGGCCTCATGCCTGCCCCCGTCGAATGGGGTTATAACCATTGTTTGGACTCCAAAATCTGAGATGCGTACCAGCAGTGGAATGAGATTCCACCGTATGCTACCAAATTCCAGCGCAACATGGCTGGGACACAGCGCTGAGGCAGCGGTGGGCTGGGGCGGTGGAGGGAGCGTTGCCGTCGGCGCCACCATGGTGCCTTTCACCAAACACTGACAGCTTTCTAGGGCTCTCTGTTCACCTTCACAAAAGATGGAGGCTTCACGGTTTTATTTCCCAGTCGGCTCGTCAGGGTGGGTCACCCACCAGGCGCCTTGTTGAGAGCAAATGAAGGGGTGAGGCCATGGCTCAGGTGGGGGTGAGCAGGCAGGGAATGGCTGCTCCTCCTCCCTGTCCTCCTGCCCTCATCCCCACAAAGGCTCCTTTGTAAGGACAGCAAAAGCCCAGAGGAAAAAAAGGGGGGAGGATTTCCCCTCCCTCCTGCTTTTGGAGGTATAACCTACCTCAGCTGTTACAAGATCTCTTTTCTGTCGAGTTGCATTAAACCCGTTTCTGGAAGAAAACAAAAAGGATTTTGTATAATCAAAGGCCCTTGGAGCAACCTGAATAAGCAGGTCCTCAGAGAGAAGTGTTTCTCTCTGATTACCATCGCTTTATCAAAGAGGTCTTTCTTGGGTTAACATTTTAAAAGGTGATTTTTTTTTCTTCCTTTTTTTTTTTTTAATTTTCATGGTCTCATTTTTCAGAATTGGGAAGCACTCTGAACTCTGCTTGGACAGGGAGGTACCTGGAGCTTGTGAGGGAGACACAAAGAGGCAAAATAGGCTTACATGACAGGATACAAAACTGTAAAGCAGCTTCATATTTACTTAACTCTGGGTGTGAGTGGCTGCGAGTTCGCCCAAGTATTATTTTAATATACCCTGATGGTACTTTTAATAACAAGAGATGTATCACCAGCTGTAGCTGACTTAAATTTGTGACTAAGTTTAGAAAGCAGGGCATCAAACTATAAAACATACCTAGTTTTATCAACAGTCCAGGATGGTGTATCGTTTGACATGCACGTGTGTTTGCTAGATGTATATTAGAGGTCATTAGATATCTGAAGCTACATCCAACTGGATGCTTCCGTTGAAACTGATGGCAGAGTTCCCATTTAATTCAATGGGATCAGGAACATTCCCTAGTTTGGGTTTTGTTTGGATTTCAGCTTCTACATGAAAACTTGTATTGAAAATGTTTATTTTAAGGCTGTATAGCACTTTTCTGTGCTCCAAAAAGCAGCTAGGATTTTATCATGCAATTAAAACTGTAGCAGGGTACTCATCTAATGTATTTTTCCAGTAACAAAATCATGATCTCATCCTGGTTTCATTCCATTATTGCTCTAAGCTTTCTCGAGACCATAGAAGTGTCATTTTTCATATAGATCTCCATTTTTCAAACAGAGGACCAGTGTCCTTTATGTAAATGCTTTGAGAAGAGTTGTAAACACTCTGAAAGTGTGTTTTACATCCAATGAACGTGTACATGACATTCTGCATGTCAAATTCAAGGCTATATTTTACGTTCTAACTTGCACTGCGTCACGCTTATTCATTCTTGTTCTGTTTGTAGGACTTGACAAATAAGGAATAAAAACTTACCTTGAAGTTCTTCTCAAAAGAGAAAGCTTGCAATAAGATCCTGTAGATTAAAAAGTCATCAAGTTAAATGTTTTTTTCTACAGCCTCACTCTGCACTTGGCAAACAGCAGTTTGTCAAGTTTAAAACAATACTATTTAATTTTGGGTTTGAACGACCCTAAGTTTTCCAGAGCATCTTTACACAAACTTTTTCTGTTCCCAAGGGATGTAGCACTACATGTTTTCCTTCCTGAGAGTTCGATTCCATCAAGTAGTCGTCACCTGCAAGTTTCACTAGTCTCAGCTCTGGTACACGTTACCATCAAAAAGAGTAAAGAATTCATAGTACTTCAGAGGCTCAGACTGGAACTAGTAAAATACAAGAGATACTTAGAGCTTTCCAGAATTAAACCTCTGCTGTGGTTACCTATAATAATTTTCTGAATGTTACTTGGAATCGTAATGCATTTAAAACACTCCAGACACCACGCTTCAAAAAAACCCAACCAACCAAACAAACAAAAAACCACCACTCCTTTTTCATATTGCCTTAGAAATCTTTGTAGTTGTTGCAAGAAAACTGTCCATAAGGTCTGCTTGCATTAAATAGAATATAGGCTTGTTTGCATAACCAGAAGACCAATTATTTACCTTAGCATTCTAAAAATGCTTAAACAGACTGCAGGTGCAGTCTGATCAAACCAAATCATACCCCATTGAAAATCATTATCTGCTTACTCACCTGGCAGTAACGGCAAGAAAGCCAAGAAACTCAAATTTCATTCCTAAATAATTATTTCGTAACAAATTAAGACATAAAAATGTGTTGAAAAAAAAAAAACCAAACACAAAACCAAACACCTCTATTTTAGTTTCTATGCTTTCAAGAAGAATGGCAATATATACTTTTTTAATCTGTGTTAAGAAATACTTTTTTAATGAAATCCAGCAAGGGTAAAAAAAAATTGCTTTATAATGACAGAAAAAGAAGGAGCTGTATTATTAAAGTATCTAGAAAAATCTTTTTTAAAGTTTTCATTGCTGCGAAAAAGGAATAAAGTTCTTACCTTGCAAAGAGTACAGCAGTGAATGAAGCAAGAGTATACTCCATGGTATCATTAAATTGAGCTTTCCCACAATGTTCATTTCAGTATAACTTAGTAATAGGAAATTTATCCAAATTAATTGGACTTTTTTGATTATGATGGCATCTTAGAGCTATTTATTTCTACAGAGTGCATAAATCCTTTAAAAGTCAGATAGCGAGATGCTTTATTTAAAATAATGCAATGCAGAGAAGGAAAAGGAAAGGAGACATGAAGCCTGGTAGCCACATGCAGCTTCAGGAGCTTTGCAAGTGTTGCGGACAACCGAGTGGCTGCGTGTCTCTCATTAGTGATGCGCAGTGACTCCTCAGCAGAGTCTGGATTAGTTACACTTTTGCTGGACCTGCGAGCATTATCCCTCTGCTGAATTGAATCGGCCCTTTATAACGTGGCAGACAATGACACAGAAACGTTGCCGTGTCCTGATGATCCGAGCGTTCCTGCAGCCGTCACGCACCTCTGTGCGCTCTGAGGTGTGCGCTGAGTGCTGCCCTTTACTGCTTACTACCGCGAAATATTTTAGCAAGAACCCGCAATTTTTCTGTTGTATAAACTATAACCAGATGGTTTTAGAGATTAACATATTAATGTTCCTTATCTGTTTTAAAAAGAGAAACATGAACTACCATTAATACACCTGGATTTTTAAGAATATTTTAGATACATTTTTGTATCTATTTTGCATTTCTTCACAAAAGAAAACATCCCCAGAATATAGTTATATTTCATTTTTAATAAAACACGTTATGAAATGTTCATATTAGCAAAAATAAGAAGTCAACAGTTCCAATGGGGTTTGTTCCTAATTTCCATTAAAATATAAAAATAGAATTTCACCTAAATTAGAAATTACCACATTTTAAAATACAAATATCTTACCTGCTTTACTATAACAATACTGCATTTTTAAAGACATGTATAATGCTAATTGAAACTGCTGCTACTCATTTTATTTTGCAAAGCGTATCTTTTTCCTAACCTTCCGTTTTTCATAGGATGTGCTTTGTGGGACCCCGTGAGCACACTACAGAGGGGGAGCTTGAACGACAAGTAAATTCAGAACTTGGTGGCCTCTCTCAGGTAAAAGGTTCTCCAATCATTTCTTCTAGCCCTTTCTCTTCCCCGCTCCTCAGCTGGACTAGAAGATAAAGCAAAGGAAAACACAAAACCTCTCCAACTGCAGACACAGACAAACCCTGTGTCCACACAGCAGCCAAGAACACTCATGCTCTGGATCTTGACCGGCTGGACCGATGGGTTGAGGCCAACTCTACAAGGTTCAACAAGGCCAAGTGCCGGGTCCTGCACTTGGGTCACAACAACCCCAGGCAGTGCCACAGGCTCAGGGAAGAGTGGCTGGAAAACTGCCTGGAGGATCTGGGGGTATTGATTGACAGCAGCTGAACATGAGCCAGCAGTGTGCCCAGGTGGCCAAAAAGACCAACAGCATCCTGGCGTGTATCAGGAATAGTGTGGCCAGCAGGACCAGGGAAGTGATCATGTGCCTGAACTCAGCACTGGTGAGGCCACACCTTGAATCCTGTGTTCAGTTTTGGGCCCCTCGCTACAGGAAAGACATTGAGGTGCTGGAGGGAGTTCAGAGAAGGGCAACAAAGCTGGTGAGGGGTCTGGAGCACAAGTCTGATGAGGAGCAGCTGAGGGAACTGGGGCTGTTCAGCCTGGAGAAAAGGAGGCTGAGGGGAGANGGGTTAGTGACAGTGTTAATGGCTGGACCCAATGATTTTGAGGGTTTTTTCCAATCAAAATGATTCTACGATCTATGATTCTATGCAGGTTCGGGATCATTAGTGGCCCAAAGATACCTATTGCAAGTTGATATGTTGTAAAACTACACTATGTTTGGAGTATTTCTTAAGAATTATTTATGTTACTGTTGGATCTGAGAATCTGATGTTCACACAATTTGAAATTCAATAATTTTTTTGCTTCGTTTTATTTTTTTTCTGTCTAGCTCCAGGCTGGTCTCATGGACTTAATGCTTATCTGCAGCTGCAATGCGTCTTCCACCTTAGTTTCATCTTCTCCACGTGGTCCAAAACCACTCCAGATTGCAATCTGAAACAAAGAAGTGAACTCCTGATCCAAATTGACACACTTACGTAGTCATACTAATAGACTGTAATAATTTATGTGGCCACCTATCCTACAGGAGGTAGCAGAGGTTAATCAACATTTCACCCTCTCATAAATCTACAGAATGATGCCTGGAGGTTGCTGTCAAGCTGAGATGAGCCCAAGCACTAGGGCTTCCAAATTCCATTACCAGTCTCCAAGTTATCTCACTTGCAAGATAAATCCAGTTTAGAAACTGCTTCAAACTCTTCTAAGAAATCTGACCTGGGATTCTTCCCTTCTTCAAGACCGTTTTTCGCACCATGGTTCATACACAGCTTCACCAATAAATCTTTCCATTAATATAAATTCATTATTTTGGTTTAACAGAAACTATAAAGAATAACCTTTTCTCTCTCTCTCTCTTTTTTTTTTTACAATTTTTCTATAACAAAGTTGAGGGAATATTTAGTGCGTATTAGTATTTCACAGTTGCTTAACCTCTAACATATAAAAAGTAGGCCAAGCCTCATCAGCTGCAAAGGGACTTTGTAAGTGTTAGAGAAATAGGCTTCCTTAGCTCTGGATATCTCTATTCAAGGCAGGGTAGGAAGTAGCACAGTCCCATGTACATGAAGGTTGTTAGCTAATAAGGAAAAAGAATTATTTAGCCAAGTACACTGAACTGTAACTCAAGGGACTATATTAAGAAAGAGAGAGGAAAAAAAATAATCCAATTATATCAAGGCAATGGCACACATTACCTATACCAGCTAGCATAATACTCACTGACTGGGATTTAATGAAAAAGTTGAAGAGAAACGATGCATTAGAAAATAATAACTTTGGTAAGAAAATAAACACAATACAGAACATAAGTTGGCCCACACTTAGAAAATGATAGTGGTACATTTTTAAGATATAGATTTTTCTTTAAAAATAAAATTTAAAGTTCTCAATGTTAATATATTTGCGTATCAGAGTCAACAAATTAATTTGCCCCAAATTTTCCAACATAGCATTTGAGAGGGCTTAATTTTATATACAGGTTATGGAGTTATCAGCATTGTAAATAGTGACTGAAAAAATAACCACCTTCAGAGCCAGGGGTACAAGCTTGCACTGCTTTGGAATGGGATCTGCAGTCATCCTGAACAAAACACAGTACTTTTTAGAGCTCACATGCCAGCCTTCGCTGACCTGGTATTTTCAATGAGGAATTCAAGTGAGGCCACATGTGTGCGCCTCATCTGCCTAAGGATTAGTATCAATGAAACTAATGAAAGAGCTGAACAATACAAGGTCAGAGGCATTTCTTCAGCTCCAAGAACCACCTCCACAGTTGCTCAAGAGCCTCACTAGGGCCTTGAAGATCAAACTGTTGTTACTGCTTCTCTGTGGGAGGATGTCACTGGCCAGAGCAGATTGGCATCCCCGCAGAATCACAACATCAGGAAAGGAAACATCTTTACGAAGTTTTCTCCTTACATCTTCATGGTCGTTCTGCTTCCCCAATGAAGTTAAGCCCTCTAGTGGGTGATCAGTAAGTAACCATTCTGAATAAAAATCTTCAGCCACCCGGGCAGACACCAGCCTGATTCCACTGACATTTCTCATTTAGAAAGTCTATGGGGATGACATCACTCTACAGGATTAATATAGGATTTTATAGGATCTGATTTTATAGGATCAGAGTTCAGTTCAGAAAGCATTTTTATTATGCTAAGAGCCTTTTGGTTGAAACGACACGCAGATATCACCTCTGGATATATCAGTAGTAATGTTTTATTTTCAACCTTTCCATAAAAAGGTAGCAAAACAAAAATCCCAAATTGCTACAAGCTGTTCTGTGGGCAGAAAAAAATGGACAATCAGATTACCCTGTAACTGCGAAATCCACCCATAAGGTTACTGGCATCAGGTATTGCATCTCCCCCTGCCTCCCTGAGTTTCACACCCCAGTAACTTTGTGTTCTCTCTTTTTCCCTGCATCTGACTGCTCTAACAGCTCGGCAAAAAACAGTTCTGGACAAACCACAGCATAGGGTGGGGATGTGCCAACTGGCAGGCCAGCACACATCTCCTAAGCAGTGAGCAAGCCATTGCTTTTCACTCACCACACGAGCCAAACAACTAAAAGGCTTATTTTTCCTCAGCTGGAGCTAATTAACGTCTATCGAGACACCAGTTTACACAGAACTCACAGGAATTCAAGCAATCAAAATGTGAAGTTAGCTCTGCATAGTCTCTTTTCCTTAGAAAGCCAGGCTAGGAGGCAGAATATCATATTTTTTAGCAGTCCAAGAGATAGAATTTGTGAGCAACTCTACTACGAGTTATAAACTCTGAGGAACTCACTGGATGAGAAATGGGTCAGATCTGAGGGTGTAGAAATGGAGGACTAAGGAAAGCAAACCATAAAACTTACTAGAGACACAGCAAGTGTCAGGGGGAGAGTGTCTCGCACACAAAAAATCCCGATGTGTAAACTGGTGGTAGAAAATACAGCAGTCCCTTCCCCTTCAATGGGAGCGTGAGGGATGTGAACAAGAGTGTTCTACCCCGGTCATGTCCTGCAGGATTTTGTGGCAGATGCTGACAGCTAAAATGGGAGGTGGATGAAGAATTCCTTTTCAGAATGAATTTTTTCAAGTTACACACTTAACTCTTGAATAACTACGCTTCAATGAAGATGCCTTTCTACAGAAAAAAAAGCAGACATAATAACAAATGCTAACATCTATAAAAAGCCACGAGCACTTTCCTAAACTAGAGCAAAAGGGCAAAATTGTACTATTCTTTCCAGTTCCCCAATCCAACTCACACAGGAAGCTGGTCCGGCTTTGGCTGAGTACACTGAAATTACCTACCATGAAACAAGTGAGAGAAGAAATACGACGTTAATAGAAAGCCCAACGGAAGTCCCATGTATCAAGGTGCTCCTATAACCACGTCAGTATTGGCACACAAACATACAATGCACAAAAATATGACGCACAAAAACACCAGGTTTAGGGATCGATGCAGCAGAAGCCAGGCTCTTGGCTGCTTGGGTCAGCTCACATCCAAGGCCTTGTTCAATTCCTTGCAACTCTTCCAAGGGACAGAATTTGCCGTTCCTAGAGCCTTTTGCTGAAACATGCCACGTCTTACTTGGAACTTTACTCTTCTTTGTCCCCAGCAGATCAGTTCCAGAAGGAAAATCCTCCTTTTTTGTTGGATGAGAAACTGGAACTTCTCCAACAGTTCGTTTTGATACACGCGCACCCTAACTAAACCTTTGAAAATTACTGTCACATTTTCAACTCCAGGTTTTTATCGCTTACTTCCCTAAGGCTTTCAAATTGCTGCACCTGGCTCATGACATAAACAACTGTCTGCCCTCTGGCTCCCAAAGGGATTTCTCTGGGGTTGTTTGGTTTTGGTTGTGGGTTGTATGTTACAGGGTTTTTTGTTAGGGTTTTTTTTGGTTAGTTGTTTTTTGTGTGTGGTGGTGGTGGTGTTTTAATCATTTAACCTTTTCTAGGTCTACATCCCCCTGTGCTTGTATTGTGTGAACTTGTGGTTGAAGGACAAATCATCTAGAACCAATCTTAATTTTAACACAAAATATGTTTTACGTTGACAAAATACTGTTTTGAAAGACAATACATGGAGTTTGTTACTTTTAAAAAAATAAATAAATCTGACATTCAGACATACTAATCCAGAAAACTGCCTCTCTATTATCTGGTAAAGCAAAAGTTCAATAAACCTCCCTCCTCTGCCCCCATAATTACTTTGGTTTTCACAGTGTAAACTTTAAATATAAACTTTAGAACAGGTGCCTGAATACTCACTTCAGCACCATGTTGAGGGAGTTACCCTAACAAGGGTAAATTCCTTGCCAATGACCACTAAGGATGCACAAACAAAAGCATTTGTGCAGAAAATACTCATTGCCATAGAATATTCCATAGTGCTGTTTAGCATTTCACTCTCAGTGTGGTATTTCAGGTGAACATACAAGGAAAACAGAAATCCTTCGCCAGAACACAAACCACCAGCACCGAAGCGTTATGCCGAAAGATGCTTAATATGCTGCATTACACTGGCGCAGCATACTAAAGCAAGTCGTGTAACACCGAAGTTACAAGCTAGGAATCACATCCACACTCATACACATACGGGCTGAGTCTGTAGCCAGGCTGAGACATACATTTTTGCATGGGAAGAACATGAGATACTCATGTTCGATCACACCACCACGGCAAGTAGCCATCCAGGTACTGGAGAAGATCCATCTTTGTTTAGATTTACCAGAAAGGCAAAGACTAAACTCTGCTTTAATCAACTGCTACACTGCTGCATGTGCTCACAGAAAAACATCATGTAAGCCGCCCTTTATTTCTGATAACTGCACGTTGATCAACAGGAGAAAGCTTTTTCTTTATTCCCAAGACCCTATCTATCTAGAGTTGCTATGAAGGGATAAAAGAGAACTGCCAACAGCCATCTCATTTTTCTTTAATATCAATCAATTTGTGTACCAGCCTTAACGCACAGTGAAAAAAATCTATTACCCATACAAAAAAAACAATTTAGACACATGAAATGTATCAAATTCTCTTTATTGACTGTCACATGACTGTAGAACAATTTTAACGGTAAGACTTCTGGTAGCGTGCACGAGCACCAGGTCCTCCAAATTTCTTGGATTCACAGCGGCGAGGATCTGCAACCAGCAGAGTCCTATCGTACTGGATTAGAATATCCTTGATCTCTTTCTTGGAAGCTTCATCAACATCTGTTTAAAAAAAAACCAAAACTCTTCAGTTTAAGCTGCTGCACAGGGAACAAATTTATATTAATATTTCTTGCATCAAAACTACCAGAAGCTGTACATTTCCACTTAAGGCAACAACAAACAGAATAATCAAAATTACTTACATTTTTGATAGTAAGCCACCAATGCTTTGGAGATAGCTTGACGGATAGCTGTTAAAAAAAAAAAAGGCAGTGGATCAGTAAGGATTGCAAACGTATCTAAAACTTAAACACAAAGTCCTAGTTATCTGAGACACTTGCTGTCTTGTTTTCTGCCAAATTTTCCTCTCCCTCCTTAATCTCCCGTCCCACATACTCCACGTGACCTTTACTTTGGCAAATGTGAAGAAATCTGTGCCAAGAGGCCACCCATAGTTCATCTGTTGATTTGACAGCTGCCAGCTAGCCAAGGAATTGTACAAGGGCAGTCCTGATCACCTTTCTGCCAAGTACTAATGTAGGTTCATCTTCTATCTACAGGCAGTCAGCTTTCAAAATCCTCAGAAACACCGTTCTCTGAAATGTCTACACTTTTCAACAAGGATAAAATAAATCAGTGCGTTCAAAGACTGAGGCAAAAGGGACAACAGTAAGATATGAACAGTTCTTCCAGCAGACCTCAATAAAACAAGCCTGTAGCACAGTAACCTGGCAATCAAAACTCAAAGCAGAAGCATGAAGTTCTCAACAACTTGGAAATTTACAACTAAACATACAATTTCTAATGACAAATTCCCTTTTGCCCTCCCAAAATCTTTGTGCGCAGCAGCACTTGGAACTTTCCTGTCACACTGCAAAACACAAAGACCGTTTCCTCACATCTCCTCAAAATTTCATCAACATACTTCATTCTACTTACTCTAGATGTTACAGATCTGCATATAAAATATAACCAATAAGCCCTTATGAAAAACTACATTTGTGTGGTGTAGAAAGAAACAGAACGTCAGGACACGCAAGTTACTATTCTAAACTAAAGCCTCTTATATCTATGGCTTGACCTGTTCTAGCCCACACAGAAGATCCAACATGGAACCATACCATAGATTTGTGCTACGTGGCCACCACCCTTTACACGGACTCTGATGTCAACACCAGCAAACCGTTCCTTCCCCAGGAGGAGGACAGGTTCAAGCAGCTGGAAAACAAAAGACAGAAAGAAAATTCACTTGTGATCAGAAACAACAAGGATCAGAGCTTGTAGTGTGTTTACCGGATATGGGGTTATTGAATGTTCGGAAAAACACAGCCTTGACTTTAGAAGCACACAATTCAAAGTAACTACATCTCCTGCAGAGTTCTTTGACATCTACTAGTGCTGTTATAAAATAAACTTGCTCAAGTCTTAAACTGATTTTTTTTTACGTTTCAGAAATCTTAATGGCAAAGCATACACACGTGGGAATTCAGAGCAAGGGAACAGTTTAGTGGAGTGCTTTAACTACATCTGAAAACTAAACTGATTTTATTAAAATTAAGATTTGAAGTAACTTGTGTGTAGCCTTCTCCACCATTTATTACACTTTATATTAACATAGTCAGTTTGATTCTCTCAGCAGTGTTCAAACAACTATGGTTTTAAGTCCTAAACAATCTTATAAAAAGGAGGAGTTTAAGTCACTCATTTAAATTTTAAAAATAGATGTGAAGTGCTGAAAATACTTCGCAAAGTTACATTAACATACACAAACCCATTTAAGTAAAAAGCCCACCCTAACAGGGCAATCATAGGACAGTTTTCCGGATTTTCATAATAGCATTTACATTTCAAGTAATCAGGTAACACACAACCAAAAATTTAGTACTACCAATAAGGCAAGCAACTCTTCTCCTTCCCCAAGCAATTATACATATAAGGGTATTTGAACATCCAAGGTGGGGTGGCAGGAGGAGGCTGGGTGGATGCCTACTTTATATTGCAGAGTTCTGGGCTCAATCATTTCCAGAGGTCTTCCATTCACTTTAATGAGGCCATTTCCTCTCTTGCAGTGGGCAACAGCAGTTGCTGTTTTCTGAAAATACAAATGCGTATTAGTACAGCACTTTCATTTTTGCATTAACAGTGTGAAGCAAATTTCTATTTATTTAGAACAATCTAAAAATCTTAGGTTTATGTCGAGATTAGTATCTCTCACTAAACAAAACAGTACTGCTACTTACATTTGCAGGTATTCACTAAAAATATTAAGGCACCCTCCTAATAAAATTATATTTAGTTTACAGTTATAAGTGCTACATAGTTATAACAGTTATAAAGGAGGGAAAGATACCCTCTCCATTCTGCAACACAGTATTTTTGTTGCTCATGTCCTCAGGAAAGCCTGTTACCTGGGACTATTCAAACCAGTGGATCCCAGAATTGCAAACGAGGATATAAACTGGAAAATTTACGGGTATAAACTGGAACACAGAAGGTTCCATTTAAATTTGAGAAGAAACTTCTTCACGGTGAAGATGACAGAGCACTGGAACAGGCTGCCCAGGGAGGCTGTGGAGTCTCCTCTGGAGACATTCAAAACCCGCCTGGACACCTTCCTGTGTAACCTCATCTAAGTGTTCCTGCTCTGGCGGGGGGATTGGACCAGATGATCTTCCGAGGTCCCTTCCAATCCCTGACATTCTGTGATTCTGTGTAACTTTTATCGTCCTACCACCACCTGGTAACATGGCTGTCGCACACAGGCAACAATGAATAAGGCCCAAACAGCCCAGGTACGACAGCGGCAGCTGCTCCCGAAAGGTGGAGCCGAGCTCACAGAGGACTCCAACCCACTCTCTAAAAGAGCGAATCTTTCCGCCCGCTCCCGCACGGCCCCGGGAACACCGCGGGCCCGGCACCCACGGAGCACGACACGTGGAGCTGCCCCGCAGGCCCCGCACCGCCGGCCGCCCGCGCCCTGGCCCCGCCATACGGCTCCGGCGAGGAACCGGCGCCGCTGCTCCGGAGTTGGAGCCGCGGGACCCCGAGCGCCTGAGGTCCCCGGGCGCGGCCCAGCCCGGCAGCGAGGAGCAGACAGCGCGGCCGCGGCCCTCCGGCCTCACCTTCCGCCCGAAGACCTGGACGCTCTGCAGGGGACCCTTGGCCGGCATGGCTGTTCCTGCAAGAGAGAGGGAGGCAGCGTTAGCGCTGCCAGGGGAGAGAGCGCGGGCAGCGCGACGGAGGCCGGAGCCCCCGGACACTCACCCTCCCCTTGGCGGCGGCACCGCGAAAAGGGCGAACGGGGTTTCCCAGCCTCTTCTCAGGGGCAGCCGGGCCGCAAAGCGCAACGCCGTCTTCCGGCAGTGCGACAGAACGCACGTCCAGCCCTCCGCCGTCCGGCCGCACTTTGCGGCAGCCCGGAGCTGGGCGGGCAGGGGGGCGGGCACCGCGCGCGCTTTCCGTTAACGGCCGGCTCGCGGCCCCGACGCGCGGGGTGTTTCGTGCGGCGGCCCGGCGAGGGAGGGAGGACGGGCAGTGTCTCTCTTTCTCCGGTCTCTCTTTCTTCTGGCGGGGCTGCAGCTGCCTCCTCCCCGCCAGCACAGAGCTTAATGGGCGCTGGGAGGGTTAAGCGGCGTCCACAGGACGTTCTGTGAGGTTCTTCGCCACGGCACCGTGGTGCAGGGTCACTGGGGGGGACTACGGTGGGTCCGTGGATTCCCTGGCGGAGGACATGGGAACAGAGGTTGACCTTGAAGATATTCAGGTGTACCCGTGAGAAAGAAGGGGGTGAAAAAGTAACATTGACGATAGCAAAATTAGCCAGTGATATGTTACTATCGCGGCCTGTAACCAATAGCAAAAAGACACATGAGCTGGTAAAAACTATGTAAAAAGGCATTTGTGGCAATAAATGAAGACTACTGTTTGTACCTAAGACTGTACCTTGACTGTCTTAACTGTGACAGGTCACCCTGTCTTTCCCCCCCCTGGTTTGCACTGTGGTTGGTTGGGGCTTGTTTGTTATTTTTAAAAGTTGTCTTGCACAGAATTACTTTCTCTATTTTATCCGAAAGGATAGAATCCCATTTTTACAGCAACTCAAAGGACTTCTTAAGAGAGACAGAGGATGCACAGCCTACGAGCGGCTTTTTCTTCAGTTCCTTAGGAAACATCTAGTGTTGACAGCATAGCAAAACTTCTGTTAGGTACCCAGTGACAAGCAGAACCCAGCTGGGCTGCTGGTATAAAGACAACAAAACGATACCTTCCCCAAAAGGCTTAGAGTCACTCTTTGGATCACCTTGAGGTGCAGCAATACAAACTGCATCATTTTTTTTAGCTTTGAAGGTGGGTAGAGTGCTAGAGAAGATGAAGCATTAAACCCTGTATTCTATTCCAGCACTGGACACCAAGGCATATTCAGGCAATTCTTTACACCAAGTTAAACAGTCAGTGACCATAATGTTTATGAGAAGTCAAGAAGTTCTCGTTAGATTCAAGGCATCCACAGAACACGATCAATTTGAGCTTTTATCTGTGTTTTCCTTGTTTAGTAACTGTCTTAAAACATGGAGATAAGTCACTTTCAGACTGAAAATATTTTACTTCTAAGGCTTCATATTTAATATGCAAAGTTTTCCAGAAGGACAAAAGCAGAATCTATCGATGAAGCAAGGTCATGCTTCTTAGATATTTTAAACAATAGAGATTTAAATTACTATGATTAATTAGAAAGTTGACTGCTCAAATGAAACAATCAGTTCCTTTGTCTTTGGACAGGATTTTAAATACTGAACATTAGTCATGAGTCATGTGAGGATTTAAACAAGCACTTAGCTTTATGCAATTGGAGTGATTAGTTCTATTCAAGTGAATAGTACTGTGCAGAGCGTGTAAGATTTAGCACATCTCAAACCCCCAATTGTACAAAGCTTTAACATGTGACCCAAAAAGTGATGGGTTTTTTTAAGGCTGTTTTCTAAGGAACAGTGTTTATGCAGTCACAGATGTCTATCATCCACTCTTTCCTCATCATCAGGGGAAGAGGAATGGTCACCAGCTTGTGGGCCAATTTCAGTTAGTTTTCACAGAGTAATGGAAATTTCAAAACCAAATTAGTTTGTACATATTTGGTGAAAATATGTGGCTTTGTATAAGAGAGATGTTTTACTTGCATAATGAAAGCAGCTGCAGGAGCTGAAATATTGGACATTACAAAACCTTTATTTAGGTGAAAAAGAGAAAACATAATACCTAATTAACCCAGTTAAATAAAAAGTTTCAACTAAGACTTAGGATCAACTGAAAGGTGAGCCATTAGTAAATGAGTTTTGTTGTGTGTTCAGGGAAGTTTAAAAGAAAAGAAAGAAAATCTAAATATCCTCTTCTTGTGGGCATTATCTGGGGTCTGCTAATGAAGACGGGTGTTTTAATACCAAATATACCGTTAAATAGGGGGGTTTCAAATGTCTGGTTTTATAAAGCTTACATTTTGGAAACATGCTTTCATAGGCTCTTCAAAGTTCATCTTCCTTTGGCTGTTCATCTGCTGTGTGCTCTTCCTGGAACTGAAAACATTAATCCTAGAAGAGCCTGTGTGCATACACATATGTATCTTTCTGTTTTCTCTTACCAAAATAAGAAGATGACCAATAAATATAGATAGTGCTGCCTGGTAAATAAAAGCTTTGTGCTGCTTTTTATCTTTGCTTTCTAGCATAAAAATGGCAATAGGAGCTAAAAGGCATTTAGAAACCACCTACCACAGAAATTAGGCTGTAACATGGGAAGAGAGAATTAGATCCTAAGGATCATGGTACACAAAACAAACAAAAAGCAGAATGGGGAAAATCCCTCAGGTAAGATACTGTACTTTTAAGAAAAGTCCAAGCACTAACAATATCGCTACTTAGTTTTACTGGGCAGAGAATACTTCAAAATGGTAGTGTATCTCTGATTCCAAAAGAATAACATAGTAAGAATCTCCAAGCACCACCTACAAACTCTTGTACTTTATTCCTTTTTATTTGTAAAATTGCATGTGTGGAATGTAAGGCACTTGTTTAGCAGCCTTCTTATTTTAACCTTACTTGGCGCCAGTCTGAAGAGTTACTACAGCATGCAAAACTCAGTATTCAGGCCCAGAGAAATTAAAGCATATTTGCTGGTGAACCACTCTTAGCAGAAAGAACATTTCAAGAGAAAGCTGGCAGGTTTGAACCCATCTTGATAAGGTGTTTTTCTTATTTCCTTTGTACCAACGAGCATCTTAAAAGGACTAGATCTTTTACATGGGCGTTCAGTGAGGCTTTAGGGGATTGAGACTGACCAACCTCCTCCGCTGGAGCTGCTTTGACCTCATTGCAGGCTGCGGTGTGAGGTGTTGCTGTGACCTCCTGTCCTCCCCCAGCCCAGGCACGTGCGCTGCTGCTCTGCCAGTTTGCTGGGAAAAGCCGCAGTCCAGCAGCAGGTTTAGCGCTGTAGGGGAACGGCTCCAAGTGTTTCCTCTCTTTGCAACAGGAGCGCAAACCTCGTGTAGGTAACGTGCATCCATGGGGAAGAGGGCAGGAAGGGAATGGCAGGAGATGGGCAAAGGTGGACCAAGCAGAGGTGCTGGGCTGGGCAGCTCTGCGTCTGTTTGTTTGGAGATTTGCCAGTGTGGAGCACATGGAAAACCTAGTACAAAACCTGGGTGTCAGGCTGACATAGTGGCAACCCATGAACTTAACTTAAAATGTATACTTATTTGTTACTTGAATGCTAACAGATTTAATTTGGCTCCCTATACAGGAGTCTAATCTAGTGAAGATTTTTGCTATTTATGTGTTTGTGTGAGGTTTGGGGTTTGTTTTTTTTTTTTGTTTTGTTTTGTTTTGTAGTTTGGAATTTAAAATAGCAAGTAACTAGGCTTCCATGTGGAATCGTGATGTTGGTTCTCCACTTGGACCTTGTCATCTTTCAAATCAAATTCACATATAAGTTCAAAAGGTAAACATTCCAGGAGGACGACATTTTCACTTCCACTTAACACAGAAGTATGTAGCTACTGAGAGTATAAGGCAACAAAGAGTCAAGGTCAATATGTTAACAAGGCCAGCTGTAATGTGACTCTAAATTTCCTCCTATTTTCCATGGAAAAACAGTGTGAGAATTAATGATATTATCTTCCTCATGTAATGTCTGAAAGGTGAGATGGCAAAATATGGTCAGTTACTTCTGTGTATGTTGTGACAGAAAATTTAAAAAAATCATTGTAAAAGTAAAGGGGAAATATGAAAACATGTTTCTTCTACATAGTCCATAATCACATTAGAAAAAAATCCATGCTTTCTACCAAAACATCCCAATTTGCAATTTACAATTGAATTATACGTTGTAAGATGTTTTTTTTTAGCAGAGTGCATAATTTTAACAAGGGAAAAGATTTGTTGATATTTCATGCATGATAAACAAAGCATATTCCCTGAAGTTTTTATTTCAGACAGCAAAATCATCTCCATACGCTTCAGAAGGCTCCTGTCTTGTACAGATTTATACCTTTAGAAAATCAGTGGGCTCCTTCCCTGAGAAGCATGAAGTATTTCAGGAAAGAAGATACTGACGTGCTTTTTTTTTCCCTGGCAGCTCTTACAGTCTGAAAGATCTGGGATACCGGAATATAGTTCTCAGATTACATTTTGCAACTGATGCATGTTTGATGATAAAGCAAAATTAGCTAATGGATCCCATTATTTCTGGTGCTTGCTTTTCACAGATCGTATTCATCCAGGCATCAGCTGAAGAGTTTTCTAAAGTCAATTAGTGCAAGAATGCTGTGACCAATGGAAAAACATTTGATGCATGCCAGAAAACAGATCTTCCCAGCTCTTGGAAATATGTTCTGAAAACAAATAAGGATCACACAGTATTTTTTTCCTACGAAAATATTTAAAATATAAAGCAAAATTTTTGGTTTAATTATTATTCTGTGAGGAAGCTCTATAGCATGAGTTCTAGAACGTAAGGATATAGATTATCCTGATTGGTGTGAATACTGACTCCCATTTGCAGATTATAAATGTTAATGTCACACTGAGATTGTTAACGGCAACCAATTTGTACTGCAGAAGTTGACACAGTGACACGCATATTCATACTGAAATTCATTGCATGTAAATAATTAGCAATACAATAGGTTACTCAGGACCAACTCTTAGCATTGCTATTTGGGAAAAATCACAATTAAGGGTTGTCTTGACTTTAGTTTTGAATGAATAGGATAACTCTTCCAGTACAATAAACAAAAGAAATACGAATCCCATCTTGGATCCAAACATGCAGACAGACATTCAGGCTTGTTGGTTTAGCTCTGTTACCTGACTTGTTGCTGAAACCTCATAAAATGTTGTGACTTAAATTTACAACACGTGTCCTATTTACAAAGGCTAGAAATGCATATATGAAGTTACTGTAGTTTAGCAGGAGAGTGTATTAACTGCTCATTTTAGAATCTGTCCGTACATTAAAGGATAAAATCTAAAAATCTAGGACTTAGGTTTGAAATGTGAATTCATCTATTTTCAGCCTCTCTTGCAGTGCACAAGGCCTTAGTGAAATTCATTGACAGTAAATTAGAATTACTTAAATCTCCTGTACATCCACAGAAGCTGCGCTTAAGCACGTGTGCATGAGCTCATACACCCACACTTTTGCATGTCAACAGGAATCAAAGTTGTAAGAAGCTGACCGGGCAACAACCCAGTACCCCCAAGCTATACAAATAAGCCAAGAAGTAAATAGAATCACGTACATGAAACAATATTTTTTTTTTTTTAGAACAGAACGGCATTTCCAGGCTTCCTGCTGTATGTTGCTGCCCCTGGAGGCTGCTGCTCAGTTTAGTTCCCTTATTTAGCAACTAAACACAGCAGGGTCCAGTGGGATCCAGCTGCCCTCTTTCAACTCTTCTGCAGAGACTTGTCATCCTGGGTCTTAGCTTCCGCAGGCCTGTTGGGATCCTTTCTACTTTTCTGTGCCAAAGAAATTTGGGGAAGAGTGACTGCAGAAATGGACACCTGTTTTGCACATCTTTAAAATGCAGGCTACTTGCCTCGGTTTTGTTCAGGTTACAAATACGATATCACGCTCTGTGATCTGTAGGTCTACATTTCTCTTTAAATCTCACTTTTGATGTCATGCGTACAGAAGGATGCTGTCTCAGGTAGGTGAGAAGGTGTGATTATTGTTATTGGCTGCAGAAACAGGCTATTACATATGCACGTGCTTAATTTGCTGAAACATCAATCGCAGTGTAGAGCAGAAAGAGGTGGGTTTCTGTGAAGTTATATTAATCTCTACTGAGGTCATTTCTATTTCTGATTTTGAATCTGTTTGTTGTTTCAAGTGAAACATTTTTCCATTGCCTGTGGTAATAGGGCAGATAAGGCAGAAGCATCAGAGCTCATGAACTGTTGTGTACTGACTGACCTACCAAAGAACGGAGACATTTTCTCCAGAAACTGAAGCAGCTGAACTCTGAAGGAGAATGAACCCTTTTGGCAAGGCTTTGTAAAGGCTCTGGATGGAAAATCTTCTGTTTATGAAGCAGAGAGAGCAAGCAGAAATGTAGTGACTGTCCAGCTTGTAGCATTAGGGGAAAATAATATTAGTAAAATAATATGAATAATACATTTTATGCGCCCAGGGCTGAACACGGCTGAGTTATCTGGACCCTGCACACTGCCAGGAATTGTGGAGCCATCAAACCCAACAGAGTCCCCGTCTGATGAGGCATTGATAAAGTGGCTGTTACCTGTGACCAGCTGTAGCTCTTGAACTGAAACAGAGGTCGGTGCTCAGTGTCTTGTTACGTGTTAACAGGTGAAGCATTTTAAAGTAATTCGTCCACCCCACCAAGCCCTCTGTTCAGGGAAAGCAGTGAAGAAGTCGTAGGATCTGGTATCTCCAAATGACTCTTTCATAATTCATTCCTCCACTGTTCCCAGGAGAATCTAGCCCATATTATCTACTCACTAGGAGATCTACACACAGTTCACAGAAACACAAACACATGCAGCATTACAACACATGTATTAAAATGACTTTTTTTTTACAAGATCAAAAACAGATAGAAAAGTGCTGTGGGAAAGCTTTTACCAAATAAAAATGTCTGTGGAGGCTTGATCATATGTGGGCCTGTGAATAACACTCGGGAGACTATAAACTTTAGACAAACCAGATGGTGAGACAGCAAACCAGATGGTTTTATTTATGCAGACAAAGTTCACGTATAGTGAGGTACTTTGTTCTTCTAGAGAAGGTTTCACACGCAAAGTAAAAGAATGATATACATGTCCTATGATGATGGACCGAAACATTCATACGAATGTCTCATCAAGTAGTCCATTGTCCTTTTGATAGAAATATCATAATTATATCACTGGGACACTTGTGGGCTGCTCTTGTATATGGTGTTGCTTCTTTTTACCACAGTAGTATCCAAAGGCTTTAGTGCGGATTATAACCAGCTTTTGTTACGTTATAAAATTGCATAGGAAGATACAGTCCTTCCTCAGAAGAATTTAGAATCTAAGGAATATTAAATGTAACGCAGAAGTTGGGCAATAATAGAAGAAATTAGGAGTTAGATAATAGCCTTTTATTGAAAGAATTTGATGAGTTTCAACTAGGAACAAGCTCTCCTGTTCAGTATTTATGAGACGGATAGAAAAACAACCTTGACATTAACCAAACTGACCTTCTAGTCCTTCGGGTTTAGTTTTACTTCAAACCCAGAAAGACCGTTTGTCTTAACCGTAAAGTATATGCATACCTGCTTCTCCTTCTCTTTTAAAAGCTCCCTTATCAAAACCTGTTGAAATCTCAAGGTCCCTTGAAATGCCGTATTTTGTGAATTGTCATCTGTACTCATTCAGATGTGCTTCAGCCACTCTAAGAAACTGTTACTGACTGGTAGGGGGCAGTTCTCTGACAGAATGACAAACAATAGGTAGATTCCAGATTATTTAAATGCAAAATTAACATCTTATTTTAAAAATCTAACCTTTACTGCTCAGTAGCCTCCAGCAACACAACAGTCATAGCAACTGGCGATCTATAATGTCCTAACACAATTTTCTTTTGAGTGTTTATTTATGTCATAATTTCACAGGAGCTTTTGACCTCGATTTTTTTTTTTTTCCTGATGGTGCTACCTGTATTTTCTTGCTGATCTTGGAAACAAAATATTTCTGGCAAGTGTATTTCCACGGTCTTAACATAGGTGTGGCGTATAGTAACACATGTATTGTCACTAGCAGATTAAGAAGCAAGAGAAATTTCTTTGGTGACTTTCTTGATGTGGTTTAAAAAAAACAGATGCATGAACTTTTACCATCCCTTCCTTATGAAGAATCACACCTCAATTGTAAACACCTCTTCAACAAAGATCCATTCTCTTCCTATTTACATTCAGTTTTGCTGGGACTTTAATCCTATCCATATTCTTGTTCAGCTACTGCTTTTATAAAAGTGTTCCTTAAGGGTTATGACTGCTCAACAGGGGTTTGGAGATTCAGAAGATACAGAGCAGATAAAAGATTTCTTTTTAGCTGGTGGCAAAAGTGGCAGGCTGATCTAAACGTTAGAAAGACCACCTCATGATTTTTCCTGGCAAGTATTATATTTCCAAAATAAATATCATAGAAATAATGGCACTCGTGTTGTATCTATGAATCATAACAAAAGGAAAATATGTATTTTTAAAAATCAAAATGGCTTGTTTAATTTTATGGCAATCAAAATCAAGGAAAATGTACAATATCTCAGTTTGAGAAAAAACTTAACTGAAAAAAATAAACCGCTGAGCACATCAACACAGAAATGATAGTTCCCCTACAGACTGGCAGACCCATATGCATTTCACACTCCAAAAGAAATTAAATAGGATTTTCATGCAGTTATTGAATACAGAGATTGAATGGACACGGATTGGAGAAACAATAATCCCCTTGCCCTAGCAAGACACCCCTCACAGCATGAGGTACTCGTGCTTTGTACGTGGCCCTTCGTGCCCTAACAGGGCCTCGGATGTTGTGTCACCTCAGTGGGTCAGATGCTGCTCTGGGCTCCATGGGAATCCCTGAGTTCATCATGGTTTCCTCACAAGGAATAAAAATGCGGTGTATCAACCATACAGCATCAGAGGAAGGTATTACTCAGAACAGTGAGCAATAATCCTCCCACACTGATCTTCGCTGCCTGTGGTTATACGCAGTAGAAGATACTGTTGATGCGGGCTTGCAGTCTTGTCAAGTGAAGGGGTTTGGACAGTAGTGTAAGTGTGGAAATACAAACTCTGGTGATTTTATACCACACAGAAATCAGTATTTAGATGGGAAATGAACCCAAGGTTTCGAAAATGTTTAAAATGTGTATAGCGGGAGGTGTCTGACTGCCAAAGGAATACAAAACCCCTGCCTTGAAGTAATTTAGGAGCCAGAGTCCTGTTTGCAGAATGACATAGATTCAGAGTATATATATAATTGAAATTAGTTAGATGAGACTTTTTAAAGTGTTTGTATCTTTTGAAAATTATATTCCAGTTCATTATCACTGGAAGTCTTTGGAACATTTATTTTCTATCCGTTGTGCTTTCTGTATCGAGTGGAGTAGCCCTCTCTGTTCTAGCAAATCCATTATTTGGTAGGAGCTGAAAACAAACAGGTCAAGTTTCTCACAGACAGGCCAGGGTTGTGCTTGGGACAAATGCAGCAGGACTGAGAGAATGTATTCTGTTGGATTGAAAGAAACTCCGGACTGTATTCTTATATAAACACTTTTTATTTTCCCTTTTTTTTTTTTTCTTTTTTTTTAAGATCGGAGTTAAAAGCTCTTGAAGTCTGTTTATTGTGCATTCTGGGCTCGGTTGCTAGTCATTTATTTTAAGAGTTAAGGTATTTTGACCAAAAAGTCCCATATAATCTCTCCAATGTAATTCCATTCCGTGCTCAGTGACATTTTTGATAGATAAGACATCAACGTAACTTTTCACAGTCTTTCCAAAACCAGTTTAATGCTAAGTATGTATTTTTGTTACATTCTATGGAGCTGATATTATTATATTTTTTAAATCCATAGACGGCATCAGGTTTCAAATGTATTTTAATGTATTAAATGTTTGGACCTTTTTAATTAAAATAATGGAATGCTTCAGATTTTCCGTAATGTATTAATTTTTAAAACATCATTCATAAAGTTCACATATCATAGAGAGAATTTTAAGCACGCTTCAATAAAATATTAAAATGTGATATATTGATTTATCATTTTGAAGATAATTTTTTGCAGTGAGTTGTATCTTGTATGACTTTGAGGGGATACTTGCCTTTCAACAGCACAAAGAGTTGAACCACCATTTGTGTAAAAATTTTGAAAAGACCATTTTGTCTCTGTATGATCTCAGCCTGTGCATGTATGAATTTCCTCTATGCAATTAGCAAATCTTCTGAATGCAAAGACTTAAACAAACTAACCAATAGTTTTGACTGAATACGCACAGAGGCCTTGCCTTCAGCATCAGAAGCTGCATGGTCCCCATCAGTCTTCCTGATTTAATTTTAATTCAGTGCGTTTATTGATTGCTCGCCAAATGTGGCCACTTGGAAACCGCAGCAACTGAAATCTTGCTTTGTGTAAAGCAGTGTCAGTGCAAACTTCTCTGCTTATGGTTTGAGATGCACATTTTATCTGAAGTCTCTAGGTTCCTGTTAACATCTGCATGTTTGTATTTCAAACTTTGTTGGCACATGTCCCTAAGTAGCGATGTGACAACTGTTCAATAGGCAGCTCTGGTCCAAACTATATACCTCTGCTCTAAAGAATAGATGTAGTTATTCTTTCCCCAACATCCAAAAGAAACAACCACTTCGTGGGCTGTTCTGAGAATGAGAAAGTAATCTCAAAATGCACTTTCTTGCTGCTTTTCCTGCATTAACTCTCCAGGGGAAAGACTGGGCAGAGGGTTCGGGTCAGATGAGAGTTTACATCTTGTGCAGTGCCAGCTCATACCACTCGGACTACACTATAAGAACCAGATGATGATTTCACATGTGACTGTTGCATAACTATCTAGTGATCAGACCTCCAGCCCTTCTAATTTGAGCTAGATTTGAAATCAGTTCGCTTAAAATGACCTTTGCCACTTCTGTCATCTGTTCGGCATCCTTGTAGAAGTGCTTGTGACTAAAGGCCCTCTCAAACACAACTGAAAACCACAGCAGGATGTTTTTTTCAGCCAATGATCCATCTGTCCCTTTCCCACTCCACATGAATGTTCCTTCCATCTCTGCTCTCCTTGATAATTCACTCCGTATCCTTCACCCTTTTGTCTCTCTTTGCTTTGTCAGAGAATCGTGACAAGCCTGGAAGAGACTCCGTGCTGATCTAAGTGCATGTGAGTGGATGGGGACAGGGAGGGCAAAGCTGGTGCCCAGCCCTATGTAGCTGTGGGTGCCCTTGGACATGGGTCAGCATTGCTGCCGGCTGCAATGGGGTGAATGCTAAAGCTCCCTTAGCTTTTCCATCACCGCCTAGCGACAACCGTACCTCCAACCCCATCTTTACACAGCGGACAAGCTAAGCCGAAGTGTGTTTGCGCTAACTCAAATACGTCTCTACTAATCCCCACTAACGAACAGCTAGAAATCAGCTAATTCACATTAGTATCACTTACTCAAAAATCACCATTGACAAAATGTTGTTATTAAACTTTGACGCAGATCCAAAAACCAACACTCTTCAAGCTGACTTTGTCAGGGGGCAGGAGGAGCGGGGCTGCTCCTCAAGGTGGGATGAGCTGGGAGCTGAGGGTGACCCAGTGCAGGCAGTACCTCCAACCAAAGGGGCACCATCCCATGGGGACTGAGCTGGCGGCTGGTAACGGGTTCCATTTCACATTTTTTTATTAATTTGTTTTTGCAAGTATGGCTGCTTCTTGATTTGCCTGTTACTGTGAAAATCCCGCAGTCCATGGATACCACCTACTTATAAAGAGAAATATTACTGCCTTAAATTGCTGGCGGTTTAGTGTAAAAATATTGTGAATTAATTAACTTTTTGTGAGCTTTGGTCCTTTTGACCTCTCCAAGCACTCTTCTGGCAGTTTGAGAAGCGCTGCTCTAGCCGATAGCTTATATTGTCAGCAAACTGCTTCGGCAAATTAAAAAGAAATACTAACCTGGAAGTAATCAAGCAGCTTTCTTGAACAGGAAGGCACTTCTACTGAGCTGCCTGCTGGCGTTTAGATAACTGCAGTGTTTATTTGTGGTCAGATTGTCTCTAGAGGCCTCCACCACCCTGAAGGGTTTGCTGTTCTCCCCTCCGCAGGCACGTGCATCCGGCGTCACCCCACAAACAAGAGGCTTGAGAACAAACAGGAACCCGCCAACCCTGGGTGGGGGGAAGAACTGCAGGGCCAGCGCAGGGACCCGGTAAGGGACAAGCAGGTGGTGAGAGGCCAAGCTGTGGGTTCGGCGGGGCTGAGCCCTCACCCACTGCTGCCCCCACAGAAATCCACTCCCCATTAAAATTTAGATTCCTCCATTCACAAATCGTCACCGACGCTTATATGCTCTTTTGAAGCCCCGATCGCTCTGTGTTTCCCCATCCCACAGCCCCAGCAGAGCCCTGGCTGTGCCACCTTTCCTTGCACACCCAGGGCTCCCTCTGTGCCATCTTGTGAGGAGAACAGGAGGGATTACGGATATCGCTTTTAACTCGTTCTGCAATACTGCACTACCTTCCTGTGCAAGCTATACACACCACTGTATTTAGGTTACTTTAGCCCAGGTATTTTATGTTCTTCCGAAAAAAAAAAAAAAACCAACAAAAAAAAGGCGGGACCAGCTTCATTTGTTTTTTCCATCTGCTTTGTGGCACTTCCAGCAATGCAGAGCAACTGTAAACCCTGCTTAATTGGGCAATTAAACTTTATGACTGCTCTGCAGCCCTGAAGAGATAAAAGGCAGTCAGAATGCACCATGAAATCTCACACATCAGTTGGAAAAACTAAGGATGCACAAACACCTTGTCAGACCAGCCCACAGCCTGTACAGAGAGGCTGAGCATCATCTCTGGCTCTGCTGGGCCATGCTGGCTGCAGGGTGTCCAGACGACAGGTGTACAGAGAGTTAAGGCACAGTTTACCTTTGCAGAAATCTGTTGTTATGTTTTTTAGGGTCAAATCTCACTGTTCAGGAGCACCTCTGATGTAAAATTTCATCTTTGTTTCTAGTAACCCATCTGGAAATAGAGGAATAACTACTGCTAGCAGTCTCATCACCATTTTGTTAGTCTTTCTTGGTTGTGGTCACTAGCACTTTTTGTCTAAAAAATGAAAGTAACAGAAGTGGTCTGAGCGCAGGAGGCGGGTCTGGGAGCAATGCTGGTCCCACTCTCTGCTCCCTGTGTGCTCCTGACCCCATGGGTGACTTTGAACCGGAACCCTAGGTGTCTCCTTTGCAAAAGCTGAGGTCTGCGTTTGAAGCGTGCATTGTAAACCTACCTCTTGCAATGCTTCTTCCGGAGGAGAGGTGTTAAATGTGCCAGGAAGGGGTTAAGTGGGTCTGGCTGTTTCATGAAGGCAGGCATTCTGTTATTCCCGAGGGAAATGGGAGCTGCTTTCTAGAGAGAGAAGGGACATGGGCTGTGCACGGTTCTGAACGACCCGCAGAAAGGCTTAAGATGAATTACATAGAGATTGTAACTAGAATATGAAGTTATTGCTAATACCCTTGTCAGTGAAAACTGTCTCTAGGAAGAAGAAGATTTAGTTTAAGCTTATGTAAGTAGAGCACCCACACAAAACCTACTATTCCTTTTTCTCACTCCATTCGCATCAAAAAATATACTTGTTCTGTTATAAAGGACTTGTTTTGCCCTTACTCTTAGCAGTGCAAGTAGCTAGGAAATGTCCCTTTTAGACTTTGTGGCTGCCTGGTTACCACAGCTTCTCGCTATCCAAATAGACTCACTCTGTTAGGGCTGTGAGATGGGGAGAGATAAACAGAGGGAGCAATTGTGGCTTCCTGCCACCAGCCCTGCTCCCAACGCGAGGCAGCTAAAGCAGATGAGCCGTTTCTGCAGCGGCAGTGGGAAGCTGTGGCCGCACAGGAACAGGGCAACTGAAACGCACAACCCAGTATCCTGAGTGTGGGATAAGTAACGCCAAATAATGCGCTCCCTTCTAGTTCCACTTCACTCGCGCAATAGCTTTGAGGCAGCTGTTTTTCCGTGCAGACGTGCATAGAAAGTATCAGGTTTGAGGTAATGCAGTGGGATGCTCTATATGCAAAGCTTACTGTGGTGGCAGCCAAATCAAAAATGATGTAATGCAGTCATTTATCAGCTGGGATTGTTGCATCAGTGTTGCCTAAGAGTAACTGTCAGGTGTTGAGTTCCGTCATCTGACCTTACATTTTCCTTGTTTATTCGATCTTGGAAGCTGTAAAAGAACAAAAAAGAAAATTTGCTGATGGGAGACAAAATAAGAGAAATGAAACAGAAACAACAAAGGGGAAATTAGAGAAGCACCAGCGATGCGAAAGAGGCAAGATCCAGGACACAAACAGCTCTCAAGCCAACCAGCCTTTCCATTCGCTGGGGTGGGATGTGGAACATCAGAAACTGCAGGGCTCTTTTCTGCCGTCACAGGGCTTTGTAGCCGGAGTCTAATCAGACCCACTTTTGCAGAGTGGGACGGAAATACAATCCGTTTGTCATTTTTTTAACTTGCAGCGAGGTTGCACGGGGTGCAATTAACTGGCACTAACAGCAGCCAAGCCCAGCCGTGTTTCGCGCTGAAGGAAAGTTGCACAATGCTGTGGGTGGCAGAGTGTTCCTGGGGGGCACACTGCGCTGCGGCCTGCGCTTGCATCACTTCCTCAAACACAGGTTGACTGATGTGATATATTGGTATTTTTATTCAGCTGTTTTTCTCAATCCACACGTTACACTCGCATGCTGTTTGCAGGGTTAGGTTTTGAAGAGAAGACCATAAATGCTCAAACCGAGTGCACTGTATTTTAATGTGAGCTCTCCCTGACTTTTCCTTTTTTTTTTTTTCTGTTTCTCTGGCATCTCAGAATGGAAATTCTGCTAACGCACTGAATAAAAAGGGAATGGCTTTATTGAATTAAAATTAGATTCCTTGTGATATTTATCATCATTTTAATTCACTTTACTTTGGGCTGTCTTCAACTTGCGCTTTCTTAATGTGCTGCAGATTTCTGAGTTGACAGCGGGTAACTGTGAGGAGCCAAGAGCTGGTCAGGATGCAACCGGAGTTTTAACTCACAGGAAAGTGTAGGAGTTAGTTTAGAATTTAAGATTTTGTTTTGTTTTGGTTTGTTTTCCATGGGAAAAAGATACCTCTACTCTATCCCCTGTGCATGGGAGAGATGTGAGAGAAGGGCGGTCTGGCAATTTCCTGCTTTCCTAGTTAGCAAACCCCTGACAGCAACTGTCAGCGTCCTACCCTTTAGCCTACTATTTAGCACTGACTATTTTTGATGAAATGATTAACAGAAATGGATTTAATTATGATAAATTACACACTCAGATTCAGTGTCTACCAGGACTGGAGGGGAATGTCACTCCGGGAAATGGTGTTTCGATTTGTCTGGTGTTTCTGCGTGACTTTATTTCATCAAAGTCCATTTGTTTCATTGAATTAGCCTTGATTATGTTGTTACTATTAATGTGGACTAGGCAACAAGTTCAGCTTTTAGAACTAAAAGTTATTATTTCTAGCATTACGACAGTGAAAGATATGGGATGGCAATCAAAAGTAGACATGGTTCATCACTCAAAAATGACAGCTCATCAGCTGAGCTGCGTGAGCACCCTTAATTGTCATGAAAATGTAAATGTGCTTTTTCTGTAGTAGGTTAAATCCGTATATTTAACTTGGTTTTAACTCATGTACAGGTAATGAAACTGCTCAGAATCCTATTTCCAGCAATGGTTACTTGAGAAAAAAATAGTTGGAAGAAAAGGCATGAACCAACAAATTTCCTCCCTTTCCTGACCTATCCAACAAACAGCTAGAAATCAGCTCTTCCTCCAATATAAACTTCACATGGATTATCCTGTTTAATAGGCAGCTTTGGATATACACTCTGTGAATTTATCTCACCTCTTTTTCTTAACTCGTTTGTACTTTGAAGTTCAAATTCTGCAGTTCAGTTACTTCTGCATTAAGTAAAAAACAAAAAACAAACAAGACCCAAACAAAACCCTACCAATTTCATTGGATGTTGTTTATCACAAGAAATAATGAGTCATAATTCTATTCACCTTCTTGATCCCAAACATGTTTTTTTTGTAGGTGATCAGTGTATCTTTTTCATACGCATGTTTCCCAAGGTGAAAAATTCGATCCGTACTGTGTTCTCACACAGGAGTCAGCCGGTATCTATTGTTCATCTCTAAGGCATTTCTACCACTGCTTACCCAAACTGATCACGGTGTTCACATTTGGATCATGGTGGCACAGCCTTCTTTGTAAATTTTATCTCACTTTTGATGATTGCTGACCATTGTGGGAATTTCTAGGTTAATATCTGCTGGGTATTTCTTAGATTACTTTTAGAGGTAGACGCATCTCCCTGTGTCCTTAAGTGGAAGCCTATCTTCCAGATGTGGTTTTGTATTGCATTCTGATGGCCAGGTACCCAATCCTATATTGTCTGCTCTGAAATCAGTATGTATTCAGAGGATGGAATAGTGATCTTCAGATTAGAAAACAGAGGGTCATTAGAGATCTTTTTGACTGCAGAAAAACAGTTTACATTAAAAATTAACCCACTTTAAGTCATTTTCTCCTCTGCTTGATAACGTGTCATTTCCACAAAAGTTATGAGACTCTAGAAAAAATAGCCAGCAGGCGATGATATTTATAAGATAAAATTATAACCTTAAACTTAAGTATTATGGTCTTCTTATATCAGCACTGGGGTGTGACATTAAAATCCTTAATTTAAGGTAGTAAAAATACCAGATCTATAACAAGGCATGCTAAGCTGCATTCCATTTTTTCCTGCTTGGTGGCAGTCTGTTGATCCCTACTTAACTTACTGCCTGTAAAAAGAAACTCTAAATGGGCAGCACCTGGGAAGGTCAAAGAATGACTCTTTGAAAACTCGTGTTCAAATATGCCAAAAAGAAGTGGAGGGAAGTTCCTGTAGTGCTAGCAGAGGAATTTGCAAGAGGTAAGGAAGGCTGCAGCCATGTAAAGGCCTTGGAAAAGGCACGATTTTGCTTCTTTGGTATTGATTGTATCTGAAAGGTCCTGCTTCCCTTCTTCTCCTGCACACATACGTCTTCTACAGATTAGATGGATATCTGTTTACACTGAAAAGGGGGTTTGCCCCCACCTTAGCTCTTTGTCTGTCCTGCATAATAACAGCTGCTAAAGGAAAACACACATTTCTTGCTGCTCTGCTCTGTAATCGCTGACGGAATCTGTCTTGTTCCAATTAAAATGATAAATCATGGGGCCGTGGTAAATTTCCCGTGCTTTAATAGAGCCTCGTTTGAGCCAGTTGTGTTCAACGCGTTGTGCAGTGCGGGGGCTCGTTACTCAATACCTCTCAGATTAAATGAAAGCTCCTTTTGTCCGGGAGCAGGAGCTGTAATGCCAGCACACGGCCGTGCCGCGGGACGCAGCCCCCCTCGCTGCCGTGGGGAATAGGTGCTGCTCTGCTCCACCACCAGCCTCCCTCTGCCTTAAATCAACACCCCTTGAAATAAGCACACGCCTCTCGGATGCTTCAGCGCTCTCTGCTTTCTGTGCAAAATCCTTCTCAACCTGTCGCCTTGCCTTTTGTGAATGCTGCGTCTCTCTCCAGTGGCGGACAAAACAGTTTTGTGGGGCACCCCAGGACCGTACTTTGCCTCATCGTTGCCCAGAATGGTGCAAGTTCCATTTTCAAAGCGTGCCCCAAAATGAACAAGCAAAAATCTGGAAATGCTTACTGCTGCCATTGTACATCCACAGATGCAAGCACAGTCTATGGAATACTAGAACTAATTTTTGTTTCTGGTCGGTATTTTAATGTCAAAGATCTTATTTTCCTAAAAATGCTGATATAGTTTCATTTTCATCAAAATACGGATTTTTGAAAAGCATGCTTTTGCACTTAAACGTATCCACCCAAATTTTGCTCAGAGTTTTGGGGATGTCAGTTCACATTTTGCTTGTAATTCTTTTCTGACTGAGAAAGTGAAGAGCAGGACATAAAAATATTGCTTTATCTTCTCTTCTAAACATTTTTTGTGTTTTTCCACCTTGCCCACAAAGAGAGGAAAATAAAAACGACATAATAGTGGTCTACTTCCTCCATTGCTTTCCATCATTTCCTAGCTCTGACCTAGGCTTGTACAGAATTACACCAATAGTTTGGTGATTTGTTGTTTATCATGTTTGTTTGTTAAGAATTTAAAGCAGTATGAATTACTCAGAAAGAAAATGAAGCTAAAGTTAATGCTAAAACACTATTATTTGTGTTTTACAGGGATATTTTAGATGGTCTACAGTTTACAAGATCCCTGCACTTGATGATTGATAATGTTTTTTCCAGTACACTCTCTGCTTCTTGTAAAGCCGACAAAATATGAGGTGGTAATCATATTAATATTATGGCTATAAGCAAATAATTAAAATTATCCCTCCCAATTTTGATTATTGAGACTTAACTTAAAATATGTAATGTCTTCTTTTGCTCCATACTTTCAGTCATAGCGAAAATCCACCAATTAGTACAATAAATTCTCCCCTGGTTTCACTGGAATGTGGGTGAGATCCTTTAGATTTAAATTATTGTGCAGCTTTGAAGAGAATCAAAATGATTGTACAAACAACTTCTTTAGAAGCTATCTGCAGTTTTCATGTTTCCAACAGATTGCTCAGTCAGAATGCAAGACCTGAGGGTTGTATTTGTCTTTATCCTTGACCTGCGAGTCTCTTGTACCAAGAATGACTTACATTTAAAAAAAAATAAAAGACATTTTTTCTGTCCTCTTCATATGCTAACACATCGGTGAGCAACTGGTTCAGCACACAAAAGCAAGAGAAGTAAAGTTTGTTTTGATTTCTGAGTGCTTTTACATTTCTACATCCGAAGGACGGGAGTGGTAATGGAGTACTTGAAGTACTTGGAAAAAATAATACACCAGTATTAACTATTCAACGAGTTTAGAGATCATGATGGGGGCAGCCTGGGCTGTTTCTGAGCTTGCGGAGTTCCCTATTTTCTGAAAAGAGGAACCGAATGAGGCAATAGATACTCAAAAAAAAGCAGATTTCGCCAGCCGCAGAGGGTGATAGGTAAATTAAGAGAGAAACAAAGAAGGTGGGAGATGAGAGGATGGAGAAGGCTCTGTTACCCACCCGGCTGCAGAAGAAGAACGCTAAAAACCCCAGCGTGACTGCGACAGTGTGAGAGCAACAGGCTACAAGGGAGGGGGAAAGCAGAGAGGCCGTGGCTGCGAGGAGGAGCAGGAAATCCTTCTGTAACTGCCCTCGGAGGAAGAGGAAGGCAGGGAAGGCTTTGGTCTGCTGCGCTGAGGGGAGGAGAGATCTGCACAGAGGATGCTGAGAAGGCTGAAGTGTTTAATGCCTTTTTGCTGGAGAACCCTCTGCAAAGGACGTCTGCTACCAGGTGTCACCCAAGTGACAAAGGGCTAGGGTAAAGAAAACACAAGCACTTAAGTAAGTTTACGGTTCCCAGATCAGCTAGTGAGAATGTCACCTGATAAAACTCATCCTGAAGCATTAGACAGAGTAAGCCTAGATCTGCTATGGGGGATTAACCTCATTCAAATGTAGCCAACTGAAAGCTCACCACACAGTGCAAATGATTTCCTTATTTTAGGGGTCCCTGACCACTCCACAGGGTTCCCCCCACACTGCCCATGGCCCAGGAGCCCATTTCAGCCCCCTAGGACCATCAGTCCCTGCTCTGGTGATGCTGCAGCAGGGCTGCTTTCCAGCTCCTCCCAGAAGCTGCAGGAATACTTAAGTTTAAAAATATATTACCAGGTGGTCTCACTCCCTTTTCAGTAAATATGTCTAAACAAGGAAGGGAAATATCCACTGACCCCTGCAAAAATGCAGATTAAATCTTTTCCCTTGTACGCTCCGAACTGTGGAAGAACCATTCCAAAATATCTGCGTCTGCCACCTGTTCCCTCTACATCCTGACCTCCGTGCAAAATGACTTTGTTTTCCCAGCATGTCACTTAAATGAAGGTATTCACTCTGCACATATCTGTAATACTTGCTCAGCTCTTAGAAACTGCAAGTATTCCGCACCTGGCATATTGCATAATCCAGCCCGATGAAAGAGAAATATGGTCAATAAGTCCTTAACATTACCCTTTCATCTCTTCTTGCCAGCAGCTTGTCTCTCTGCAGTTTCCTTTTACAGGGTGATTTGGAAGTTCCTTTTGAGTAGCTTACATTTTATCTCTGGTTGGACATGAAATAACTCCACACGCTGTACTGGAGGGAACATGTTGTTCTGCTATCATAGGCACAGCTGCCTGGGCAGAGGAGACTATTAACTAATGAGACATCCAGATAAAGTGAGTAGATACCTGCAAAAAAAAAATGCTACCTCATTAGAGATATCCTATCTTGCAGCACAGCTCTTTGGAGAACCCATTTGTCTAGTGAAATATGAAATGAAAGGACAAACACGCAGATGATCCTTTTAAATCAGTTTAATTAAAAAGGAAGGCTAGTCCCTACTTTTACTTCCTTTCATTTTAATCAAGCAAAAAAATGTAATTTGTGTACCGCAGGCAGCCAAAATACTAGAAAAAACCTGCTGCACAGTTTTATCAGCTTAATCTTTTTCTTCTGAATGTCATTTGGCATTTGCGCTCAGAACTCATATGGACAAAATCCTTAGAAAAATATTCAAAGGGAACACTGCCAAATTTGGTGGCTGTGTCCTAGTTAAACTCTCTTTCCTCTTTTAGCTTTGTATTGCAAATGAAAGATACCCAAACAAGACTATCCATCTGTGGAAAGGTTGATTACAGAGGTGCCCGACTGCGTTGTCAATAGAGAGGGAACTGTGATTTATCTTTTTTTTTAATGGAAAAGTACCAGTCCCTCATCAAATGTACTTCTTGTTCAGCAGAGGTGACTGCAGTGGTGACTGCAGAAGAACCATTGCAATCCCAGTCTCCCGTTACCCCCGAGTCAGGAAAGAAGCCAGTAGCACCAGTTCAGCTGCTTCCCAAGTCCTCTGAGTCTGCGGCTGGGTGTTTCTGCTAAAGAGACACAAGCTTGAGGGATCGAGGATATTTATATTTCTTCAACTGTTCTGAAGGGACTTCTCTCACTTCCTTACCACGCTCCTTTCATGTGATTTTTGACTGGCAGTCTTTCCGGATCCAGATTGTCACTGCTCAAAATGTGTCTATTCTAGTGCCTCTTGCCCTTGAAAGAACTCCAAAGAGAGTTAGTGTTTTACTAACTTTTCTTCAACTGTTTCTAAAAGTTATCGAATACAGACAGGCCTTCTCATTTAGGTAAATCTGAGTTCCAAGTGAAAATTCATGTGACAGCCTATTTGTCTCTGAAACTGTCTCCAATACAATCACCAGAGAACTTTAAGAGAGGGAGAGAGCAGGTGAGAAAACGTGGCCACCTCGGTTCTTGGTTTACTAAGAGAAAAAGGTGACTCTGGGTGGTGTTTGGATAGTCTGCCTGGTACTTAGGGGTTGCTCCAGGAAAGAGGACAAAGCAAGTGCATGGGCTTTCCTCTTGCTCCTGTCTTTTTGATTATCATCTTTCACTGCTCATTTCCTTGTGTATACAACCTTTTGGTTGCATTTTTTCCTTTGTCTTCTTCCATTTATCTTCTGGGGTTTGCTGTGTGTATTGATGGCCTTTAGTACCAGAAGGCAGATGTCCAGCCATTGAAAACTGCTTATGTCTAGTCTCTTCATGAAAAAAAACCCACCCGGAGCCCATTCTGGACAGAGGTACATTAGCAGAGTCGTATGGGCAGGTTTATCCATCTGAAATCAGTCTTGTTTAAGAAGGCAGGACAAGTGCATATGGCAAAATAGTTTGGGTTTGCAAAATGTCAGAGCTGAGTGCTTCCCTGCCTGCCCTGGTTTCACGGTGCTGCTGCTCTCCACTCCTTTCCATGTAGGCTTACGTTCCCTCCTGTCAAGGTGTTTGCATTTGAGTGGCGCTTCCAATTTTGCTCAGAACTGTGTGTTTGCTGCACGGTTCACTCCTCGCAGAAGGGCTTTGTCTCCTATGGGGCTTTATCGTGTCCTAGGAGTTGATTAGAACGCTGTGGAATCGGGACCTCTTTGCAGAGTGGTCTGGAAAATGTTTAGCCAGAAGGAACACCTTATCAAGCTCATTAATTACTCACATTTATAAAATTTTCTATAAAATGTCTACAGTTGCATTGATCTAATTTTAGAATGCAATCATAAAGCATTGCTTAGGTTCAGTGTCAAGACTGAAGTATTCAAATCCTTGTGAAGTTTACCTTTCTCCTTCTTCACCTTTGAAACAATCTTCAAATGTTTTCTTATTCACTGCGGTGTTATTGAGGACCTTATGTGTTCAAACCACATTTGTTCACCACTCTAGCACATTTTTTTAAGTCAAATTATAGCTTTATAATAGAGGCCACTGAAGAGCGAATTCATGGAAGTCAGCAAAGAAGATGAAATTGCCTCTGAAAAATTCTGCAATGCTTTTGTAATATGAACTCCAAACAATGTGTCTGGATTTGCAGGCCACTGGATGTCACTTTTGCTTTACACTTATAGAATAAAGCCTGGATTTTTAAGGTCTTTTGCTTTTTACCTACAGATACATTTCTGATACAGTGCTTGTGATATTGGGGATGGCACCTGGTGTCTTCTACTTCTTGATTTCCAGACAAATCTCTCTGAGGATTACCCAGTCCACTGTGTCATATCGCGATAACTGAGGACAACAGTGGCAAAACAGCTTGTAAGAAAAACATCCAAAAGCAGGGAAAGTTCTGTGACAGACCTTAATCCAGGTCCCTTCCTGTGAAGAAGGGTATGTACGTGGCCTCTTTGATCCCATTGGAGGTGACTGTAGGCACCCAATCAGGATCGAGTAGGAGGCTGGACATGATGAAGTAGGGCCTGAAATACCATTTGAAGGACCCTAGTGATGCAACATGGTGGATTGTTCTGTTGCTTTCTTATATTTGAATTATATTTATAAAAGATGGTCCTGGGAGAAAGCCTGAAAGATCCTGTTGATGGTGAATTCTTCAGTGGCTCAGAAAGAAGAACACTAGCAAGTAATTATTACCTTAAAATCACTGTGCCATGAATCTCCTTGCATGGATATTCATTTTTACCGATAAGACTCTTGCCTGTATTTCCCAGGAAGAATTAGAATGTTAAATTTTAGTAGTGGACTATTGAGGTGGAAACATCCTGGGACAAGGAACCAACTGAAGCATAAGAGAAACTTTTTTAACTTGCATGAATTATAAAGTCTTGGTGCACAGAAAAGCTAAAGATGCAGAGCAAATATCTATTGTGTTGGAAAACAGCGAATCTCATCAGAGCACAGAGGGAAATGCACTTCGAGAGAGGGATTAATGTGGAAAACTCCCTTCACCTGACCCATAAGGCTCCGGCTACCACTGGAGCAAGGACTGACCACCCTCAGCCTGGATCATCCCTGGGGTTTGTCAGATGGTGATTCTTCTGCATATTTAAATGCGTTGTATGCGAGGAGGTGTGTTAGTGAAGGAAGACGTTACCTCATGGCAAAGAGAACTGCTCATGACCCTGGTCTCACCGCTTTGTCCTCCCTGCACCAGGCAGGACCCAGAAGCAGGACCGGGCTGCACCCTCGTATCGGGCTGTTCAGCACCTCAAAACCAGACCCGGGCAGCGGGAGTGAGCTCGGCCAGACGCACACCGGGAATAAGTGGCAAACCACGAGTTTCACATCAGGGTTCTGGACCAGACCAGGACTTTCTAATCTGCTGCAATGACTCTTTCAGCAAGTGAGGCAGCACACACAGGAAAAAATGTTTTAACTAGATTTACGTGGTTATAAAGCTGCTAAGAAAAAATAAAGGAGGCTTTTAACCCTAGGTGCTTGCATTTCATTAAAAAACTTAAGTTATTCAAGATAACATACTTGAATATGTATGACTAACATCTTTTTTAATATTAATGTGATTTGACTTTGTAAATCCAGCAGTAATGTGGTACGACAATTGATATCTCAAAAGCATAATTAAGTAATGAATTAGTCATGACATAAAAAGAAGTCTGTTCACAAAAAATACATTTTCATGTATGTCTAGGAAGTTAAAAGAAAAAAATGGTATGACATGGTATTTTTATAATGATCAGCATTTTCAAAAATGCCATGCTTGAAAACTACATCAGGTTTCATATATGTTCTAGTACTTCTGTAGGCCTCGGTTGCCATAGGAACAGCTTTGAGGTGCTAAGTGTTTTTCTAGCATCAATACTTTGCCATCTATTTCCTCCTGCAAACGTCATTCTCAGCCACAACCAAGGGGCAAGCAATGAAAAATGGTAGGACTATAATGTAGGAACACAGTATATCAAAACATCTCCTCATAGTGTGGACACAGTCACCAACGAAAGCGATTTTTGGGTTTTAGTGCAATGAAATAAAATAATAGTACCACTCCGAACCATTGCTGCATTTTTAATACCAAATGCTAAAATATGAGGTACCTGATAATGTTTTTAAGCTATATACAGTACATGACATAAAATCAGATTGCAAGTGATTGTGCATAATACAGCACTGCAGATCAGGAATTCTTTCCAAGATCAGTACATGAACAAGGAAATAAGTGATGTCATTTTCAGTCTTCTTCAGTTTCTATGGCTACTGAAAACCAAGCTTAGAAGCTGAATGATGCATGTGTTTAACATGGCAAATGATTAAAAGTGTAAATAACAGCTTACTTCTGAATGTTATTCTGGCTTCCTGTACTTGAATTGCCTTTACATGAGGTTGAGATGAGGTAGAACATAATTACTTGTTAATTGCTTTTCAGAAAACAGACTGCAAGAAGAGATGTCCAGCACCAGGAAAAGTTAACAGGCATGAAAACATTGGTTTATATTGGAGCTGAACTTTCCGTGGCACAATAATATGTTTATGCTCAGCTGCTGAGGCTCAATCCGGTTACCCAAATGTAGGCATCTTGTGTAACTTCACATGAACCAAAGGTCATCCGCCCTCATCTCTACCTGCCGCTCGACAAGGGTGTAGGTTTCCCACGGATCTTGTGTTATCAACTCTGATGGGTGGCTTAGATACCTCAGAGCTTCTCAAATAGCATCAGGCACCCAAGTTAGGCAACTGAATTGCTCTCATGATGACTGAAATAGCCTTCAGGCTACTAGAACGACAGCTAAACAAATTCTGGGGTTGTGCTCGGGCAGCAGGCAATGAACTAAAGGAATTATGCTGGGACATGTTAATTGCATCGAGGAATTAGCAGGCAATGAATTTAAAAGTTCATCTGGGGAGGGAACGCAAGAAAAATAGTTTGGGAAATGATGCATTGAACACAAAAAAAAGAAACACAGGTTTTGTGTTCCGATAAGATCACGACGACTGATGTAACCTGCTTGCCTCTTGATGTATCAGATCATACTGGTACAACTTACATGCATCCGAATGATTGTCTGGCACAGAATACTGGAAGTGATTCAGTATTTAAGTACTGTAGCAGGCAAAGCTCCTTTTTCCTCACAGGCCTTACACCTTGCCTCTCTGAGCATTCCTCTTTCAAGCACAGGATGTGTTTTTTAAGGTTCTATGCCAACTGTACGGAGACTTTGTTAAACATGGGCATTTTTTATTTCATAGGGACACATACAATTCCTTCACCTACCCCCCAAAAAAAAATCTATAATTAATCGCTTTTTAAAATTAATACAATTTGATCTCTTCTGGTTTGGCCCTGCTTTTCACTACAGCTGCTCTTCTCCCTGCAAGGCCACCACCCACTGTTTGCTTCACTCAGGTCTCCCTCTCCTCAGCTCCATCCCGCAGGTCCTGCAAGGGCTTCACCTCACACCCCCACCAGCCCTGGACCTTCATCCACCCCGAAATGGCAACGGGGACTGCACCACAGCCACACCAGGGGGTTTCTTCCAGTTACAGGCTGTTTTCTTCCAGATAGCATGGTTCTCTTTTTTGTAATCAAGTTTTTCTTTTAGATCATGCCTATAAGTAGAAATTAAAGGATGTTCCTTAAACAGAAATTACGAACTTGCAACAATTTATGCTTTAGGAAAAGTCTCTCACATCCAGTAGTCCTTTGGATCTCCTCTTTTTGTGTTTTTCGCCTTCTTGAAAACTTGATATATCTGGCAGCACATTTAGAAGAGTATTAAATTAAGGCAGTTTAAATGGACTGAACCTGTTTACTTTTATCCATGTAGGAAATGGAGAGGACTTTATGTCAGATGAATTAATTGAATTAAGATATTGTCTGAACATCAAAATCACCTTCTTCATGCATCAGTGTAAAAAATAAAGAGTGATAAGCAGTGTAGTGCCTTGCCAAATGACAGTATTCCGAGAGTCTGAAACATAACAGGGTCCAAATGCTGTGCATCACATTTGTTCAATTTGCCAGACTGATATTTCCTTTCATTTTCTTTTTGAATCTTCATCAGTTTGATTCTCTTCTTCCTCTGAATCCATGTAAAGTTGTCTCAGGTTTTATCTGATTTCTTTTGTTTCGTTTTTTCATACATACAGTATGTGAGGATGGATGCTAAATTTTATCATAATAACTTCAATCACGACAGAAAAAAAGGTATGACTTCATTGGAGGCTTCACTGTAAAGTGTGAGTTCACCAGAGAGCTTTCATTTTTAAACAAGTGATACTTTATGTGAGTCATTCATGGAGGTATCCAGCTGCATGAGCATATAGTTCATATTGTCTTGCGAGCTGTTCTGGGAACTTCAGGCTGCAATAATGTGATTGGTTTTATTTCTAATGGAAGAGACCTCTTTGACACTTGTATTCACATTTCTTTCCTCCAAAATATTCCAGAATGGTAATTAGCAGGGATAGCAGTAGCAAGCAAATATGACAGAGGAAAAAGCAGTAGATGTAAAGAAACATCAAAATTTTGTCCAGTTGGTTTTGTTTGGGACATGTGTAAATAAAGAAATGCACACTGTACAGCGAGACATGTACACAGCTTGGCAGAGGTTTTATAGCTG
Organism: Pampusana beccarii; assembly: GCA_013399365.1. Classification (NCBI taxonomy): domain Eukaryota; kingdom Metazoa; phylum Chordata; class Aves; order Columbiformes; family Columbidae; genus Pampusana; species Pampusana beccarii. Next base: position 469,407 of record VWYH01006006.1, read on the forward strand.
AAATTAAACTACTCCCTGGCTACAAAGAAGAGTCTCAAACAAATCTCTCAAAAGCTCTCTTTGCACTTCTTTGCATCAACATAAATTTACAGGAGTACATCTAAGAAAGCCATTGTATTTCCATTTTTGTGAGTATTTACTGTGATAATTAACTAATTCTATCACATGGTATGAACTACAGTGTTCTGGGTTTAAAACTTTTTTTATTATTATTGTTTTCTGAGAGTATAATTATGCTGGCCTCCAAAAAGGGATTGGGCAATTTTCCCTGTTTAAAGGGAATGACGAAACGTTGGAAGTATTTGAAGCCCAAGGAGCTTCTGAAAAGATTTATAGAAGTTACTGCTATAACTGTCCAGCCTTGGAGAGCTGCCACTTGGAAGGGCCCTGCTAAGACTTTGAACTTAATTTGTCAGCATCACGTCTTTAGAATGTAATCTGCAGCACTTCAGCTGTCTCCCCAAAACTATAACACCAGTGCCCTGGTAAACTGGGGCAGACATGCATGAGTCTGGGATCCCAGAGGAGCTGGTCACAAAGATATTCCTTGAGAACAGCAGAGACTTCATATGCTATAAGAATCTTCTTTTGGTCCCTCGCTGCGTGCTATTGGCACAAGGCAGTCAGAGAGCAAGGGCTTTGTGGTTCCTTTATGCCCCAATAATCCTGGCTACTAAAATAGCCTTTTTGAGACTGCTGGCATCTCTGCTAGCCTTTCAACTCCCTGCTATACACCAGTCCCAACAGGGTTCCACGACCAAGAGAAAATAAAGTTGGCTTAAAGCCTGTTTTGCACAACCTGGGTGCTGCACTGAACACTCTCTTCACCACGCCGACGATCTGAGCTCGCTTTTGTCGTGGAAAGTTTACGCAGAAATAGCAAGACCGTATTTTTATGGAGTGAGCTTGTAGTATTTTCTTCCTGCTCTAACTGAAAGCTTAATGATAAGGGGGGTAGCATCTGTGAAATGTTGTGTATTATTGTGTAATGCTCCTAGGCTACTGTATTACTGATGTAAGCTCCAAATTCAATACGCTGTTGTTGGGTGTATTAAGAAGTTACTAATCTTCATGCTGTCAAGTGGCAATTGAATTTCTTTAGCTAAAGAGCGCTGCTGATCAGCTGTCATTGAAGCAACACTTTGCTTTTTAAGACAGAGATCATTGACTAATATATTCATCTAGTTTGTCATGAAAAAATGCCTGCATATTGTGCTGTCCACAGAACCTTATGCACAATTATATGTAACCTGATGCTTAATCTGCTAGCACAATTAGCAGGGCTTCTAAGACAACCAGCCTTTGACACTGGCAGCTTAAGCCATCTGCTCTAGCCTGATGCATGGTCTAAAATAAATCATAGCTGTGTCACAACCTAAATATCTGGACTCTGTTTCTCTCATAGTAGAAACAAAATCTAGTCTAGATGTGAGGTACTGAATTTTTAGCAGCAAGTAAAAGCACTATTCAGGCTTAATTTAATTGCCTCTGGGTATTGACCAAGTAATTTTACATTAGGATAGACACAAATGCCTTACATACTTGTAAGTTGAGATTTCTCTCATTGGATTTTTAACACAGTATTTAAGATCTTCTCCAAGAAATATTCGTTTAGTGAAATCCTGACCCCAGTTAATGTAATGGCAAACCTCCCACTGACATTTGTGGGGCTGAGATTTAACTCATAGCCTGAAAGTTGAGTGTAGCTTTTCAATTCATTGGACAGAAACCTGAGATCCAGCAGGAAGGGCATACATTAGATAGATAATAAGTTTATTTCTAGCCTGTATGCCAACAAGCAAGCAAAAACATGTTTATATCATTTGCAATGACACAAGCAAAGCAACTACTCCCTACAAGTACTACAAGATGCAGCATATATTTGTCCCACCCTATTTTTTCTAAATTCAGAAAGATAGCCTATGTTCTGAAGTATTTAATTTACTTCCTGAACCAAGAGAACAGTCACTGCTTTTAAGAAAAAGAGATCTCTAGATTATACCTCTAGGTAACGCCATTCATATCTAATGTACAGAATTTTAAATGCACAAAATTAAGTAGGAGTTTTGATTTTCTTTATTATATATGTACACACACAGTACTTGGAAAAGGTTCATCTGCATCTGTGAATACTTTCCAGATTACTCTGTGAGTGCAAATTATAGAATAATTGTTCTGTTGCAAATTAATAATTAAATTAAACACAAACCAAGATTTCTAAACAACAGTTTTAGAATCGACTATGGAGACCTTGGGAGACACTTCATTATCCTTTTTAATATTACATCTCCTTTTCTCATGGCATGGTCTGTCAAAGCAGCAATTTCAAGAGTTTTCCTCAGATTCCCAGCGCAGTAAACAGCGTAAAAGTAGATAGCCAGACACCGGCAAGTACTTACAGACAAAATTACCTGTGGTGAAGTCGGAGGGAAGAGCACATGTTGCAGGAAGGCAGAGCTTGGAGGCAGCACAGCCGGGCAAGTCGTGTGCATCTGATTTGCCAGCTCAGTGTCCCGGTAAGTGAGACTGTTAATAAAGAGACAGTTCCATTTTAGAAACAGGGAGTCCTCTCGTGCCGATGTGCCGCACAAAGCAGGGCAGTCAGAGGAATGTTTCCAGTGTCTATTACTCTTTCTTCACCTGATGTGATTGGCAAGAGGAGCATGTGGACCCAGATAAAAAGAGGGGCTGCTTCATTATAAAAAATAAATGTGCTCTGAGGCTGAGAAAAGCGAAGTTCTTCAGAGGCGTTTCCATCCAGAAAGGGGGGTCTGAGGAAGAGTCAGGCCTGGCTACCTTTCGAGTGAGACATTGTCTCGTCTCGCATTAACATTTTTCTCCCTGAGTGACCTGTTCCTATGAATAAATCATAGTTTGTTTGGGTGAAGCCTTTCTCAGTCACTGCATTTACCTTCTTGGGCCTGGCTGCTGAAGGGCAGCCCCTGGCAGAGGCTGGATCCAGTCAGACCTGCTGCAGAGCAGTGGCTGAGTGCCGGAGGAGCCGCGGCCCTGGGTGGGAGAACATCCCGTCTCCACCCGGGCAGGGAGAGATGGAGGGAAGGAGACAGAGATGGAAGGAGGGAGGAATAGAGGGAGAGAGGGATGGAGGGATGAAGAGAGAGATAGAGGGAGAGAGGAATGGAGATAGGCAGGGGTGGAGGAATGGACGGCACAGCCCACCACGGAATGGGTGGGTATGGGACAGACTGGTGAGGCGTCTCAGGGAGGTTTACCTCGTAGATATGGAAGCAGCTGCTTTTGCACGCTCTGCTCCTCTGAAGCCAGGACATGCACGCAGTGGTCACCCTGATATAAAAAAACAGGAAAAAGCTCCAGTGGTGTGTGCTGTACCAGTACAACTACCATTCTGTAATGTGCATACACTAGTTCTCTGCTGATAACCACAGTGTTTATACAGCAAGTGTTTAGGTAGTCCTGGCCTCTTTCTTCAACATTATGCTGTATATCAGATTTCCAAGGAAAGGAGCTTTTCGAGTTGTACACCACTTCCTTGTGTAATCTTAATAATAAAATTGGCCACAGAAATTTGAATTATGTCCAAACTTACTCCAACTTCCATCTTCAAGTGAAAATGGAAAATTAAGTTTTATCACTGTTTAAATATCGTGAATGAAATGGCTACCAAAGATGCTCAAAGATCCATGGTCAAATATGACATTTAAAGAGAAAGTCCCAGTAGCTGTTTCAATTAATGTACATGTCTTGACCCATTGGAGTTAACAGTAGGATTGCCATTTGCCTGAGCGAAAAAAGACATCACTCAATTTGCCATGCAATTTCCTGGTCTAGGGCTGGACCGAGAACTGGTCTAGGGCTACTCAATCTGGTTACCTTAGCAGGTTTGCATTCAGTAGATCTTGTCCCATTGGAGCAACAGATAAAGCTTTAGCAGGGAGAAGCCAGTTTAGGAAGCTCTCCAGTCTCCTACATCACTACTACTCACCTGCCCGTCTTTGCCTCCCTTCATCTTTTAAAACTGAGCCTCATAGCACACACTCCCACATCCCTTCCCTGCAAAGCCCCTTCCACATAAATCTGGCGTGTATTCAGCCCTGAATGGGAGGCAGAGCACTGATTATTGGTTATCACTGGACAAAATATTTTATTTGAAGTTACTTTTTTTCAGGAAAAAAAAAGCACACCCTGTAGATAAAAGAAACAGTCTCTGCACCTGCTTGTCTTTTCTAAGGCCGGAATCTGATAAAACATTATCTTTCTGCTTTTGGAGACTCCAACAGCATGTGTGTGTGCTTATGTGTTCACTTGCGAAAGATCTCACAATTTTCTCTCCACCTCATCACGAGCCAGTGACTTCTAATCATTCTTTTCTTCCTCTGAGCTCACAAACGTGGTGAATCAGTGCTTTCATTCCAAAATGGAGCCTCCTGTTTCTGAAAGGAATTGCACAGAAAACAACTCATATTGCGTTGCTTCTTTAGCTTTCCAATAACTTCCTCTTAAGGAAGATCTTGTGTTCCCTTACTATTCAGTCACCAGCACACGTAACGATGTATTACTATCTTTAGAAAATTACATCTCAACTACACATTGCTTTAATGACACACACGTAATTGCTCTCAGTTATGATCATCAACCATTATAGTCTCAGAACTATTACAAATTAATTTGTTACTCACATGAAATCGGAGAAGCAAAGGACATACTCTGGCTTCCAGGGATGGTGTGAATATAAGTATAGCCCTTGGGGTTGGGCAAGAAAGTCACAGGTGTGATGCTGTCTGGGCCATACATGGAGGGTCTATCCATTTTCTAACATGGCACTGGAAAGCAGTCCCAGCTGGGCCTGAAATGGCGGCCTAAGCTGTAAAAGAAAGAAAGAGCTTCTTAAACATCTTTTACAATATTTAATTAACGCACATAAATCAGTTAAATAGCATCATATGGGGGAGATATCACCTTCATATATAAGGTGAGTTTCTTCAGCTTGCATTACAATAACATTTGTGATTTCATGTGAATAACTGGTGTAATAGAAAAAAATGTGCCAGACTGAATTTATAAAATGTAAAGCAGATAAAACCTTTATGTTAGCTTTTAACTAAAAACATCTGATTCCAGCAGTACTGTTGATGTTAACAAAGTCAAGGTTATGAACGACAAAGGATAGAATGAGTAAAATAGGTTTATGACATGAATCACGCCGCTGAGTTAACACTAAGAGGAAGCAGAGATTATATATTTATCATTGTAATGTGCACTTCATGACTCATCCAAACGCAAAAAAATAAAGTATGTGAATGATTAGGCAATGAAGATAGGTGTTAGGGAGGGAGGGACAATGGAAAATATTATTAAGATGATAAAAACAACTTGACCTATTCATTAATTCGAAGATAATCTGTTGCTTTTCCAATTAGCCTAAGAATAAATACTTTTTTTTTCTGTATGAAAGACAATTCCAGCGATTTGGATGACAGTCAAATATGTTTGAATGACAGGCTGCATAAAATGATTTAAGGCTTTATTTGGCACATACTTTTCATGTGAATCAGCTTGCTTATTTTTCTTATGATTCCTCACCTCCATGCTTTAGGGCCATAAATCAAATCCTTAGTGTTTAAAAACTGGACGAAGAGTGGCAGCTGTAACATCTAAAGCATCAAGCCAAACCTGTAGTGTAAAAGTTTTTTCTACCAGATCATTATGGGGACTGCAGTCTCTGTTGATTTGGATATTGTTAAAACTTTGGTTTATGTATAACATACAAATCTCCAACTTAAAAAAGGTCAACTGCATGAAAAGCATGCAACAGTAGATAGTAGTTTTGTTCTGCCAACTCTAAATTGTTGGGGGGGTGGAGGTGTTATTATTTTTAGAGCTGGAATTGCGGTTTCCACTGTCTTCATATTTCAAACTTCCTTTGGCTTCCTCCAGTCTACATGGGGTAGGGTAATGAAAGCCATGTCTGACCTAATAGAAGTTTGTCAAATGGGGCTATCAGCTGTTGAACTGGTTATTTGTGCTACCCCTTTAGTCAGTGGAAACGAAGAGGTTCTTCCAAGATTCAAGTAGTTTCATCCACAAGGTAGGAATCTAAAAGGCATGACATGAATCATGTCTCCAAGCACCTATTTCTTTCCACTGTAAGGCAGGATGATGAGAGGTTCATGTCTGAAGTTAGGAGGGATGAGTTCCGCCCTGAAAGTCTGACCTGAGACTGAGTAACTGGGGACAAAGTACAGAGGGAGGACACAGTAAACTCATCTAATGGTTACAGGGCATGACTATGCTATATGTCTGGATTTGACAGGTCTAATTCACTTATCCATTTCTTCCAATGTTTAGAAAACAAAGACGCTATGAGAGAGAGTAGCAGGAATCAGGGAACTGATATCAACCAACATATAGAAATGCAAAGGAAGAGATGTATGTGAGAGAGAAGGTGGTGAGGGACAGAAGAGGTAAGAGAAGATTTTATTTGGCTGTTGTCACCCCAGACACTTCAATGGATGCGCACAGGCATAGCTGAGGGAATCACATTGCTAAGTCTGGATAAAGCAAAGTTGAATGAATCCATGCAGATAAGATCAGAGCTTCTCTGGACCAAAATTGCAGCTCTCGCTTTTAGCATTTCTCTCTTGCACGTCTCTGCTTACTTATGGAGCCTGAGAACGGCAAAACTGAAGCTCTCAGAGCCAGTGCTGTAAGAAATCTACCTAATTTCTTCATAACCAAGAGCGACCAGAAGTCACTCCCAAATATAGAATCCTAATTTTGGGAGATTTCTAAAGCAATAACACCAAGATACATGTCTTGAAAATGTGTCTATCACTAGCTTGGAGATACTTGCCATAAGGTTTCCAAATGGATTCTCAAGGTACTTCTCTTTCTTGCACTTAGCTAGACAACAGGCAGAACTGAATGAAAATGCAGTGACTTTGCATTTTCAAAACAGGTTTGGTGTTGTTCATTGGCATGGAAATAAACGTCTTCTCTGTGCATCAGCACGCATGTTGACGTACATATGTAATGATCAAGAATGCATTAAATAGTAGCTTTCATCTCCTTTGTAAATGATGAGACTTATTTATAATTCTATTGTCTTAAATTGACATGCTTCAAAACCTCCAGCCTGCTGGTGAATTCAACAGACAACAAATGCTTTAATAATCCAGATGTAATCTGGATTATATCATCTGGATTAGGTTGACATTTACCACAAAAAAATGAACCTGGCTGTATTCTGCAATGCTAATCAAGCAGATCACCATGTCATTAGAACATTTCCACTGCATTTTCAAGGATTAGTATTTGCATGAGTAATGGTAGGAGAACAGGACCAAGAACAAATCTAATTTTTAATACACAGCAATCCAGAATCTGTTTATATAAAAAACCTAGCTGGATAGTACCAAAAAAGTCATAATCCTGGGATATTAGCACGAGTGTAAGTATTCAATTGTGTTGCTTTCTGTGAACATTAAACTCACCTATGTGTTTCATCTTTTAAAAAATGTAATGGAAAACAGAAACGGCAACACCTTAGGTCATGAGAGGAAGGGAATACATCATACATAAAGTTTCACCTGAGAGATCTGATTAACATAAACCACTGATGAATTTAGCTGAAACTCTTATAAACTGCTGGGTTCTCCATATAAATATCACAATATTTGTATCATGTACCGACTTTTGTTCACTAAAGTGAGAATCATTAATGATTCCAGAGCAAAACTATTAATTAGGTGCGGTTGGATTAGCAAACCAATGGGGAATAGGGATGAGCTAGACAGAAAGTACTTTCTATAATATGTTTATTTTAGGAAAATACTTACTAATCAGTAGCATTTGCAGGAATGATAATTATACTGTTAATTTTCCGGACAGAGCTAGGGCACTGAGTTTAGTTCCGGGCTGTGTCCCAGACATAACATATAATCTTGTGCAAATCTTTTCAGAATTGGCCTTTCATTCCCGACTCCTTAATTTCTGAGTACTTGGCCTGAATTTCAGACCTGTTAGGGGCATACAGATCCTGTTGACTTTAATTGAAACGGCAAGTGCGTAGCAGTCTTGAAAATGAGTTTCCAAGGCATGTCGATTTGGTTAATTAGAAATTAAACAACTCAAAGCTAATGATTGCTTGGAAATGTGGTCTTAGTGACGCTGCCTCAGTTTCTTCTTTTGCAAAATGGGCATAACATTTTCCATTAATTACTTAACAAGAAGCCTTTCATGAAATGACTTCATCCTATATATTTTAACGCAAATATATCAGCTAAAAAGCGTGGATGAGGAGTAACTTATAAACATTGTAGATAGGCAATTGCACATTGATTGCTGCATATGGAAACTTATTCCTTCCAGATTTTGGTAATGAAAACAAAGCACGTGTGAAAAATGGCTGTGGGGCTCCACTAAATCGTTTACCCACAGTGTCTGAGTACTGTTTCCCATAAAGGAGCAGAAACATTGTCAGTCTTGTGACTACAGTACTGAGGAAGGTGAAAGATAGCATCTTTGGAATGAAACTAAAGAAATATGACTCATCCTTTTTTGTCGCCTGCCAAGCTTACCTTGACATTTATTTCTTTGCTGGAGCGCAGAACATGTTTACAGAAGTTTACTATATGCAAATGCATCTGGATTTCCTCTGAACTGTCAGCAGCTTGCACAACGAGAAGTGAGACTTAGTTTTCCACCTCATGGAATATTCTTTGTTCATGATGGTAAATTAAATGGTAACGTGGGTCTGAACACTGACAGCAAACATGGGCAGCCTCTTATTTTGGAAACTTCATATCCCAGTGAGAACTCTGTAACCTTCCCCTGTCTTTAGAGGATGAAAGCAAAACTTAGACGTGGGTTGGCTGAGACCACTGTGGGTAAGAACTTTACATCTTAGGCCACGTTTCCAAGTGACAAACAAAGCAGAAGTCCTGTAAAGATTGTGACACAGTTTACGGGGTTTTTATGACCTAGGCCATGTCTGCATGAGAAGAGTTGAAACAGTGTATTCCTGATGCATTACAATACAAAGCAAAATGCATTTGTTTAAAAAAAATCGTTAGCGATTTACTCTGTACAGGGAATACACTCACAGTTAGGGATCACCTCTTTGGTGAGGGAGGGTGATTTTCTTAATTTCTCTTTAACTGGAGTGGATATGATGGTCTGATCAAACCAAAAGTTAGTTTAGTTTAATATGGTAATTCACTGACACAAGCAAAACCAGCTTTTGCATGCTTTGCACCTTCTGGACACGTATTCATAAGGGGTTTATGCTTGTAACTAGGCAAACTTCTTAAATGTAGTTAGATTCATGCAGTTTTTACAGTCTAGACAAACTATCTTGGTGCCATACAAATCAAGGCAATTTTGTTTAGCTTCATAAGCATTAAACACAATTGTTGTGCAGTCAGAAAGCAGTCACCAGCATAAAACTAAGGAAGAGTGACAATAGTAAAGGATGTGGAGCTCTGAAATGCATTCTCATGTAGACATTTACCAGTATTTGCAGGTATGGTTTTTACTTCTTTATCAAATATTTTTGTCTTGTAACCACATTGTCAAACCAAAACCTTTTCTTTTATATGTTATAGAAGAAATGCCACAGGTAATTCTTCTCTCATTTAAACAGAATATGGTTCTTATGACAGAAGCATCTGGGCATTAAACAACATACTTTGCATAATAATATTTACTTGGTATTATGTTATGATGACATCAGAGAAGTAACCCAATTTTTTCCACAAATTCTGTATTACTTAGAGAAATTATTTACTCCTGCCTACTTCACATCTATAAAATAAAAGAGAGGAAAAAGTAAGAATTCTATTATTGCAAGAGCAATCTTCGGTGACAGCAGCATCACATGTGTATTATATCCTCACCTTTGTAATTAAAGAAATTTGAAGCTGCTATCATATATAATTTAATTGACCAGATAATAGTAGCCTGGACTATATCTCCTGTTATTTGTTGTGTTTGGTAAAGATGATGATATATGTTTAAGTTCTCTATTCTGTGTATGTTTGATTTTAATGTTGTATATAATTGACTATGTAAGTTGCTTTGTATTTGGAGCTTTTGCTGCATGGCCATAAGCTGATCTACCCGAATAAGTAAACAAATGAGCCCAAAGGGTTGTGTGAATATATGATACCTGGCAGTCCTCAGGGACTCATACTCCAAATGGGATTAGTTTTTTCTTCTGTGAAGACTGATGCCAGGCTTCTTGGTTTTGAACAGCACCACTCTCTTTGAAGAAAAATATATGCATAATTTGGGTTAATTTTTAATATTTATCCAGTGTTTCAACTTTGGGAAATTCAGTGGAGCTACTTTAAGGTGTATCACTTCTTTAGAGGAGCACCGAATAGATTTTAGTTAAAGTTTTCTCCTAGCTCTTTCTGTGCTAATCTTCTCCAGGAATGTATGGACTAATTTGGATTTTTGTGTGTGAGATCCTTCTCTCACTTTCAACCGGGCGATAAGAAGAGCCATGCTGCTGGGGAACCAAGGAGATTAAGGACTAATTCTCATTTTCATCTCCTTGTGCTAGTCAGGATCAAACTTCCCCTACAAGCTATGAACCTGCTCATTTAAGGGAGCCAAAGAGAGTTGTGTCTCCTCAGACCATTGCTTGTAATCACCAATTTCCCAGAAACTTTAAGTGCAGCTTTTGGAATAGTATCTGACCATAACATTCTCTGACATCTGTACACTTTCAAAATGTCCTGTACAAACACAACAACTGCACGAACTTACTCATGTACAGGTTGACCACGAGTCAGCAATGTGCCTGTGTGGCCAAGAAGGCCAATGGTATCCTAAGATGCATCAAGAAGAGAGTGACCATCAGGTTGAGGGAGGTTCTCCTCCCCCTCTACTCTGCCCTGGTGAGGCCGCATCTGAAGTACTGTGCCCAGTTCTGGGCTGCCCAGTTTAAGAAGGACAAGGAATTACTGAAAGGAGTCCAGCAGCAGGCTACAAAGATGATTAGGGGCCTAGAGCATCTTTTCGAAGAAGAGAGACTGAGAGAGCTGGGTCTGTTCAGCCTGGAGAAGAGAAGGCTGAGAGGGGATCTCATCAATGTTTATAAATATCTCAGAGGTGGGTGTCAAGAGGATGGGACCAGGCTCCTTTCAGTGGTGCCCATCCACTCAAGATGAGGGGCAACAGGCACAAGCTGAATCACAGGAGGTTCCATTTGAATATGAGGAGAAACTTCTTTACTCTGAGGGTGCCAGAGACTTGGAACAGGCTGCCAAGAGAGGCTGTGGAGTCTCCTCTGGAGACATTCAAGAGCTGCCTGGACACATTCCTGTGTGGTCTACTCTATGTGTACCAGCTTTAGCAGGTGAATGGGACTAGATGATCTCCAGAGGTCACTTCCAACCCTAACCATTCTGTGATTCCTTTGTATTTTGGGAGTCTTGTGCCCTCATGTCATTTATTTAATTAACTGACAGTATGAAGAGCTAGTTTTGATCCCTGCATGATTAGACACACTGAAAGTTTCCTACTATGAATCAGAACCAACCTCAAGACCTCATTTCTCTGACCTGAGTGTGCTGTCACCAAACATGCCTCCCATGTTGGCTCAAGAACTTCTTCAATGATGTCCTCTTTCCTTTTGTTCAAGATATGACCTGGCAGACACCAAAAAGCTAATGCCCATTTCAGGAGGTATGAGTGCAGTGGCAGGAACGGTGTAGATACATCTACCTTTTGGCACTTCCATTAGCCATGCTGAAGCCCTGTTTTTAGGTTCCCTGTAATCTAAGTGGAGGGTCCTGATTTAGGATGTCACTGTAGAGGGCATTTCCAGGCCAGAAATGCTTTTCATCTGGCTAGGACAATCACAAAAGACAGGGAAGCCCCTCTGTACTCTGCCTACCTGTTACAGAATTGCCTTCTACCATAATTTAGCAGCAGAACCTGTCTTTAAAGGTGTCATCAGCTCTCAGCACTGTCACTGTGTCTGGCACAGGTCACCATGCCATCAAACTAAGCAGCTTTACTCTCTTCCTCAACACTGTCCACCTGGGGCATCAGAGAGCAGCTAACAGATGCCATCCCTTCAGAAGAAACCCACCTCCTCCCTTGGTTCAAGTAGATGATTTCACTCAAAGTGACAAAAAAAGCCATTGGTCTGCCCTAGATAAGAAACTACATGTAAAAAAGAGTTAATACTTGTGAGATGGTTTAAGGTCTTAGTCAGGAATAATCTACTTTGGAAAGCCATAAGAACTTACGTAGAGCAGATGCAACGTGTTTCTCTGGTCAGATGGGGCTAGGGATCAGGCTATAACTGCTGGCTAGTTATAGGAATGAGCCTCTTCTGGGGAGTGAAAGAACTCCATCTTAACTGTCAAGTTTGTCTTTAACAAGAAGCCTAAAGTTACTTCAAATTAAAAATATAGTATCTCTTAAAAGAAACTCAGGTGAAACACTCCAGAGGAACAGACTGGCTCGAAACTAAGCTGCCAGAGTCCTACAAAGTTAAGAGCAATACATTATTAAAACAGTTGCTATGAGATATTTTCAGTATGGGAGTTGATATTAAATACTAAAATATATACAGTCACTCTTAATATAAGCCACGTAAGCCTAAATAATTACAAATGCATGGTGAGCGATGAATGTACTAGGGCTCCAGATGACTAAACTCAGATTTCTCTATGAATACCCAGACAGAATCTGCGGTAAACCACCTTTACAGCATTCCTTATGTCTATTGCAGTTCTAAATCAGATAATTATATCAAAGCCTTATTATTCTGGTAGTTGACTAACATCTGCTCGCTTGCCACAACAAACAAGCTGTACGTTAACAATGTAATTTCTTTTGAGATATAGCTTAGTTGGTGCCTCCCCTGAGACCAGAAATCTGCATACCAAACTTCATAATTTCTTGCTAGCAGGAAAATTTTGAAAGGGGTGTTTATTAAAGTCCAATTATCCATTTGATTGGTTCATTTTTATAAATAGAGGGCCATATTATTCTGTATTTACACACCACATGAACTGTATTACTCCACAAATAGTGTCATTGCAGTGATTTGCAGTATGGAAACCCTTGCACGGTCGAGATACTATCTTCTCAGTTGCTAAGAAGGCTCTAATCAAAAGAAAAGCATCACACTTGATTTAGGATGAAAAGACACAGAAAGCCAAATGAAAATTTCCAGGTGCTCTATGGATTTGAAGATTGGACTGTATTCCACAGATCTCCTAAATACTCACTTCTAAATAAAGCTGTGAACCACAGATGCTCTACTAATTTTAGGTTTGAGTCTATAAACACTCTAGAAAAGTAAATGAGGTTCCAATACAGCATGTAATTCTTGTTTTATCACTGGTACAAGGCATATACACAAGCTAAAAATAAAGAACACTATTTATTATTTTATTTTAAAGTTCTGTATTTGATACTGTCTATTGTATGTAGCAGTATTCATTCTTTATGCAACAAAAAGAGCTGCTGATGGAACTCATCACTTCCCTATTTAAACACTGTTATGTCATCTATCCAAAATTCTAGTGTTTTGTAGAAAATTTGATCCAAATGCAAGCACATGAAATAGAGGTAGGAAACATTAATTAAAAATCTAGGCCGTAGCCATTCTCTATCTTTTGTGTACCAAAAGCATTGAAAACAATGCTGTCTTGATGAAATCCTCGGATTTTTAGTAAATAACAGCAGCTACTTTTAGGAATACTTTTCTTTCCAAACTATCGCTTGGCTTAAAATCTATTGTTAATTGTCTCCTAAAATCCATTGACCTTATTAATGCAACAGAGTAAGAATATATGCTATCAGTTGTTGGCTTTGGACGAGGCAGAGATAAATATTGTCAGTCGTTTTGCCATTCCACTGAGGTAAACAGCACACAAAGATGTTATATTTTCACAAATTTATCCTGAATCAATACCATAATGACTTATGCCGCCTTCACAGTTCCTAAGATAAGCAAGGTTGAGCTAAGCCTGCACTTGACTGGGAATCTTCCAAGAAAAATATACAGTGCTATGGAAAGCGGTGTCAGTGCCTGTTGGACCCTTCCTTCTGACTCATCATGAAACACATTCCCCAGCCAGTTGCTAGGAGGTGGTGTGGAGTTCAAGATGTCGCTTCTAATGGACCTGCAGTGTATACCCTACTCTAAATGTCTGTGTTCCCTGTTAACCACTTGCCAGATATTACTGCAAAATTGGGAGAGCAAAGTGGTGCCTAATGAGGAAATGTACTGCTTTGACTATGACTGTAGGCATCACGAAGTCTTAAAAGACGTTGGTGCAGATAAAATCATGGAGACAACACAGGATCAGGCAGTCTTATCCCATCTAACAGCGATTATTAGGAATTCCATGAAACCTGCCATATCCTCTATGTGTTATATGATCACTTGTGATCACTCCAGAATAAAACATAAGCTTTAAGGCCCCTCAAAACAGAAACCCTCTGCTGCTGTTGAATTTTATGTTGGTGGAAGCCATTTGAGTAATTAAAGCCTACGGTGTTTGTACTCAAAACACAGACTGAGGAACCCAGATCCAAATCTGCCCTAGTGTAGCCAGCGTAATGTATTTTATTCTTTGGATTAATTGGTTCAAAACCTGTTGAATTTAATGGCAGTCTCTCCATTGACCTCAGGGAGTTCTGGGCTGCACTTTGCATTTGGAGACTTGTTTGCTAATAAGCCTGTAGGGAGCAAGTGCATGCTTGCCAGCAGCTCACCTCACTAAGAGTCTAACTTCACAGGAAAGGAAAAAAAAAATAATCCCAGCATGGACTCCCTAAAAAGGGGATTTTGTATAGAGCAATAAAGGAATTTTGTTTACCTTTTCATAAATGAAAGCTTTAAGATTCAGTCAGCTGTTTCTTCTTTAATAACTTTTCTTAGAAAGTATTTATGAGAATGGCAGGAACATGAGCACACTGTAATTCAGATCACGGGGCATTGCTTGACAATGTTTAAAGATCTAGTAGCCAAAGAAATGATAGGCAAATGTACCTTTGGGAAATTAAATTTTGTCATATTGCACAGCTTCAGACAATGACAGAAGATGAGCAGCTGAATTTATGTCATCTATTTTTTCATGATTATTGGTATGGAAAATAGATTACTAACCATGATTAGCTCTGCATCAGCACATGACCTCTTCCTTTAAATAAACTGTCCAATGTCAGAGAAGTGAAACATCAAATGAAGTCCTGGCAATGCTCTTTCTCCATCACATCATTAAAATTTTATATTCAGGCAAAGCTTTTGGGGTGAAATAGCTTCGTGTACCGATGTATCTGTATTTTTAAATACGTGACAAAACCAGCTATTACATAAGTTTCTGGGGTGGGTTTTTCCTTAGTGGGGAGAACAGGACAAAACAAGAGGAGCTGGTACGTGCTGTGAGTGAGGCTCTTGCAGCCACGTGCTGGGCTCCTTCCAGGAATGCTGGCTGCTGGAGCCAGCGAGAGACCCGGCTGGGAGAAGGGCTCAGCACCCAGGCCAGACAAAGTGGTAACAATAACAAAATCATTCACTGGGGTGACCTCATTGATGTTTATAAATATGTAAAGGGTGAGTGTCACGAGGATGGAGCCAGGCTCTTCTCAGTGACAACCAACAGTAAGACAAGGGGTAATGGGTTCAAGCTGGAACACAAGAGGTTCTGCTTAAATTTGAGAAGAAACTTCTTCTCAGTGAGGGTGACAGACACTGGAACAGGCTGCCCAGGGAGGTTGTGGAGTCTCCTTCTCTGCAGACATTCAAAACCCGCCTGGACACCTTCCTGTGTAACCTCATCTAGGTGTTCCTGCTCCGGCAGGGGGATTGGGCTCAATGATCTTTTGAGGTCCCTTCCAATCCCTAACATTCTGTGATTCTGTGATACACAGTTGTGATGTGTTATTTTGTTCATATGCATTAGGTACAGACACCCTTACAGCAAAGGAAGAGTATTGTTTAAAATTACTCCCGTGTATCCATGGAAGACAGAACCAATCATAGAATCATAGAATAGTTTGGGTTGGAAGGGACCTTCAAAGTTCATCTAGTCCAACCTCCCTGCAATGAGCAGGGACATCTTCAACTAGATCAGGTTGCTCAGAGCCCTGTCCAGCCCAACCTTAAATGTTTCCAGGGATGGGGCATCTACCACCTGTCTGGACAACCTGTGTCAGTGTTTTACCACCCTCATTGTAAAAAAACCTTCCTCATTTCTATCCTGAGTCTCGCCTTGTTTAGTTTAAAACCATTACCTAGTTTAAAACCATTACCCCTTGTCCTCTCGCAACAGGCCCTGCTAAAAAGTCTGTCCCCCTCTTCCTTATAGGCCCCTTTTAAGCACTGAAAAGCCAAATCTGATGGTGAGGAAAGACCTTTTCCAGAGAGCGTGGCCATGAGCCCTGGCAAGGGATCTCCTTTATGGCAAGGGCACTAGGCCAGGGTATATATTACATCACACGTGAGGTTCTCTGATTTTAAGTCAGCTGGTTCAGACAGAACTAAGTCAGAGCACTGCACAGCGATAATTACTAGCTGAGACACTAATTGGAACAAATTGCCCTTAGGGGCAAATTAAAAACAAAGGGATAGAGCTTCCCATGATCTTTGCACTGCTGAATCCCTTTGCAGCAGCAAGTTCTCCGTCACCATGGGCAGGGGAAGCAGTGGGTTCTGAACCAGCACCGAAATCCAAAGTCTCTCAGCAGGTGCCACAAGGCCACTCTTCAGGAGGGAAAGAATAAGACAGGCTTAAAGACTTGTATTGTTTCTAGGATTATACGGCTGGAGAGGAAAAATTAAACCACTAACTTTCTCATTCAATATAGAGATGATAAACAACGTTGCCATAATAATGGGACCTTTCCTGTGCAACGAACATACTGTAGTAAAGCAAGAAACATTGTTTGGTTTCTTACGTTCCCTGGAGCAACTTGTAAAAAATATTTTTGCACGTCCAACTCGTACCATTTTCCACTCCTAAAATGATGATTACTGAGACCAACAAATTGTATCTTCTTCTGGCATGGTCCTAAGACTCAGAAGTGCAAGGAATATGACTTGCAGGGCTAAACTGTTCTCTGGGAACTTTAGGCATATTCAGCTTGCTATATTTCCATCTCAGTCTTTTTCGAAATGTATCTGAATTTCCCACTGGGAGATTTTCTCCCCTGGATTGCCTGTGAACAATACATCCTATTTTTCTGAGAACAAAATAATTTTTATGGCTTATTTTCCAGGTTATGTCTTGAATATATGCAAGCTTGTAATGCCACTAGATCACTTAGCTGATGCTGAGCTCCATAATACTGCACATATGTAGCAATAGTTTGTTTATCTTGCCCTGAACAGCAAGGAGTCAGCTACTGAAATCAGTCTGGTAGTGTCTAAAGAGTGAGTTCAAGTAGCAGCAGTGTCAGGGACAGCACATTCGAACTGTAAAGCATATCCAGACCTAATTCCACTGATTTGGGAATTTATGGATCTTTTCCCTGGGAGGCTGAAGGGTGCTCCTTTTTTAGGAAGGCTATATAAAGCAAGACGTCAACACTCCTCTGAAGTTAGAAGTCAATATAGTCTGCTTTTTTTCTCATGGCTGAGTTTAGAGCTGTAGGATTAAAAAATCTCCTTAAATATCTATGCTCCTCTCCCAAGACAGGACCAGCTCTATGTATGTCACTTCTGGCAGACGTTCGTCCGACTATTTCTAAAAGTTTTTTTTTATTCTAACAATACTACAACCTCCTTAGCAATCCATTTTACGGATTCATTTGTATTTGAAAATATTAGGTATTTTTCTAATATCTAACCTGATTTTTTCTTGTTGTCTACTTACTCTCTGATGCATTGGATTTATCTCCTTTTCAGCAACTTTTTTGTGTGTGCTAAAGACTGTTACCATCATCTTTTTACATCTTTTGAGGTTACAATATCGATAGATTCAGTTTTACTCCTAGACTATGATCTTTTGGACATCTAAAAAGATTTTATTGCTCTAATTCTGATTCCCTAAGGGTACAAAAACTGAACACAGTCGACACACTGAACACAGAGCTCTATCTGATCCATACCTGTGCTGAGCAGAACACGGCCATAGATTTTATTTTGTGTTTATACATCTTAGCTTGCTATCTTCTTTTTTTTTTTTTTTCTGTAATAGCCGGGCATTGTTCAGTGTCTAACTCACCATAATTTCTAGTTCCTTTCCTATAAAATTGCTACCTGAACAGCTGTTCACCATTCACAAAAAAGTAATTTGGTAAATACTCAATGGCTGAATGGGCTCCAGAGTGGATGGGGGCAAGGAGCCATATACTTTTACATCTCATTCCTGAACTGCATAAACGTGAAATGGCAATCATTAGAATCAAGTCAACAGGCATGTGGGCAAATACTATAACTTTTGCAGAGGGAATTCATATGTCAGAAGTCTTCTAGCATTCTCTGAAGGCCTCACTCAATGTGTGGCCAGGAGAGGCTCTAATTTGTCACAAAATGTATTAACAGCACTCCTCACAAAAACTCTTTAAGGAAACTAAACTCTCTATTCACATACGTTACTAATGGGTTAAAAGACAGGGAACCGTGATTAGAAATAAATGCCCAGGTTTTACAACAGAGGGACTTCAATGGTTTTCTGCAGGGATCTGTGCCAGGACTTCTGTTATGGAATACCTTTATATATGACCTTGAAAAAAGGGAAGAGAGTAAGGTGACAAAGTTTGCTGACTAAAATTAGTCAGGATAGTAAAAGAAAAACTATCTGCAAAAAGTTGTCTAATGACACTGTGTTCTTGCACAATAAAATGGTAGGGGATGCTAATAAATGCAAAATGATGCACAGGAGGAAAAACAGACAGTTTATATGCACAGTGACTCAATATTATGGCCTAGTAATCTCTAGGGATCTTGGAGTTATATTAGATGGTTCTATGAAAACATCAGCTCAGTGGCAGTCAAGCAAATGAGGGGAAAAAAAAAAAAGGCAAATCAAGAAGCAGAAAACAAATCAAGAAAATGCTGTTACGCTGTAATTTAAATGCATTATGTACCCACCTCTTGAATCATCCCCTTCTTCTACCTCAGGAAGGATATTTTAGAGCTAGAATTGTTACATGCTGACCAAAAAGAGACATGAAAGTTATGGAACAGTTTCCATACACGAAAAGATCAAAGAGTTGAGTTTGAAGAAAGATTCTGGGAGTTAACACAATAAACTATATAACCATGAACAGCGTGGAGAAGGTGAGCAGAAAATTATCATTTACCATAACACAAGAAACAGGGGTGACTCAAATCATGAGACACAAAGAAGACAAAAGGAAATACTTTTTCATGCTGTCTACAACAGGATGTTGTCAATGTGAAAAGATTAGATGGTTTCAAAAACAATTAGATGCATTTCTGGAAGAAAGAAGTTGCTAAAGAAGAGGAGATAAAGATATCACCTCTTGCTCATCTAGTGATGCATCATTATGTGTTTGCCTTTTTTTATATTCTTCCATAAACAACTGCTTTGGCCATTGTCAGATACAGGATACTGGGCTAAGTGAACACTTCGGTCTGACCCAACATTGTTATTGCTTTTATGTTCTTCTGACGAATTTATTTTCTGCTTCATTGACTCAACCTTCAGGCTGCAGGGCCCATTACCTTGTTATAAAGGAAATTAGATAGACAAATTATTCTTGACAATTCCTCTGGAGCTGCTACTCCTCACTCCTTGCTTTGTTATCCTCTCAGGATGCACAGAGACAGACTGGGATACCACTTATTTGGGCTTGCTTTTGTCAAAACCTCATTTTTTCCTATGCCAAAGGCAAAATTCAATTTTACTTTAGATATGGAGGTTATAGCACTATGGACTATTCTATACTTCCTCTAATTTTTATTTTCAGCCCAGCAGACATTTCTTTGCAATAATTATTATTTAGCCTATAGATAAAAAGCACTAAATTATTGCCTAAATAGTTGCCAAATTCAGTAAATGTAGATATGAGGCCTTAGCATTTAGTGACCTGGTTAGGTTGCCTATCTGAAAATGATGGTATATGACTTACATTGGAACACAAATAATACAGCTGCAAAGCAACATGAACACTGTCTTTACATGTTAATCAACAGAGTGAGGAACTGAATGTTGTTTGATCATCATCATAATCACATTTGTTTCACACTGGTAAAATAAGAAACGGAATTCATTGTTCTCTCTCTAATAAATACATTCTTTGTTTTACAAATACAGGAAGATCTTTAGTGGCATTTGCTCTGGCTTTTTCTGTGAAAAAAAAAAAGTTGCTGTAAAAAACTGATGGAACACAACAAATTGGTGAAACTGGAAACATGCACATGATCCACCTTTTAACTGTCTCAGATGCTTTGCATTTGTTCATTATGATAGTTGTTTGCAACAGCATGAAATAAGTCATTAACTCTGGTCATGCTATACCAGAGCAGACTGTGTCCTTTGCTTCAGCAGAGAAAGGAAGTTACTAATATTGCTACTGCATCTTTCAATCCATCCTTTGACCTTCATTTCACAGTTCAGTTGAAGCATGCTGATAAATAGCGCTTTCAGCAACTGGCCTGGTAGTTGCAAAACAGGCAAATCAGGAATCTGAAGACACAGGATAAACAGTACAACAGGCATGGGTTTAGTTCTGGCTGAAGGGTGTTGTATGGGGATGCCAAATTCCGCATCACAACTACCAGTGAGATAACGAATTAGTCCATTCATCAGTTCCTTCTGACATGGCTTTCTTGCAACTCACCTTCATAGCTCAAATGTATTTCTCATTCAAAGACAATGTTAGGCCTTCAAAGTCCTCCTATTTACTGTTGTTTAGATAACTACAAGATTTTTTGACATCTGTTACTGCTATTTCAGATAAGGCATCAGTAACATTCTTAATTGGCTGGTTACAATTTCCTGGTTTTGTTTCTTTTCATTTGTTGATTTCACAGCTGCTGACGATGCCTTGATTGTCAAGGAATTTCAAAGAAGTCATGGTCAATGAGGGTTTATTTAAAATTTTTGAATAATTTTTAATCTTCTGAATCTCTAGTTAGATGTGTGTGCAGCTTCTTTGACACATTTTTACCAGGTCTATGTACTGAGTATATGGCTCGACAACACAGAGGTGAAAAAAAAAATCATAGGTGAAAATATGATTTTATTCTATGTCATGTATTTCTTTAAGCATAATGTATTCCTAAGACTTGGTTTATGAGAGAGATTCTGAGGTGCTCCCAGAAAAAAGTAATGATTTGAGGTGATTAACATCCTTTGCCACTTTTTTTTCCAAAACTTGAAGTGCTGCTAAATGTCTTGGCTAAGTCAAACTTCAGCAAGTTAGAGGGGTTTGGTATGAGTACTGAACATTCTCCTCAGTATGAATGGTCTCATTCAGATACAGTTC
This sequence comes from Pampusana beccarii, assembly GCA_013399365.1. NCBI lineage: Eukaryota > Metazoa > Chordata > Aves > Columbiformes > Columbidae > Pampusana > Pampusana beccarii. Next base: position 490,818 of record VWYH01006006.1, read on the forward strand.
TGTAAAATGTGTGCAAGAGCAAGCGCTGCACTCTCTGTGAGCTCCAGAACTGAACACAGCAAGACTGAGTTTCCCCAGTGCTCGTTTTGTAGGAGCTCAGTCCACCCCAATGAAGTTGTGGTGCAAACCTGCAGAAGATTGTTTCCTTGCTGCTTTTGTGAATATTTTTCTTCTTCTTTTTTTTTTTCTTTTTCTTTTGCACATGTAAGTATAAATGTGAGTGGGAGCAGGAAAGGGGGAAGGAGGTTGTATGTGCACTTCCTGAGTTCACGGTACCTTCAAAACAACCACATTTTCTGAGATCAGCAAAAAAGATAAAACTGGCACTACTCTTCGTTGCTCAACAGAGTTCTGCATCTCAAATCCAGCCCTCACTGAGGACAACACATAGATATTTTTTACGCTGTCTCTATATTGTCTCAGGAGCTTTCTGCAATTCAGAGATGCTCAATACCCAGCTCTGTGTGTTCACACCATGCTCAGAAGCCTGAGTTCGGCCTGCCAGTCAATCCCACCTGATGCTGCAGCAGTCAGTGCACGTTGGGACCGTGCCAGGTTTCAACCTCCACCATCCTTTCTGTCCAGCAGTGACCACTGCGATGGCAGACACGTGCTTGGAGGTGGCTGAGCCAAGCACAAGTAGAGCTTCTTTACACTGCAGAAAAAAATCATGCTTGAGTATAATTTAAAGCATGGGGCATAGCTGATGGTTTACTTCAAACATACTATATAGGTATTATATAGTGATTTAAAAGTCACGGTCCAAAACCACAATTATTTTTGCACCAACCTAGTATCTCCAGGAGTATGACAGTAAGTGAGCAGTGTGGACCTGTCACTACGCTTAGCCTAGGAGCTCAGTCTTACCTCTTTCTTTTTAATACTGTGGCTATAACCACCATGATTTCAGTGTATCTTTACTGATGCTTGTATTTTTCAACGTAGTTATTTTCTCGCTTCTTTCATTATCGTTTTTTTCTGTTTATGTCTTGCAAATAACTTGTTTTATATCAACATTGTTAATAGCTTGACTGTGCCCTTTAGCATATTATCATGATATAAATTATATCTTTCTATACAAACACTAAGTTTTGTAGAGAATCACACAACGCATCAGGATATTGCCTATTTTGGGATGACCATATTTCATTGTGCAACTTCGATAAAATATAAAAGTTGAAGTCTTTTCATTCAAGAGCAAAAATTGGCTGAAGGGGAAAAAAATGGATGTTTGTTCTGTAAGTTAATAATGAAATTTAAAATATTGAATTATAAAGTTAAATATGTTTAAAAGAACTTAATGAATCTCAGATGTTTTTGAAACTGGACCAAAAAAAAAAAGGACTGACCCAGAGCCCTAGCTGGTATCAATTCACTGCTGGGAGGTTGATTTGCCAGTTCATTTTAACTTGTTTGTTGTTTTAGTTTTACCGAGCTTACCTGAAGGTAGAAATACACAATACCAAAAGCAGAATTACCACTCTCTTTCTCTTTTGTTTGTATCTGTTTTCTTTGTTGCTAGACAACATGTTATTTTCTAGTTTATTTCCCATAATTTAAAAAATACCACTATAGTAGATAATATTAGAGAAAGCAAAATAACATACTGTTTCTTTTATCCTAATAATGGGAAGGTATTTGTCTGGATAAGGTCACAGTTGCTTCTAAGTATAAATTACTTAATTGTTTTCAGTAGGGCTGTTGTGAGCTCCAGGACTAGGCAGTCTAATCTAAAGTAGAACTCTCTGTCTTTGAAAGAATGTTTCTGGGGACGATCTTTGCAGGATATAGGGACTGCTAGATCACCAGCGGCTGGACAGCTTGGGTTTTATTAACACTTTTTGTGCTGTTTTTCGAGAGAAAATGGATAATAAAGAAACATCATTTTACCGACATGGTTTTCTATGACCATATACTTCCAATTCTTCGCATTGTGTAGGCAGAATCCACTGCCAAAACAGTTGTTTTCATGATATCTGAATACATCAGCTGCAAGCTTGCTTTGTGAGACGTTTAATAACAGCCCGCTTTTTCAAAAACGAAAAATAAAAAATATTTTATGCTATTTATGTTGTCCACGTGGTAGCAAATGAAAGTCAAGGGACAGTGGTTCCCCATAAGTACCACCTGCGCATGTGCCTGATGCAGCTGGAACCGTGTTGCTGTGCACTCACAGGGCAGCTCCATCTTCCCAGATAAAAATAAATTTCATTCCATCTAAGTTTTTATATCCCTTGAATACGGATGGACAAGCCTGTGTGCACAGCTTTGCAAAGAACTCTCCATCTGCATAAACACTCTCTCACAAAGCCAAAGCTGGAGGCCAGTTCAGTCAAGATATGTACCGGCTTAACAACAAATTGTACTAAAGATTATTTTTTTTTTAATTGATATATCTGTGGACAGTCTAACCCCCACTTTAATCTGGTTTGTATCAACTAACAAACCCACAACTTTTGCGGGAAAACAAGCCCTGGCCCTACCCAAGTCTTGTGCCTTTGCAGAGTTTATAGAAAACTACGCAGCAGACTGCATTAGTTACAGTGCAAAGATTCGCTGGGAGGGAAGAAAAGGACTTGTCCTTATGTGAACTGTGTATAAGATGCCTTTAATTCCTTGTGGGGCTTTTGTCGTGACATAAACTGAGGGAATGTTGGAGACAGATTTACAAAACAAATTTATGTAAGTTTTAGGAGCACATTTGAAATTATTAATTAATCAAATTTTTAAATATCCCTTTTATTAGCCAAATGCCTGCAACAGTTCTAAGATGGATAGATGCCAATACTGCAAGAATAAATTTAGCATGCACCACTATGCGAATAAACAGTTACCCAAAACACAAGGCACAAGGGGGGTTGGATTTCAGGGTGGGTTGGTTCGTTGGGGTCTTTTTCAGATTTTCCTCTGGATTATGATATCTGACTTCCTTGTCTCTGTCTTGAATCATGTTCTGCCTTATCCCTCTGCCTCAATTTATTTGGTCCTCATATCCCTCCAGCTTGAGGCTTTTTTTGTAAACATGATAGTAAACTTCAATGTGGGAGCATCGATTGCTTCACTTTATTATGCTTTCGGTGCTCAGCAATACTAATATAAATATTTCTGGTTTTACATTTTGATCCTAATTGTTCAATCTTCTGTGTGTTTAAATTGCATGTCAGCATGGCTGCAGCCCTTAGCAGGCAATCCCATTCCTTCAGTGAGGATGCCTATTTTGTATAAAACATGTGATGTTAGAACGGTTGGTTAGCATATACAACAATGAGACAGCTAGGATGCCATCTATGGTTTTTGCTGTAGCCGATTATCTTATACAGTAGCTACAACCTGATAAATGTTGTTTAAATGCCTCAAAGTGCATCTTTAGCACGGTGCGAGGCATTTATACATATGCAGCTCCTTTTATTATCAGTAGGATATATCTCTACTGTATACATCACTCTTGGCATGATACAGTAACTCTAGATTTATAGCTGTACTCTAAAAGAGCAAGCATTTCTGTATAGGTACTGCTGAATATATAGAGAGATATCTTTTTTTACAATGTTCCACGGAAGAAAAGTTTGCTAATATCCTGTACATCTTCATGTAGAGCTTTAAGAGCAAAAAAAGGAATAACGTATAGCTGAAAAGCCTCACCAACACTGAAAGGCTCTGGAAAGCTGCAGCGGGACATAAATAAAGACCAGCCCACCACTCTGTGCCAGCTACTACTTAGTTGGGAAACTATGCAATGATTAAACAATGAAATTAAACACATAGGACCTGGTACATTTAAATATTTAAATGCCACTTTTCATAACAAATCATACTAATGCATAACTGTGAGTCTGACCTTGCTCTAGGACGGCCTATAACACTGCAAGCAAGACGGCTAACTTTGTGCATTCCTCTACATCTTCAGTTCAGATCTGTGCTCTTGCATAAAGGCAGGGCTACCCACATGGGATATTTATTATGAAACATCTTTGTTCATTTATATATTTATCAGGGATATGACCATCATTTTTAAGTGAAAGGAGTCTGCTTTCATATAAGCATAAATCTGAAGCAAGTCTATTGACCTCAGTAGTGCTACAGGAAAATTTGATCTGGTTTATTGATGGCTTTCTGTTCCCTGAAAGTTTCCTCATGGCATTTTAACTACTACTCACATTACCTTGTTGAATAACTCCATGGCTTCCTTCAGCGGAGTTATCTCCCTGGTCATCTGCCGTTCAGGTAAACTTCATGGTGGAAGGCCCTTCAAGAAAGAGGGTGAGAGGTAGGGAGAAACCTCCAGCAGGAGGAAACCTCCATACTAGCCATGTAATAAAGAAAAATATTGCTATGTGTTGCCAACAGAAGTTTATATTACAGAAGAGGAGGATCTGTAGGAGTCCATTTAGTGGCATACCAAACAGTAGTTCTCATTTTTTTAGTGATTTTATCTACATCAGCAAAGAGATGTTGGCTCCGCCTTGTTTCCATGTCAAAACCATATAATAAGATGCATGTAAATACATTAAGTGCTTTCCTGAAATTATTTTCCCTTGAAAGCAATTGCATGACTGCAACAGTATGGTGCAGTCATTGAGAGGGTAACTTGCTACTCTCTGTTTACAGCATGTCTAGAGGGGAAACAGAAGTGCACTTAACTAACAGGTTAAAAAAGCAAGAAAAACAAGGTAACATGGAGTCTAACTCTGGCTAATAAATAGCTTGAGTTCAAATCGGCATTTTTCAACAGATGTCAGCTCCAGGTGCCAAGCAGAGCTAAACCAGACTTGCACTGTCACTGTCTTAGCCAGTGTAGGCTTTGTGTAGCAGAAGGGGGTGGGAAACAGCTCAGTCTGGGACTATGCTGCTCTAAAGGTCACTCTGCCTTGCGCAGGCAGCCTGCAGCAATGTGAATTCCTGAGTCAAGATGGTCAGGAAATGTTTTTAGCTGAAACTACCCTTGAAACCATGTTAAAAAAAAAACAAAAAACAAACAAACAAAAAACAAAAAATAGAAATGGATCGCCCTCACTGAAGTCCCTTATCATGGGGACATTTTCTCTTGGAAGGAATTTATCTTGATAGGAGCTTTTTAACCAACTTTAATCCTAAAAACACAGTATTTGTGGAACAGATATGCAATGGCCCTCAGGGATTATTATTGTAGCCCTACTCTGACACCTGCACATCTTCTGTTTGTTCAGATTTTGCCCCGAGGAAAACATTTGCCCCTACATGCAAACCTAAGAATTTAAAAGGATTTTCTATCACGGATGTTCTGTCTCACAGTTCCAGCTCATATTTTTGAAATCTGTCAAAGTACATACTAAGTGTACGCTAAGGCCTGCTGGCACAGCCAGCTTCAGCTCCATCATTCATTCTTTTTTAGTTAGTCCTGTGTGGTGCCTGTGTGTGTATGTGTGTGTGTGTGTATGTATCTAGCCTGCCATGCACCCATCCATCCATCCATTCTGTCTACCTGTCTGTATCTTTTCATAAGATAAATACATAGAGAGATCGAATAATCTTTTCATTTTATGTTCACATCAACATAAAAAATACCAAACCTCGTAAGTGGATAATACGGCTTTAGAGATACCTAAAATAGGAATTGTTTTCAATTGTAAATGACTGGTATATGTTATACAAAATTTCTTTAGGGCCCTTCTACAATTTGAAAGGCAAATTCTGGTTAGTCGCCAATACAATAAGTTTTTTATTCCTTTGTTTCTGTCTGCCTAATCATGTACCAAAACATTGCTCCACTCATTCAGCAAGTAATTTATTTTCTGGTTTATGATTTTAGAATAGCAAAGACTTCTTTGCCTATATCCAAATCCACTCTAAAATTGATTTGTTCTCTTTGATTAATTCTGATCTATATATCCATTTCACCATTTCTTAACAGTGAGCTCAGAGCAGCATGCTACCTTTAACCTTTTAAAAATCTGTTCTCGTAATGGTGTAGGAAAAGACTTAGTCCATAAAGAGCAGGACTAAGTATTGCATCATGGACATCACGCAATGGCACTGAGAGTGGAGTCAGGGCTGTAGGGCAGCGAGAGCAGTGGGGATGTGTCAGAGTGGCTCAGGTTGTGGCCCTCTCACCCCTAGGCAGAAAAGTCATGTTCAAATCTCATTTTCGGATACTGGGGACGGAAGTTGGAAGACTTAGTGGCTTCATCGCTCAAACAAGATATTGACCTATGGTTTCTGGAAGTTGATGATTTCAGGACCTATTTCAAAAAGAAAAGTGAATAACCCCAGTGCCTTGGCCAACATCCCGGTCTTCAGCAGAACTAGTATCAAAACAGAGTGTGATTAATGCTGTTTGTGGATAATGTCTATAGCATATAATGGCTGCAACATCTGCCTCTGCTAGCATTAGGTCTCTTGCAAGATGGCTTTTTATTCTTTGTTTCTGGTTCTGGTTGAAATTCACAAACTTTTCTTCGGTGCAGAACAAGCGTTGTAAAATATTTTGGTGTTCTAATGTTTTATAGAGATTATCTTGACTTTTGACTATGTTTTTCTGCCAATTTTAAATTTATGTAATTTAAATACTTTCAGAAGATTTCCACTCCTCTTTAAGAAAACAGTCTGTGGCCTGAGCTTGTTCTCTTCAAACTCAACACTTCTGCTCTGATAATCTCTGTAAAGACAGATTGGTACTTAATATTCAAAGATGGGATTTTTGAATGAAATATAAGTCTCTCCTTGCTTCTGTTGCTCTTGAAATTTGCTGTAGCTAATGCTGGAGAAGCCTACATGGCCAAGTTTAGTTTGATTTTCAGAAGTATACTCTCCCACAAAATATGTGTTTAGAAAATCAGCTTTTGATAGCATGCTCTTAAGCACATAGGAGCTCAGAGTGTGTTTCAGACAGTTCTCATGCTGATCACATATGGTTTGGACTTAGCACATGGGGAAACTGCATTAGAAGCAAATGTTATGATAAAAATTTGTCTTAAGCCGTATAAAAATCTACTTTTCCAAGTGGTGAAGTTAGGCTGTGGTAGCCATTTGGGGCAGTCAGCAGCAGCTGTACAGCTCCCGGCTGGGGAGAACAACATTCCCTGAGCTACCTGCCAGCCTTGCCCTTGCAGAAATGAAGCCTCTAAAAAGTAGGAAATGAATCATTAAAATGGCAGAAACTTCTGCTCCTAACAATGTAGGAAGTACAGAGGTGAAATACATCCACTTCTGAAATGCAGCCCAAACTCTGCCCTGAGGCCTACAAGGCCAACACTGCATGTGCAAGCAAGCTGCNCTCCACAACCTCCCTGGGCAGCCTGTTCCAGTGTCTGTCACCCTCACTGAGAAGAAGTTTCTTCTCAAATTTAAGTGGAACCTCTTGTGTTCCAGCTTGATTCCATTACCCCTTGTCCTATCATTGTTTGCCACGGAGAAGAGCCTGGCTCCATCCTCGTGACACTCCCCCTTTATATATTTATAAACACTAATAAGGTCACAGTTGCTAGAACACCTCTTTGCTAAGGCTGAGCTTGGCTTCTCAGACGCAGAAAACAGGAGCTCCATATAGTTGGCTGATTTTCAAATACTCGGGGTCATGTCAGCATGAAGACATTTACCCACTGGCGTTACCTCTGGCATGCAGCTGCCAGCACTGTGGTTTGGGTAGACCAGGTGAACAGCTGTCACCCGTGGTGGCTTTCCCTGGGGAAGGCTGCAGGGTGATGTGCAGGAGGTTGTAGCATGGAGGGGGTTGGTCTCTTCTCCCAAGTAGCAAGTGATAGGACAAGGGAAAATGGCCTCAAGTTGCACCAGGGAAGGTTCAGATTGGATATTACGAAAAGTTACTTCACAGAAAGGGTTGTCAGGGATTGGAACAGGCTGCCCAGGGAAGTGGGTAAATCACCAACCCTGGAGTTGTTTAAAAGATGGTAGATGTGGTTCTTAGGGACGTGGTTTAGAGGTGGACTTGGCAGTGTTAGGTTAACAGTTGGACTCGATGAACTCAAATGTCTTTTCCAACCAAAATGATTCTATGATTCTATGCCCCAGCCCCCCTCACCCTGCTGCCCGCTGTGGTGCTGCCCTGGTGGGCAGCTTAGTGCTGTACTATGACTCCAAAATTCCTTCTTTAGGTTTGTGATGGGACTTACGGGGAAAAGTTATTACATATCAGTCTACACGTCCTATAATCTTCTCTTCTCCTGCCTTTTATTTCACATTTCCTCTGTAACATCCATATTTTTTCCTGTCACGGTTCATTCTCTTCATTAATTTGCATAGAAATACAGGTGTATGCAGGTCAACAGATGTTTCGGTACTAGAGAAATAAAACATCAGGGAGCTTTTTAAATTGTTATTATTATTTGCAGAATTTCAACAACTATTAAAAGGACTGGTCATAAAGCAGCGAGAATAACTGGAGTGGACAATAAATTAATTCCTCAATATTACTGGTATTTAAATAACACCTACACATGGTAAGGGATTGCAAAAGATGTAATGAAAAGTGAGGCTGAACTGTCATATAAGCCTTGACAATCACCAGGAGGAGAGAGGCTATGGAAGACAACTCTCTTGGAGAGTTCAGCCTCGGCCCTCCAATTTGGCACCCACTGAATGATGAGAGCTTTGATGGAGGAAAAAGACATGGCACTTACACTGCTGAAGACTGTTATTTGTTTTCTCAGCAACAATGTGGAAGCTGGAAGATCTAAGGCACTTCATCCAAGACTGCAAAGCTACCAAGTCTTCATTATGACCGTGGGCAATATAGGGCAAGTAACAGAGGAACACAATGCAATTTGCCTCCCAAACTGTGCTTTAGAGGGAAGTAATATCACATTTTTGCCACCCACAGCCTCCTGTCTACTTTGCCAATGAAAGAAAAAGAGCTAATTTGTCAGGGTTGTGAAAATGTTATTGGATCTTTGGGGACATATCATTACTGTGAACAGAACCGGTTGGGGAGATCCATGATGTGTCTTCAGAATGAAAGGATTTTTTTAAGCTCTTTGGAAGTCCTAAGGGCGAAAATCTTCCTCGACTGGCACATTCACATGGGTTTTGTTGCCAGACTAACAGCTTCCTGAGGAACCACCTATTTTCCCTATTCATCATGAAGCCACTGGGATGCAAAGGCAGCTGTAAGCATAGCCTGAACATTTTGCAGTGCCATGCAAAATGACTGTTTAATGCGTATTAGTAGACTTATTCTGGAAACGTCTAATAATTAGACTGTGTCCAAGTAAGACAAAATATTTTTTCTTGTGATATTTGAATGCTGCATTTTACAGAATATTTGTAAAACAAAAAGGCAAATGTTACCAGAAAAGGAGGCAGGGATGGAAACACCTTTGCTGATTTTCAACTACCAGACACAAAGGCAATTATCAGAGCAGACTGTGGAGATGTGCACCTGAAGGAGGCCTTAAGGGCATGCTTTGATGGTGTGTCAAAATCCGAGAAATATCTGCTTTGTGCTCATTTGAGTCATTGTAGTTGGCTTGCATACAGACTTTAAATAAACTGCTGATTTTAAATGAATATGTCAGTTTTGAAAGCCAAAGTAAAACACGATCTACATAAGAAATCACAGCAAACAGAGGCGTTTCTATAAGGATTTAAGCCATGAACAGAGAAGATTCAAGGTACTGACTATTCCTACATGAATCACAGATTAGAGTATCACTCCCCTTAGTGTACACTGTGGTCAAGTGAAAAGACCCAATTTGGCCATTATATGTTATCATGTGCTAGAAGATGGTTGTAACCCAGATCACAAAACCATCTGTGCAGTAGCTCCTAGCAAGTAAGTTTTAGGTTCTTCAGCATCCTAATGCTTTATGATATATTCTTTTGGTATTTGAAGGGCTGCAAAACACCTTGTGTGCTTCCAGAACCACCTTCTGGTTCTTCTGCCCTCTTTTGAAAAGGTACTCCCTTTGCTTCTCAGCTTCTGCACACCCTTGATCAAGTTAGAGGTCATGTCCTCCTTTTTTCTATTTCTTCTTTCTTCTGGTTGAGTTTCTATACTTGCTTTTTCCTGGGGTTGTTCTGCAGCCAAGCTTATCACTGATTCTTCCCCACATAGACTGAGGAAGTTCAGGGCTTCTTTTCTGAGAAAGCTGTGGAGCCAGACTTCAAATGGCATTTCTTTCTTTAGATTCTGCATCAGGTCATACCTTTATGCTTTAGAGGTAGAAGTACTGGGAAAGAGACCTTTTAAAGCACACTGGGAACTATGATGGAGGGAAAGGAGGGCTTTGAGATGTAACCAATGGGACTTTGGGCCATGGAGTTCAAGTCAATAACATGAACAGTGCTAGCTGTAGGAACATAGGCATTTTTGGTGAAGGACTGCTTTCACTGAGGATTAATGCAGCATCCAGACATGCACTAACAGAAAGAGATCAAAAGGGGATATATGTAACTAGTTTTATTTAATCAGCAAACATTTGCGATTTTACCAACCAGACTTCAGATTGCAACATGGAAGTGTGTGCCAAACCAGGGGTAGGAAGATGTCCCTGCTCATTGCAGGGGGTTGGACTAGATGACCTTTGAAGGTCCCTTCCAACCCAACCTATTCTATGATTCTACTGGCAAAATCATGGCTTGCCTACCTGTATTTAACAGCAGCCATCTCAGATCTGCTCGATGTCAGCAGTGTTCATCACTATTCTGACAATGTCTTGTAAAATGACAGACTTTACCCATCACCATGCCATAGAAACTAAAGTTATGCATGCAAACAGCCTGCTGACAATCAAATTGACAAGATATCTTTCTGCGTCTACTGTTTGCAGTCTACAGCCTACAGACTCTGGTACATTAATTCCATCTACCAGGAAAACTGTCTTCATATCTCAGTTTATATAGCCACTGCTCAGGATCAGCCTTAAGGATCTTCAGCAGTACAACTCAGAGAGAATTTTTCCCTGCCTTTCTTTGTGTCCCTGAATGCCTGACTGCTAAAGGACTGGTTTATGAAACAAGAAAAGGCAGAGTATATTTCATGTCCCAGTTCAACAGAGTGGCCGGGCTGGAAAGCGTCAGAGGGCTGAGCCAGAAGAGCGATGATGTCTGGCTTTCAGAGCAAATACAAAGTCCACACTAATTATCAGCAAAGATATACCAACATAATAGCAGTTCTTGCAACCTTCTCTAATTTGAGTCTTCATCATTCAGTAAAGACAGACGTAATTCCTGAAATAATGTCCCTTTAAAAAAAAAAATTTAAAAAATATTCTTCATCCCTCCTTATTGCGAAGCAGCAATTGCTGACTCATTTTGAGTCACTATTGCCATAACTGCATGGAAGTAACTGAGGCTTCTCTGCACTAATGGCATATATAATACAGCCTCAACAGTAGTTTCTTTTTAAGAAATTGTATTTTACCCAAAGACTTTTTCATTAACAGACCCCTCCAAAATACAACTCATTTTTGGGATGCTGGAAAGACTTTGTTACATGAAAGACACCAAAACTACTTCTCTCGCTCTTTCTAAAGAGAAACATGCAAATCTCTGCAGTGAGCCAGCACCTCTATGCACTATAGTCTAAAGCACGATCTTCCTCTCTTGCCAGTTAACTATACTATTAATATTTTAACAGATTTAGGACACTAAGTACCAGAAAAAGTGGTATTAGTGTTATCACACCTCCCTTGAACACCTCATATATTATCTAAGGAAAATGTGGTAGAGAAAACCAGACTGTGATTCATTTTACAGCATCCCCAGTGCTTCTAAACACTCCTCAAATTATACTCATTATATGGATCCTGTTTCTAAATAAATTTTGCCAGTCTGGGTTGTCTTAGTTTACACCTGATTTTCTAAAACCTCAGAAATTTTACATGCTCTATACTAATAACTCAAATTATTTTAAAATTCACCTTCTTTCATGTGTCTTCCATTTTACTGCTGTTACTCTGCTTTAGAAGTTGTCAGTAAACTCATTTTTCATAAAAGCAGAGCTTTTGAGAGAATGTATTTTTAACCTGAATTTTTGAGCCTCTTCCCAAGGATTTAATAGACATGATAGCTTTTGTAAACCAACTACCAAATGTTACAGAGGCTGCACAAGGACCAGGTGGTTTTCTCATTTACATTAAAATTTTAAAGTTATGGAAAAATAACTTTTATTAGTAACTATGTTAAATAATCTCTTTTAAATCATTCATCACTATGGCATCAACACATACTTTTGTTGTCAGACGTCTCTGTTCTGAGCTGGAAAAATATATTTTAAATGAGTTAGAGATCAGATGCTCTCATTGTCAGACGGAAATGTTCATGCCTTGAGACAGCAGCAAATTGTTCTGAAATACTACAAAAGTAAGATGAGTAAGGGTGATTTATTAGGAGTATATATAATTAAATGCAAGTTTTTAGATTAGCATGATTCACATACTCACAGTAACTCCTGTAATGTCTTGTTTGCTTCTTAAACATAAAAACAAGCATCCAGCTTCAAGAAACTGAATTCTTCTTCCTGCATGTAAGACCCAGGGTATCTGGTTTATATCCACCACACACAAATGAATGTCACATAACCAAATAAACTGAAAAACTGCAATCCTCCAAGTGTTTTCCATTGTTCTATATACAAGCTTTAGGAGGGCTGAAATAGCAGAGTGATGTAGTTCATCACCCAGATGGTGCAGTAATATTAATTAGAGGCAGTGGTCCTGATCCTGCTGAAGGCTTGGTCATTGATATACGGTGGAGCAGGAACCGTCTCAGTGATCAATCAGCGTTCAGTAGCCAGAAGCTGCACCTGCGGGAGAGTTTTTGTTCAGAATAGTAGTGAGGTTTCGAAAGGAATCTTCCGATCATCCCCACTCACTGCCCATGGGCTTGGCCTGCAGAGTGGGTTTGGTGCATACAACAGATATTCTTTCTGGGAGAAACACAACTGTAATTTCACTCCAAAAGTCTATCTACTGCACTCCAAGCCTAACCAGGGCAGAAGGATTTTGAACCACATGTATGGTAGGCACCATCCACAGTATAAACCTGGAAATAGTTCAAGTATCACAGTAAATTTGATCTAAGGTAAAGTGCCCATACAGACAGAATATAAATGTAGGACCCAATGCCAGCCATTTCCAACTGCTGCTCTGTTCCTGTTGCATTGAATTCCTTCTTGGCATAGATGTGACTGTGGTGCTAACATACAGCAGCTTGCAGATGACTACTCAGTATTGAACAGAGAATCAGGTTCTGTAACATCAGAAATTTCCAAAACAGATCTACAAAGTGTGGGATCTACAGTGAAAGCTGTGGAAATCCAAGAGCTGGAACTAAAGTTGTGAATAATAATTACTTCCTATGGGCAGTTGCTCTGCGAGGTAAGTCTCGTTTTGGATTCTGCTTCTTTTGCTCATATCAGTTGCATATAGTTAATGAGATTATGCAGGTTGAGGTGTAATTGAAGCAGCTTGATTGACTGTCCAGCCATTTGCAGGTGTGCAAAGACAATGGAACAGGAGTGTTTAAAATCATCTCACCAGAAGCCAAATCCTTTCATTCCACTCTGCACATAGGTTTTGTCAGTTTAAATGAATGTGAACTGGGGGATATTAATGCTGCCTGGCTTCAGGCACCCATCTTAGGAGAGCAGTCTCCTTGGACTCCATAGTCAGTGGGAAGAGAAAGAGCTTTCTGGAGGGCAACTCTGACCACCAAACTTTGATGACTGAACTCAGATTGTGGAAACATTCTCTAATACATAGCAGAAGAGAATCAAGCCTCCTGTCAACAGAATTTGGACCTCTATAATATAAAAGTGCATTAAAATAGTGAATTAATGCATTTTAATACATTAAAATGATGGAAAATCAATTATTTTTGTACAGCACAGAATTTGAAATAAACATGGTTATTTCATGAGAAACCCATGTGATTCTTAAATCTGACACAACAGAATTTTAGGTTGTAGAACCAGAGGAAAATAATCCTAAAGCTTTGGAAATGTTTGTTTGCTTTTTAAACTACTTGAAGAACAGCAAACAGAAGAGCACCTGCTTCAAAAAGAAAAGACCTGCCAAACCTTCCAGCTAGAGCAAGGTTAATACATGATTATTCCTATCTACTGGGACATGATGACATCATCTGAAAAACACAAAGCACTGGAAACCTCACATTTGCTTTTGATACATAACCTAAACATATTGTAAGATATGACATTATATTTTTCATTTCCTTATTTAATAGGCAAGAAATACGAAAAGTATTTGAAATTGTTGTGGCTGTGGGTTTGTTGTTGGTTTTTTTTTT
>VWYH01006007.1:0-70250 GCA_013399365.1 Pampusana beccarii
TTCCCTCGTCATTTTTTTTCACATGTACACTACTACATTTAACATTGGAGGTGACTGGCTTCATCCATGTTATCACATTCCGTGGACTTCAGATTAAGGTTTTCTATAATAACACACATGCCATGTTGTTAATGGTATCTGACTCATGTTAACTTCCAAATCCTGTGTCAGGGACCAGTGAGGCTGGGCAGTGAAATGAGTCAGAAGACAAGGTTGAGGGAGGCTGGGAGGGCAACACCTCACTGAGGGGCACACTCTCCACAGTACCCAACCAGGAGAACAGGTCCAAGATGGGGACAGTGACAGGTGCCAGCCAGGAGCCTAGCAACAGTCAGACAAGCGCTGGGCTGGGTCACCAGCAGCAGAACCCCTGGAGTGCTGAGAGAGTGTGCTCAAGGCCATGACACACAGTTTGGAAATTGCATTATAACAACTGAAGAGCAGAGAAAGCTATGCTCCGAAGCCAGGGCCATCTATTGACATCATACAATATGTACGTAGAGACAGATCACTTAATTCTATGGATCCCCTCATCTCAAGCTGTGTCACAGGAGAAAAGTGAAGACAAAAATTCTCATATTTTCTTCCTATTTGCAGTAAAATCCATATAGTTACAGTAGATGTCCTACAATGTCGGTATAGAGGTAGCTCCCTGAAGGGTAAAATAGAAACCAGTTATTCAGCCAATTAAGAGTAGTAATAAGTTTCATCTATCTCTATATTTGTAGCTTTTCCTGTATTTGTAGCAGCTTGGTTACATGATAATTCTATTCTTGCTCCACAAATAGATCCCTGCTTTTATGTGAAACCGAAATTAGAAAATAAGACCATAACTGAGCAGATGATCTTATTCATAGGTATCTCAATTAATGGAGGTCAGTTAAGATAGCAGCTCAGACATAAGTTGTCGATTTCTTGCACCAAATTTTCCCCATAAAGAATTTATTCTAGTTTTCTCTTTCCTGTTCTCAATGTTCTTGTCCCTACAAGGATTCTTCACTCTCATCCATGAGGCTCTGAAAAAGAAAGATCTCTAAGGTTTTTCTTGTGGAGACTTTCAATACAGTCCATAAAATGTATTGTTCAAAAATATTGTACTTAAATCCGTGAGTTTTGGAATTAATTTATTTAGGTCTAAAAGAATAAAGAATAGTGTTGCGTTGACTGATCTGTCTTAGTAGGGGTTCAGAAAGAACAAATGTTCACTACTGTTTTAATGCAGAAACCAAGGCAGTTTTGGAGTCATTCAAGCCAGAGAAACAAATGAAGAGGCAAACCTTGTAGTTGCACATACCTGGACAAGATGAATAATTGATCTGTGTTTCTATTGACCTCTGTTTAGATTTTGTTAATACTTAGTTCTAGCAACAAGTCATTTTTCTGCCTGTGGTAAAGTCAGCCTTACGGAAAAAAAAGTGCTTATAGTGCTTTTTGTAAGTTGTCATGTAACTGAACAACATCGGTCAGACTCTACATCACATAACATTTTGACTTAATAAAGATGAAAATATTATTATTATGGAACAAGTTTTGCTAGGCAGCATTTGTACAGTGAAGAGGAAATTATCCTTACCTCTTTTATGCAGGGAGTGTGAAGGCAAGATGTGCCAATGAGTCAGTGTTCAGTGAAAGAGGGGGACTGTTTTCTCTGAAATAGCTTTCAGTACAGCTAAAGGCTAGGGAGGTCAGTGTGACACTGTGAGGCCCATGCTTTATGTACTTGCCTGTTTTTTAAAGGAGAAAATCTTAGAATATATAAAAATATATTTTGTCCAGGAAAAAAAAAAAGAAAAAAGAGGCATAGACAGGAAAAACAAAACAAAACAACAAGACAAAACAAACAAACAAAAACACTTTATGAGAAAAAAAGATTGCCAGAAAGGGGTAAGCTTTCCTCTTCATTCAGAACAGAAAAATAAGTAACTGAATGGAGGAACGTAAATGTTAATGTAGGTAGTACTTAAGGAAAAAAAAAAGATGTACATGATTAAATCGTTAAACAAAATTGTTGATAGTTTTGAACGTTATAAAGGTAGAAATAAAAATATTTTAAGAAATAGATAGAAAAAATGTATTCAAGAAAATATTTATGTACTTAAATCTACTTAATTCTGCCCTCAAAGAGAAGGAATAGATGATATCTTAAGGTCTCATCAAATTCTGTGTATAACAACAATTCTATCACAAATGGGGGGGATGTTGTCTGGAGTTGTTTTTTTTTTCAGAGCATGTTAAAGAAATACATTTGGGTTTGATTTTGGGGTTGTTTTGGTTTGGTTTTGGTTTTTTTGTCTGTTTAATTTTGTTTTGCCCTTTTAATTTTTTTTTTTTTTTTTAAAGCTGGTTTTACTCTTTGCTCTAGTTTAGTTAAGACACTTTCTCCTCATCTCAGTATCAGAACTTTGACTCAACTGATCTAAGCATAGTCTCTTCCTGCCATTTCCATTACATTGCTTGAATAGCAGTTTGATTCATAAAACGTTTGGCGGGCCTGTGCATTTGGTTTCTTACAGGAGTTGTGTGTGGGATCAGTATGTTCAAGATCTTAAATCAGTGTTCATAGTTTTCATTGCATAGAACAGCTTTATCTCTACAAAGTACCTCTAAGTTAACATCTGCATCAATCTTGTCTCACGGTCCTTGTACGCTTAAGTAGAAAAATAAACGGGAAAATAAATTCTACGCTGTATGACTTAAGAAGGACTGTGCTAATGACAAAGTGCTTCTTATTCCTCTAGTCACTGAGTGGAAAGTAAGGCAGAGTCTCTACTCCTTATATTGTTTATGCATTTTTGCATGTGCCAATGCCAGGGGAAAACAGCAACAACAACAACAAAAAAACAAACCAACAAACCAACACAATACCCACCCCCTCCAACCTAAACCAAACCAACCAAAAAAACAAACACCCCTAGCTGTCATCCCCCCACCCCAAATAATTCAGTAGTTGGGCACAGAAACATTGTACTTTTCTGCCTATGTAAATAAAACAAAACAACTTTTTGCCCCGTAACTAGTTTCTTTCCAAGGAAAAACTGTTCACAGAATTTCTGTTCAGTACTCTCAAATAACACCATATTCATCAAAAGCAGTAATTTGCTGTATGCTTGGAGTTCATTTCTGACAAAGGATGAGCTGAGTATTGCTATTCCCATGGGCAATGCACGAATGCAGTCTTATATGTGTCATCAGTATTTTTTGCCCACTAACAGTGTCCCATAGTTACATTAACTTGAGTGTAAATTTCCATTCAAGGTTTTAACCTCACAAAAAGCTGATGTCAGAAACACACATTTCTCCATGTCTTCTTTACTACAGACATTTTCATTTTCCTTAATAGATAGAGCACGGGCCACAACCAGAGGCGTTGTATCATCTACGAGTCGCTGTAGCTCTATTCCAGCATGGCAACTCTTCTATTGCTGTGTCATCTGTGTAAAAAATTATAGCCCCAACCGAAAATAAAATTCCCTGTTCCATGCAGAGGGCACTATTATAAAATTAAATTAGTAGGGAAAGACAGCGCTAAATGTAGAATGTTAGTTTTTCCTTCCTTTTTGATTCCAAAAGTGATATATCAGAATGTGACAGTATGATTTTGCCAAAGAAATAGATGACAGAGTTCTAGTTTAAGTGTCTATGAGAGTGTCACCAGTGCAATAACAATAAATACAACCATGGCATTGGCAAAAGCTTATAATTTACTTTTTAAAAAAGTAAAATGAAACAATTATTACATTTAGTTCAACCTCAATTATCTCTGTGCACTAATTTAAAATCCTGACACAAAACGCATAGTCTGCAGAACTAGAAAAAGTGTATTGTAGCTGGAATCTGCATTAAAAAGTAGGTTTGGTGCGTGGTTTTTTTGGTAACACAATCAGAGCTGTTCCACTTCACTGAAATAACTCAATATGCACCCAACAATAGAAATAGTATTTCCTAATGCAAATAACCTTTCCAATGCAAATCTAGACAATCTCATAAAATATTAAATTGTATTATTCAAAGCTGTGCAAGATAAGTGATGTTCAAATCCTAGTCTTGTTCTACACAATATTTCTTTATTAAAACAATTTTTTCTAACTTTCTGAATCTGAAAGAATTTTTTGCATGATGTCCTTGTTTTTGTTTTTGTTTTGTTTTGTTTTTCTGGGGGCAGTCCACTTCATAGCTTGCCTACATGTCCTAAAAAATCCAATGGTAACTACAAAAACCAACCAAACAAACAAATAAAACACAGTACCAAATACCTGTTTTGTTCCCTGTCATACTGCTGTTATTGGCCTATATGGAACTAGCTGAGGTGGTAGCAATATTAGTACATTCTTATTAAAAAAAAAAAGTGTCTAAGATGATGTAGTATGGAGTATGTATATGATCAGACAGACATACTGCTGTCTGGTAAAAGTTTTGAAAGAAATCACTGGAGAGCACTTAGCAGGAGCTACAAACATCCTTAGGATTGAACAGATAAGGCTATCCAAACCCTTTAATGCCACCTCTGGAGAAAAGCCTGAGAAAGCTTGATTGAGTTCAGAATATTTTAGCTTTTATGTTGACAAACTGATGCTACCAGAACTGTAAAAATGAAGCTTAGCTGACAAAGTTGGCAACAAGAGTATTTTTCACAGCAAAGGAAGCATTACCTGTTTGTTGTATATAGAAGAATAAGGAACAAATGGGATATAAAGTAAATCTTGAGCTGTCAAACATTTAAAAGAACATTTAAATCACACAGTCTGTTCATTCTTACTTGTTTT
The DNA here is from genome assembly GCA_013399365.1 of Pampusana beccarii. Lineage (NCBI taxonomy): Eukaryota > Metazoa > Chordata > Aves > Columbiformes > Columbidae > Pampusana > Pampusana beccarii. Next base: position 4,764 of record VWYH01006007.1, read on the forward strand.
CAGCAAGAATTTTTAAATTAGTTGCACCTGACTTCCTGAGGTTTTTGTTTTGTTTGCATCAACCTCAAATGAAAACATGACAATACCAATACCGGTAGAGAAAACAACATATGTAAATTGGCATAAGGCTCCCAAACATTAGTTTTAATTGTATATTAACATAAGCTTTACTAGAATATCTAAGGCTGTTTTTCATTTTTCTTTTGCCTGAGTCAATAACTAACTGTTCTCCCAAAAAGCACCCACCAGTGGCATAAAACCAAAACATTATTTTTGGTACACTATACAGCTCCCTCCCCACCATAGCTGACATTTCAGTATATCTCAATCATTGCACCAGTGAGCTGAAGGGAATTTTTTTTAACATGCTAACTCATTCAAAGTCAGATACGTGATATATTTTATCATACGTATACTTTTTCTTGAGCACAAAAACAATTTATTTTTTCCAGCAGTCTCTTGCATCATGTCAGGAAAATCTGATAACGGTTTTACAAAATTGGAGCAAGTATGTCTTTCATCAGTATATTTCTATGTATGTAGGCACAATGTGCCTCAGGAATTGATTCTATGACTAGGCCATGGAGACATTTGGGAATCAACTAAACATACGAAAGAACATCTGCATTCATATCTGCCTTTTTACCTTAAGGTAAAAATTTCAAAAATTTATCCATTTGTGATGAATTTCAAGACTGATTATAATGAAGTGACAGAGAATTTCTAGTTTCTTCCCAAGAGAGAAAAATTACAAATAGCATCTTGTAGCAGTGTAGCTATTTATAGAATTTTTATGTCAAGTACCATTATTTTAAATACATTTCTGCCATCTGCTCCAGTCCCAGAATAAAAAATTGAAAGATTCTGCAGTTATGATACATGAGTCTAAGATAAAATGCGTCTATAATCAAAACATTTCAGTCCAGCCTAGTCTAAAAAAATTGTGTTCTTTTTAGTCATATGCCTCACGTTTGCAACACAGATAGGAAGAGTGTTGTACCTTTCAAATGTCAACAGTAGCTTTAAGAAAATGAACATTCAATGCACAACTCTATTAGAGAGTGGACAAATAACTTTTATGCAAGGTTACTCTGCAGGGTTCCTGGTAAGAATGAATCTCCTGTGTTACAGAGTCTGGAAAATACAAAGGCAGATTATTTCCTGCAAGAGGGTCATTCTAGTTTGAAAAATCTCTCCTCAACTGCAGCTTATAAAAAAACCCCAACAACAACAACAACAGCAACAAAAAGTAGCCACTTTGTGCAAGAAATTCATTAACTTAATATTTTATCTTGGAACAAGTCACCTCATGCAGCTAGTTACGTGTTCGTATTCTGAGCTAGAGGTGCAACATCCACTCCTACAATGACATCATGAGCTACAGGAGATTTGCTGCTTTCTTTGAGGCCACAATGCTTATATCCACAATGAATATATAAGACCCATTTTTCATTACAAAATATGCATGTTTTTTGTTCTCTCACTTGCAGTGAAACATTTCAGAAAACGACTCTTCTAGATCAGTAATGTCCTTCCCAAAAGAGGAGCAGCACATGAAAAGCACTCAAAAATTGTACTAAAAGTGCCTTATTGTTGAACCACGGGTAGGTTCATGTATGAGACACAGAAATACTAGCATAACATTTCAAATAAGATACAGTCAAAACAAGACAACTGCTGAAAACAAACAAGAAAAAAAAAAAAGTAACTTTATTCTCCAGAATCTGGAGAAAACAGGGTAGGTTGATAATTTTGAAAAAAACCTGAGGTTTATATGGTGAAGATACATAATTTGTACTTTACAGTGATGTCTGTAAGAAGAAAAATACTGGAAGAAAAGTAGAAGTAAATTGTGGTGTATAGTTTACATATATATAATTCTAACTTTTGTTTTAACTTATGGTAAAAGGCTACAGACTTTTTTTTGTTTGTGGGTTTTGTTTCTTTTTTGTTTGTTTGTTTTAATTATTGCTTTAACATGAGAAAGACTGATCTCCATAGGTCTGAACAGAAAAACAATTATAAAATAATTCCCACAGATAAATATACCTCCATGTGTGTATGTGTACATGGTTCAAACATGAATTCACTGTAATTCCCTAGGAACAAAGGTGTGATTCTGAAAAGTTTTGCTTATAATTCACTTATTCTGCTAACTAACTCCTAGATTCCTTTGCATTTTCCACATACACATATATTACTTATAAGCATGAGCAGATCTTGTAATTGCATCTTTTTTTTACCCAGTATTTCCTTATTCTTAGTGTTGAAGAGCAACTCAGCCCCTAATTGATATCTCAATATGCTTACAACGTCTGAAAGCTGTGATTCTAGAGTACGCCTCCCAGTATACTGGCATGATGGACTTTCTTGGTAGTGGGCTTATTCCTTTCACAAAGTAGTAGGTTACGAACAGGGACTGCCTGCTTTGTACCAAAATGAAGAAGGGTTTATGCAAGAATGGTATTTATTATTATATATACTACACCTACTGTGCTCCTTTCAGCCTTCTTTATCCGTTGTGTGAGATCTCAAACCTCTATTCCAATGCTCCTCTCAGTGTGCAGAATTCACCTCCATTATCCCCATGAAAAAGCTCCAGCTGTGTTTTCGAAGAAAATGGCTGCAACTGCATTTCACTGGCAAGTCAATTTTTCTGTGTTTTAAATATTTCAGCTCTGAGAACACCTACAGGTCCTCTAGTTATATTGTCAGAAAAACACCAGTTCTTAATATGCAAATACTCAAAAACATTGAAGCTGAACATGAAAGCAGCTGGCAAAGTTAGTGACAGGGTTAAGCAAGAGCAGAGCAGGTTTTTCGCCTCCCTGTGATTTTGGATCTGCACACTAAAATACCTAGGAGGTTAATTTTAAGTGCTTAAATCCCTTGGTGGTTCTAGTACATAAAAATCACAGAATAGAGCAAACATAATGTTGCAGCAGCACCTTTGCCGTTCTTATTACTGTGATCCTTCACTTGACTAGCATATTCAGTTAGGAAAGAGTCTAGTGTTTTCCATATTACATTATATTCCTCTGTAAGGAATCTGTAGCAAATAATACTAATAAAAAACCTCTATTGTTCATCAACTCCGTTATTTTAGGAAGCTTTGCAGGGGCGTGTAATAAACCGCATATGAAGAGAGCTCCCTCTAGTGACTGCTTTTAGAGCATCCAAAAGTTGATTTTTCCCAGGCTTATTGGGAGAAGGTGTGTTTTGTGCCTCCGAGTTTCTTCACATTTACATATAGGAAATCTTCATATTTCACACAATAAGTATAAAAGGCACAGAGCAAGTAGGATTTCTGAAGTTTCTTCTATTCTGCAAAACAAAGATGTTAAAATTGTGCTTATTATGATTATGATTATTAATGTATTTCTTTTTAATATTACATGCTCCTTGACCCAACCATTTATTTTACTAAGTCAAAAATTTCAATCTGTTGTTAGGGTAATCCTGCCAGTTCATAACAAGCTTTAAAGAGCCTCAAAAGGGTATCTAACAAGCTAATTGGCAGGATATTTTTATTTGCTACACAATGTCTGCAGTCTTATTTATTTTAAAATGTAGAAATACAAAAAATGTCAAAGGTCATAAAACTAACAAACCAAGAGATGGCTGAGGAAAGTCAGTAAGTAATGGAGATCTCCTGGAATAGGTCTTTAGTTAACACAAGCTCATTAGAAAAAAAAAAAAATCCAGCAAGCTAGAGAGAATATCAGCCTTCATTTCATGCTTAAAACATCATACATAGTTAGCAACAGTCACCTGCAGAGACATGATGTTTGCCTCATTCATAGGTATCTTTTTCGTGGGTAGAGACATCTTAGGGATAGTGCAGGCTTCCTTTATAGTCATTACAGGGAAATTGTCAGCATAGCAAGAATAAGCCTCTGACATATTTTAGGTGTCTTCTTTCAACAGGAGGAATCACCCAAGGTTTCCTATAGCTTTTCATTGACTAACTCACTGACCAGGTAAGCTACCTCATATATAAACATTTATATTACAAAAATCTAAAATTAGATGAGATTAAGTTCACTTTAAATCTGTGATTAAAAAAAGTAATTCTGCACCCAAACTGTTAAATGGGTCCTATAGGCACATTGTATTGTTAACTGATACAACATAGAAAGTGCCTAGGCAGCTTGCATTTGAAAACCCTAATGTCTTTCAATCTTAACCATTTGTCATCTCCATGTTATTAATAGAAGATGTAGCGTAGTTCAGTTTTTCACTCAGACAACATATCACTTCGACAGTACTTTGTAAATAGAGTACTGTTTGCTTAGCTAAGTATTGTTTTGGTTTAAATGAAGATGGAAGTGGGAGAATACTAAAACAATATTTTCAGAATGATATATTTTCCAGAAAGGAAAGAAAAACAATATAAATTTTTAATTTCTAGTAGAAGAGTAAACCTCTTAGGTCGTTAACTCCATTTCATTTAAACTTGCGTATAGAGATACAAGCTCTATTTTTAAACTATTGAGAGATGAGCTGTTCTCATGTCTCCTAGTAGTAGATTGTTTCAAAATCTCATTCGTCTGAGAAACAGAAAATTTAAGAAATTATAAATAATTTATATTTTATATTAGTGTGATGGACACGGTATGTGACCTTGGTTATGCAGCTTCTAGCAGGGAGGAAGAGATAAGTGCTGCAGAGACAGAACAGTATCTTTTCCTTGAGGCCCCCTCCTTCTTTGCAAAACATAGGCACCAACCTTGAAATGAAGGCCTTAACCACGCTTGCGCAAAAACAGGATTAGACAGCGGTCATGACTGGCTACGGGGAGTCACAAACCACCAACAACTCCTAGAGGACCAATTGGCTCAGCTGTGGGACCACCAACTCATTTCTGGAACAATCTCTTTAATTAACATGAGAAGTGAGCAGAGGGAGGAGATGAGCCACCCTCTCCTATCTCACGTGTAAAATGAACTATTTAGAACTTCCCACTCAGATCACTTGGGGGTGTGCCTGCCACCAGAGGACTGCGAGACCATCTTGGGATCCTTGCAGTGGTGAAATCTTACCTATCTTCCTGATATCTACGTGTCTCTCACTCTGTCTCTTATTTCTAACTTAATTCTGGGCACATAAGGGTAATATCATTATGAGTTTTGTTGCTGAAATCTTGTCAAGTTCTATGATATAGTTACAAGCTTTTGTCAAGCCACTATTTGCTGTAATTCAGCTGAATTTAGGTAAATTTGTGATTTAAGTGAACCTCTTCAGTAATGATTGTTACTCCCAGTTACCTTACAGAGTGTTAAAAAGTTAACTTTACCCTTACCTCACTGAGCGGAACAGGACAATTAATTATTGATAATTCTCAGAAAATTAAAAACAATAGGTCAGTCTACAAGTTCTTTCCAAACTCCTTTTAACACATCAACTTTACTTTTCCTGTTTTTATTGCAGATTGGGGAAAAATTTGTGCATATGTCTATATATGGGGATGTGTGTATATGAGAATTTAACTTTAGAATAGGGGTGTAATAATTAGAAAATTAGAATCAATTCCCAGTGTAAACTACTCATAATTAAAATTATGATTTAGATGTGAATATGATTATTTTGGCTTTGTTAGGATGTTTGAGATAAGGGAGACAGAGGAAAAGAAGAAAATATGAAAAAGAATTATAAGTGGTTTCATTTGTTTAGGTTATTTAATTTCGTTTTGTTTTTTCCTTTCTATATTTTGGTATTACATTAATACAATTACTATATTCACATTTGAAGTTTTCTCAGATTCTCAACAGTCTGACAGTTCCATTCAGTTTCTGCCTTGCAATTAGACTAAGATGAAAGGCTGTATTTTCCTTTGTAATCCTTGTTTCAGAAAGATCTTGATACATGCTATGGACATTTCTTATTATGACTATTGTTTAAAATTCTACTCTTTTAAAAATTCATATACTCTCTTGTGTGACCCACAAAAACATAAAACAGCACTATGAGCCACAAACATTACAGGTATTTTCCAGTCATTTATTCAGTTACATAAGCCCCAAATAACATCAGTTTTTTTGTCTTATGGTGGGTTTTTTTCTTCTTTTTTTTTTTTTTTTTATTTTTTGATAAAATTGTCCATGAACTTCTATAAAATTTGACTATACTTTTGTAAGTATTTTATCTTTTTTTGCAAGTTCATTTCAGGTAGCCCTTACGCAACTTAATACTACAGTAACAGGTCTTAACTTTCTAACCAACGGTATCCCTTAATCTCTGAATTTTCAAAATCTTTCAAAAATCTCTGGTGTAGAAGTGGTAATTCAGCATCTGCAAAACTTAAACTGCATAATAAAACTACATGCTGTCTCCAGGCAGAATAGAGTATTTGCTGTGGCCACTGTACACAATATTATTACTCGTACACTGTTCATTGGATTTTGATTTTGTATTTTTCAGTGTCTCTAAATCTGTTGCTATTATACTGGTTTTAGGACATCTGTTACCATAGTGATATGCAGTATGTGCCTAGCTGTCTCTTTTCCTATCAGTTAGTACTCATTTAATGATACAGCCATTGAAACATTATCTGCTTAAAGTGCTTCCAAATTTTCTCTGCATTACATAAAAACCTTGGTTTAGGTGATAGCTTAGAATTGCTGATCTTTGACTTTCCCATTCCTTGGGTAATTTGTCTGAGTTTTCTCTAAGCAACTGGGTTACTTGAAACACTAGTTTCTATGTTGAAGATGCTGCCAAGTCCTCCTTGCAGTGCTGTCAATTCCAAACGTTTCTTATACTTGCAGCTCTTGGTGCAGAAGGAAAATCTTAATACCTATCAGATTCTTTTGCATCCATGATAAATGCAGAAAACATAGGAAAAGTCAACTGTTAAAATGTGAATGCACAGCACTATTCAAAGGGCCAAATTTAGCTCTACCCAAAGTAACGTGAACTAGACCCAAGACCATAGAATTTCATGAAACCTTCATTCTTCTTTATAGTTATAGCTGGATAAGTCCTTTCTTAAGGGTGTAATTACTCCTCCAAGAGAATGATATTTTCTGTAAGTCTGAGTAATGAAGAATCTAGTTCATATTAGACTAATAGAGAACACTATTGAAAAGTAAAAATAGTGTGCGTTAAAGGTAAGAAATATCTAGAAGGAAAAACTCTAGTATATTGGAATTTTTCAAACCAAAAATAATGCAAAATAATGACAATGAAAACCTCAGTCACCTGCTGTGTATCCTAGCAGTATCACAGAACCCGATTTCCTTAAGTATATGTATCCTTAAGTATATATAGTATGTATATGTTTCTGACATACAAGTATATTATAGATTCTGAAATTATTAATCACTAGTTGCAGACTAATTCAGCATTAATAACTTGGAAAATAAGGTAGCAACTACAGAATCATATTTCTCTGAGATTCATTACTAACCCCAAGCAAAAAAATAATGCGATATGAACTCAGTCCATAACTGATACAGGATAATCACATTTATTTTGTAGAAATGTAGCTCACAGGAAGCTCAAATGTTCTTCCAAATTGTGAAAGACTGGGTCTGATAAAGGTGTTAGTATCTGAAATTATATGGCATATAGAGAGGAGGCATAGCACTTCATTTGGCAAGCTGAATCTAGATTTTTTTTTAACAGATGTTAGTAATTTTTTTCCTACTTTTAATCTTAGAGAAAAGAAGGTAAAGTTAAATTTATCTTACAACTGAAATTGTAGCTATACATGCAGGATTACCCAAAACAGTAGAAATGTAGATGCCTTGATTAGCAGCAACAGTGAAAATTCAGGAACATGTTCAACTGGGAGAATAAATTGAGAAAATGTAATTACAGAAACAATATAAAAAGTACCAAAATAAACTTCTCAGTGTCAACAATGACAATTGAGCTAAGATTGCTTGCTTCTTGCTTCATGTCAAGTGGTGAAGAAAACAATGTTATTCTAAAATAACATACTACTCTTAAATTATCCTTCAAAGAAAGTGATAATTTTTACTGAGCTAAATTAGGTAACTGCGTAACTGAAAACAAAAATAAAGTCATTCAGGTAATATTTTATAAAACAGTAATGGAATAGAAGAGATTTTCATAGATCTTCAAATAAATAGAAGAGTCAGGATGCAGAAATAATGCAACATTGACTTAAAAATTGCATACAGTCTGGATATCAAAACTATTTATTTTGCATAGATTCACAAAATAAATCTGACCTGGGACTGAAAGTAGGCAGTGCTCAAATCCAAAAATGTATTTTCAAATGCTCATTTTACAATGTACCTCCATACATTCATAGCCTGATGACCTAAATTTTTTTAAGCTTTTATACCAAGTAAGGTTTTTAACACTGTCATAACATTCTCATAGATAAACTGATAAAGTTCAAACTAATTACGTGGACAGTGAGGAAACCTGGCCGAACCGTTGTGCTCAAAGGACTGTGATGCCTGATACAAAGTCCAGCTTGATGTCTGTCACCAACCATGTGTGTCAGAGGCTGATAGCAGGAAGAATATTTTTAAACATCTTTATTAATAACCTGGATTATGCAAAAGGTGTAGACCCTCAGCAAGTTTGCAGATTACCTAAAACTAGGCAGAGTGGCTATTAAGCCACATGAATGTGAGACATGCAGAGGAACCTAGTCCAGTAGGAATCTCATAAAGGAATAAGCCTTACACATTGTGGGTCAACTGGCTGGACAGTAGCTTAGCGAAAGAGGACCTGGTGGACACCAAGTTGACCATGAATAAGCAAAGTACACTTGCAGCAAAGAACACCAATAGCTGCCTGGGCTGTATTAGGAAAGATGACCAGCTGGTCAAAGGATGTAATCCTTCCTCTCTACTCAGCCTTGGTGAGGCCACTTTTGGAGCGCTGTGTCAAGGTCCAGGCTCCCAGTACAAGAGAGATACAGAAATACTGTGTGAGCCCAGTGAAGGGCCATATGTAGGACTATGAAGATGATTAAAGACTTGGAGCATTTGTCATATGAGGAGAGGCTGAGATGGGACTGTTTAGCTTAGAGAAGAGGAAGTCAGGGGGAACCTATCAATGTGTACAAATACCTGGCACGAGGAAGCAAGTAAGACAGAGTTTAACTGTTCTTCATGCCATACACTAACAGGACAAGAGGCAATGAGTACAAATAAAAATACAGGAAATTCTATTTAAACACACACACCCAAAATTACAGTGACTGTTGTGTCAGAGACTGGAAAGAATTATGTCTCAAACATTGTGGCAAAACCAGCTTCTCCAGCTCCAGGAGACGGGACATTGTCAATAGACTGAAAAGTATAATGCCTCAACATTTTGGCCTAGTAGCAGAAGATGAGGCATTCAGGGTAAGGTGGATTGTGATTTACATACCAACAACAAGCTAAGGAGCCACAGACAAAGGAGACAGGTGACAGGAGGAGGTGGAGGATGTGCCGGAGGGCCCAGCATTGCACAAAGGGAAAGCTGAGACCTTTCAAGATGGCCTGAGACTTGTCTGTCTTTTGCAATCACCCTCCAGACTTTTCTATCTTTCACAATAACACTTCTGCAAAAGACCAAAAAATTATGCAAGCAGGCAACCCAGAGGGCTATAAAAGGCTCACCTATACCAGAACTGGAAGGGAACCTGTCATCCTGAGGACCACTCCACCCACCAGCCTTGTCACAGGAACCGAACCAGACACCTGAAGACTCTGCATTCCCAGACTACAAACCCCAGCAGTCTCGTTGTGGGACACTGGAGGCCACACATCACCGGACCCAGACTACAAGTCCCATCATCCACACTGCAGAGCCATAACAGTGGCAGAATCACTCTCTTTCTTTCTTCCTTTTTTTTTTTTTTTGTGTTCTCTTCTTTCTTTCCTTCTCTTTTCCTTTCCTGTATCCCTATTTCTTTGTCTCTCCTTCTGTGAGTAGTATACTAACATAAGGTTTACAACCCTACATGTGCCGCCGCAAACTCCTTTATGTAAGTTCTTTTGCTGTTAAACTGTTCACCAATTAAGCTTAAGTAACGTAAATTTTTCTGCTGCCAAATAATCTGCTAATTGGGCCGAGCTGCAAAATAAAAGGTGTTGCTTTTCTTGTTTACGGACCTTAAGTATTGTGTGTGCTGTTTTCCAACTAAGGGGACCCACGAACCTGAGTCACCTCTGCCCCCACTCATAGCTCTGGGTGGGATGTGACAGGTGGTCAAGTATTTTGACAGGTGTTTCAGAGAGTTTTTGTGGTCTCTGTTTTTGGAGAAATTCAAAATTTGACTAGATATAGCCCTGAGCAACCTGCTCTAGCTGACTCTGCTGTGAGCAGGCGGACTGAAATAGATGATGTCCAGAGGTCATTTCCCACATCAACGAATCTGCTATTCTGTGACATAGGGAGACTTGGGTGACTATCTCAGATATATCTACATTCTATATAGCTAGACAAAAGGTGAGAAGAATTAAAAAAAATAATTACTTTGATGCTTCTAATGAAAAAGTGTATACAAATGTATAGAAATTCTCTCTGTTTTTATTCCATGTAAGACGAAATTGTAAATGCTTAGATGATTGTTCAACATGGAGATAAATACAGCTGACAGAAAGGCACAGTATCATTTACAGTAATTATTTTTCATGTCAGGTGTACTATATTTTAAAAAGTGAAAAAACAGAATTAATATCTCAACATTTGAGAAGTTAGTATTGTGTTCCAGTTTACATTCAACATCTACAAAGATGAGCAGAGGTAGGATACTTATAATTAACTTGTCACTAAGCCAGAATAATATTTTGCCATACCCTTATCCAGTTCTCTTTTCAGTATCCCTGCACTGTCCTACAAAAAATTATTACCAAAAAAAAAAAAAAAAAGGAAAAAGAAGTCACCTTGCTTCATGAAATGTCATCTCTGATGCTATCAGTCACTTATTGTGTTAAGCAAGTTGATTTTATGAGCTGAAGAAAACCTATGGCTCATAAACTCAGCTGAGGTGAGTGAATTATGAGAGTCTTTCAAATACGTTAATGAAATTCCTAAAACATCAGTATGGTACATTAGTCTTCCTAACATTTAGCATTATTAAGCACACAGATCAATGAGAAGCTGTCTTGTATGCCAATTGTTTAGCTTCTTTAAAGTGGCATCAGTTTTTAAACTACTTTTTCCTCTGTAGCTGAAAAGAAACTTTAAGGGTCAAATTTCAAATTTTGCATGAATCTGAGAATTTCGTAGGTGTACATTGGAGCTAAGCCCAATCTGTAAATTTTAAGAAGTTGTGAATGTGAAGATGTGAATGCTAGTTCTAACATTATCTCCACATATCGTTTACCTACAGTTCTTAACTTCCATTAAATTTGGAAGTGCTCATGTGTTCTAGAATCAGTTTTGGAACTGTCTACACATACTTTTCATTTCTACCCTTATGAAAGTGGAAAGTGATGTCATGATACATATTGCCAAGGTACTGACACTTCTGTGATCAAAAAGTATCGAGAAGTTTTCATTTTTTTTTTGAGTGAGATTTGAAGTGAATCAACAGTAAAACACTAAAGAAGTTCACCATATTGTAAATAAAATAAACTGCACTTCCATTCTGAAAGTATCAAATGACAATTTGAAATATGAATAATTTTTGTAACAGAAACATTTATGTGGAATGCTTATTTACCGCATCAATAAAGATTGAATAGGAAACAGTACAAAGCTTTGCATTTGAATTTGGAGAGATTGGTTTAAAAAAAAAAAAAAAAAAAGTTATTTTGCCCATCAGGTAGCAAATCAGCTTCTCAATAATGAAGGAAATGCTCTCTCTTTATACTAGCTCTAAACAATATATCACACTGTTCTGCACTTTGCAACATAAAGAATACTTCTCAGTATGATTTTTTAGGTGCCTTTCTTCTCTTCCTTGCTTTCTTCTTTTTAGCTATTTATTCCGAGTAGAACAAAACCAACAACAACAGCAAAAACAACAACAAGAACCCACAGAAGAGAGAAAACTGCTGTTTCTTGTGGGTATAAACAAAGAATATGTAAAAATTCTCTGCTTCAGATATCTACATCCTCTGGTTAAAAAGTTGTTATTAAATTATGAAGTACATCAGTAAAATTCTAAAATGACACAAGATCAGTAGATTAAAGTGCCAAATCTGGAACAGTAGCCAGTGGTGGGAAATCATTGTTTGATGATGCTTTTTCAAAAAATATTGTGAAACAGCAAGTATTGGACATTTCATAGCAATTAATAGAGTCAACCAATTCTAACAATGGATAAAACAAAGACCAATGAATCATAAATAGCAATAACAATAATAATAAAGGGAGAAACAATTGAGTCAGAAAAAATAGTCTGTATCTCTTGGTAATTTCAAAGTAAGGGATCACACTTGAATAAGAATACTGAAAGAAGTAAACAGGAGAGTAGTAAAAGAAAAGGGGATGATATTGCCTCTACTCAGCACAGACTAATATACATTAGTGTCCATATTTTGAAAAGATGAAAAATTGTAGCAGGTACAGAAAAAAGACATGTTTAAGCGCTGAACAAAATGACTCATGGTGGAAGATTTAGAGCACAGTCTGTTTGGTTGATCAAAAAGATTAAGTGATTTGATTACAGTCATAAGTACTTATACAGGGGCAAAATGCCCACTGCTAAAGGGCTACACTCTGGCAGAAAAAGGCCTATAAAGGACCTATGCCAGGAAGCTGAAGCCAGATAAATTCCAATTAGAATTTAGGCACATCTTTTTAAGAGGAAGGACAATTAATCACTGAACCAAACTACCAAGGGATTAAGTAGATTTCTCTGTCTGTAGAAACCTTTAAATGACAAATGGTTCCCTTTCTGGGAGACATGCTTCAACCAAACACAAGTTATTGTCTATGTGAATAAAAGTTATCGAGCTCAGTAGAGGTATAACTGGGCAAAGTTTAGAGTTTTGTAATTGAAAAAATGCCAGGATCGATGATTTAATGGTGCCATTTGAACTTAATCTGAAAGATTTTGTGGTGAATATCCTTATCTATTTCTGTGCCTCCTGTAGTTTGTTTGCACGTAAAAATACTGGACCAGCAAACTCAACCTGGTACCTGAAAAATAACTACTTATTTTTCTTCATTTTGCATTTGCAGAATAGATGTACCATTTACTGCTATGCAACTTTGTTGTTTTCAGTGGAGTAACAGAGTAGGGGTTTGTAATTGTTTTAATATGTATTTGTCTTTCAAACATATAAATAATCTATATCTGTATTCATTTTAGTAGATTCAAATATGGTTAAAGTATTAAAAAAAAATTAAAAATAGAAGATTGTGGAGTTCAAGGCATCACAGAGATACATTTGTTTAACTTTACCAAGAATGGATAGCCTCACTTTGTAGTCAGCCAGTAAATTCAATAGAACTAATCACAGTTTAGTATATGTATAAATCTTTGAAGAATCAATGTTTTAGTTTTATCTCTGTAATGATTCGACATGACTTTGAACACACAGGGGAAATAGGCATATTAGAATAAAACAATGTAATGTTTAAACCACCACTAGCAAATGAGAGATATCTTTAAAGAGGTGGAGTTTAGGTGGAATACAGGTCCAGGCATCAGGCATCTCTCTGGGGACAGTGACGGCTGAGGCCAGGCTGTGATGTGGGGGACTGGCAGGGCAGGATGTGGGTAGCTGGGGACTGGCCCTGCTGCAGTGCTGCTGGGGCAGGGACTGATGGATCAATGGGGGCTGAAATGGGATCCTGGGCCATGGGAAGGGTGATGGGAGACTTATGGGGGCTGGAGAGGGACTGGCAGGGCTGGTGGTGCCTGCAGGGTCCTAACACTCATCATCTTCAGGCACATCTCCTCTGGTCCCATGGACCCCCACAGAAACCAGGGAAAAAAAAAAAGCCCTAAGTACTCCATCTTTCTCCACATCCTTGGTTACTGTCTCCCCCACCTCACCGAACAGCAGGTTCAGGGTTTTTAACTTTTTTTTTTTTTAATCTACAACATACTTACAGAAAGCCTAGTTATTGCTCTTTGCATTCCTTCCTAATTTCAGTTCCATCTGAGTTTTGGCTCTACACCCTCACACTCAGGCAGTGCCTCTTTATTCCTACCATCCCTGCTTCCACCTTCTGTGTGCTTCATTTTCACATTTGAGCTCAGTCAGACAATCACTGCCCAGATCTTGCTGGCTTTCTGCCTGACTTTTTGCAAGGAATGTATTGCTTTTGCACTCTGAGGAGGTTGTTCCTGAAGATCAACTGGCTGTCCTGGGACCTTTTGCTCTTCAGGGCAATTTTCCCATGGAATCTGGTCAAGTAGATCTCTTAACAGACCAAGATTTTATCTCTTGAAGTATATTGCTCTAATTTTGCTACTCTGCTATTGCTCATTCCTCTCAGGATCCTTATCTCCATCATCTCCAATTCTCCAGCATCCACCGCAGCCAAGTCTGCCATTAACCTACACAACTCTGGCCAGCTTTGGAACAGTAAGTCTAGCAGTACACATCATCCTGTTGGTTTGCTGATCATGTAAGCCAAGAAACAGTCTTTTACATTTTTAGTTTCTTGCACCCAGGCACGTTGCCTTTGCAGGATGTATTGGAGTGGTCACTTTTCCCTTGAATACCAGGACCTGAAGCTGTGAGACTTCCTTTGCTGTCTAAACAAGGCTTTATAAATAGACAGCATCCCACTGTAAAATAAGAAATCCAGTTTCATGTCAATGAAAACGTTTAAATATTGAGTAAACACTAGCTTTTTCTAGAAGTGATATATCTGACCAAATGGGAAAAGTTGCTGAAAATTGTAGACTAGTGAGATGATACACGCATTCAAAAATTGGTTTTAAAAAAATTTTTACAGTCTAATTGGCAATTATTGTTTTTATAAAAGCAGCTGAGGTTTTGTTCTAAATGCAAATAATAACACAGACTCTTGAAAACAGTCAATTAAAAATGCTTTTTAAAGAACATACACGCATTAGGAAGATGGTACTAAAGAGGAAAATAATGAGGAACTGCATGAAGACTTACCATAACATGAAAATGTATTTGACACTCCTGCTCTGAGACATATATTTTTGAGAAAAATAAATAAACGCTAAGGCCCTTTGTACACACCATCCAATAATAAAAAAATTCCTTGAAACAACTTTACTTATTTCTGTGTTCCAAAAATGATGACATTTATTTTTATTCCTATTGTGAAAGTTGCACAGTGATTATATTGCTTACAATACTTACCTCATTTATGTTTATTTCTTCTGGACTTGCTTTGTGGCATTTAATAATTTTATTTATTTACTAAACTATTATTTATAGAAATGTGAGAGCTACATTTTAAAAAGAAACTGGGATTTGGACATCTTTCACATATGAGGACCAATCTTGCAGTAGAAATAACTTATGAAATTCATGGAGATTTCACTTGTGATCCACATGGCAGGGATTGTCTTTCCAGCACCCTACAAAGATATGAGGGCAGGCAGAAGTAACTTGACAGGCAAAATTACCCTTGAAGTGAGGGGGAAGAACAGGGATAGCACCCTCCTTCACACTCGTTTCAGGGCTGGCTCAGAGACAGAGAACTTAGTCTGTGTCCTTCAAATGTAATTTGGCAGATGTCACTGAAGCGGTTTAAGAAATCCAATACTTCCTCACTATATTGGCAAGGCAATATGTTCAACTTTGATATTCAAATTGTTATAAGACTTTTCTAAAAACAGAAGTGTGACACAAAGTATGTCAACTGTATTTTGAGGTCATTTCTATTAATTAAACATATTTTTAAATACTGAAAAATGCATACTGAAATCTTCAGGCATTTCTAAACCAGTCTGTCCAGTTTCTAATTTAAAGACATGAGGACTTAATACACATCAATAATCCTTTAAGTAAAATTGTAGCTTAAATGCTGAACACGACGATAAGTCTCTCTGTTGGAAAATGGATTCCAAATAGCTAATCTGCTTAAATAGATGCTTTGTAGAAACATCTTTGTAAAAACATCTTTGCAAAACTGATAAGACTGTTTTGAATAATGTATTCTACCTCCATTTCTAAAAGGGATATGGCATTAGAATGCACATATATTCTCAGTCCTCACATCTGGTTTCAAACCATCTCTCTTCCTTTTGCAGGTATTTTCTCAGCTGGAATGAAAGCTGCTTTGTAATTATTATTCACATAGCTTAAAAAAAAAAAAGATGCATAGCTTTATTTCCAGAAGAATTCTGCATATATGTTTTAAAATCAAGATGCATTCAGATGTTTTTGTTGTTGTTTTTTTTTTCCCAATAATCTGATGGTTGTAAATGATGACAGTTATGTTGATGATAGCAATTGCTTCCACGGCTATTAACAAATTCAGGTGTATTTTGGAGTTATTAGAGGTAAAATGTTCTAACACAGAAATAACTCAATTTAAAGCCTGTGGAGTTTATTGGTATTATTTATACTACAGAGTTGCTACAGTTTTAATACTGTTTCACCATTACAGTAGTTTAAGTATAGTACGACATCATTTCTATACCAAATATTTGTGGTGTATGCGAGAAGACTTAGTACAGCTGTCAGAAGAAGGCATGGAAAGAATATAAGACTTAAATGAAATATATCCACAGGATATTTGGAGATTATAGATTTTATATGCCTAGTTCATCTATAACTATTTTGCTGGTTTTGACTAACATTTGAATGAATAGACTGATTCTTATACTTTCTTTGTTAACTCAGAATGTAACTATGTGATGATACTACTCATAAAAGTAAAAATTCAAATTAAGATATTTTACAAAGATTACAAAGAAAAATATTTTTTTCTTTTGAAATATAGAATGAAAAAAAACCCTAGAAGTATCTTACTGAAGCAATGAAATTTCTGAACCAATTTTTCAAAACCTTCTGTTTCTTTTTTTTTTTTTTTAAAAAAAACTCTTGAGAACACAGCTATTCCAATCCTTAACAGATCTATTTTATGTATTTTTTATTCAATAATTTACTTTCGGACAGTATAGGTTATTACCAATGAAATCCCTTTGCAAATGTTAATAGTTAAATTCTTGGAGATGTCTGTAAAAAAGAGTAGGTCAGAAGGCAGGTGATGAATTGTGAATTCTTAAGGAAAGGAATATCAAATGTGTTTGTAATAGATTATATATTTATCCAGATTCTCTGAACTTCAGTCATTATTTCTTAATTGGAGTTTTTGATTTTACAGTGATGCTATTCCAGGAAAACTGAGAACAAATTTATTGTATTTCTGAAGCAATAATATTCTTAGTCAATATAGCACCATGACTGAAATAAAGTACAAAGTAGCTGGTAATTGCTAACACTTAGCAATTACTTTCAGAAACAGTAGCTCGAAATTACTGAAAAACATTTGAAAAATACTCATATGTGTATTGCCATGAGCTGCCGGGGATATCTGGTCATAGAAAGTTCAGCTATTCAAAAAGTGAGTGCGAAAGAATGAAGCTTTTCACACAGAAAGTCAATTTAAAATGAAAAAATAAAGTGAGGGCCCATGGTCAGTTAAATATTTGGTATTTTTGATGTGTGAAAGGTTGGTTTGTAAGGCTGTGTCCAGAGGTATAAAAAGTGTTTATACCCAGGCCCAGACACAATATTATATAGCCTATACAGAGGTGTTGTAAAACTTAGCTTCAGAAAACTAGGAATTAGAGTAAGTAGATAAATTATTCAGTGACTCAATTATAAGGAAATTTTGCTAAAAATATTTTGTATTATATAAAAATTAAATATTTGGGTATCAAAATTATATAAAATAAAATTAATCTAATATTTCCATTAGGATTTCATTAAATCTGTGTATATCTTCAAAGCCTGTAAACCCCTTTATTCAGTAAATTTTCTTCTGACAAAGCAGAAAGGCAAGACTTCCCAAAGAGCCTTATATTAATTCTGTTTGTCCAATGAATCATGTATTGCTTCAGACAGCCCAAAATGTTTTCTTCTGCAGTTGATAAACAAACACTGGAAATATTTTTTCATGTTTTGTCTGACTGATGATTAGCTGAAAAGAAATTATTCATTTTGACATGCTTTGGGTTCATAGTTCTAAACATTGCAAGTGACAAATGTCACCCTACTACTTGAGCAGGTCTGCACATGTAATATTGAATAACTATTTCTTTTATGTGATATATCCTGTTTATTTTAAAATATTACAATTTTTTTACAGTTGCTGATAAGTTTCTGTGAAGGGTTAGATCATGTAATTGTGTTGTGCTACCCCAAAGGCTGGTGACTCTTTTAGCTGTAAGGGGGACAAAGGTCAATGAGGCCAAATTTTCCAGTTCCCCTGGAATCTGATTTCATGCACAGATCAGTACACAGCAGAGCAGGGTTGCTGAAGGGTAGCCTTTCTATAGCCCAGGAAATACGATGTTTTGTCATTACTTGTAAAAAGCCTCAGGCTGTGGACTGACCTGGTAGTGCTGTCTCTCAGGACTCACTTGAACTTGCCTTGTCGTGAGCTGATGTTAGCTTACTTTCCCAGTGACAACAATTGTCTAGCAATCAAGTAGCTATTTCCTAAATTTGTTTCAAATTTGTATAGCTATAACAGCCGTTCTTTATGGGGGGAACTGCTGATGACACCAGATTGCAATGTGGTGTGGAAGAGTGTGGGTACAGGATGACATCGGAGGTTCCAGACAGTGGGCAAAAGCTGGTCAATGCAGAAGTGTATCTGTGTGAGCCAGGTGTAACCAACTCCAGAGAAAAAGCAGAGATAAAATAATCAAAGACCAAGGCAGAAGGACCCCTCCACCCTTAACAATGTACTTCTTCAGGCAAAAACCTCAGGACACTGATGGGTTGTTATAAACTCCCACTTTTTAGTAAGAAAGACTAATGTTCTTGACCTTACTACCCCCAGGGGAAGCAGAATGGTGAGCACAACATCAGAAGTAAGGTATACGTAATAGGAAGTTAATAGATGTTAACTGGTTTTGAGTCAGTGTTCTCTCTTATAATTTTTACTTTTTTTATTAGACTGCTGAAACATTAATTAGACAAATTCTTAACGCCATTTGTAACGTGTTAACTTATGGCCCAAATAAGATGTTCATACGTATTTTTCATCTCTATCATGTGAATGTCTTTTGGACATCTCCTTCCTAGTACTGTGCTGTGAATCTTATAGCTCTCAGACACTGATTTTTGCATACTACTGAAGCCTGGCCATCTTAATCTCATTGACTTTAATTGTTATGTAACTACGGCTATTAATAAAGCTGTATTAAGTCAGACAATAGCCAAATAGACGTAAGGAAGTTATTGCTACTTTGCACAGGAGGCCAGCTTTAATTTTGTAAAATGAACCAGTCCATTTGGAAAGGAAGTGGAACCCAAATTAAAATCTAATTAAAAACTTTTACTTAAATTATTAAATAAAAGAAGAGCAATGTAGTTTTGTTTTTTTTTCTTCAGGAAATGCAGTCTAATGATAAACAAGATACTCTTTGCTATAAAATTGGTTTAGTAAAATACATCTTGCCTTTTATCTGGTGTGGTTATAGTTCTGTAGTGACTCAGTATGGATGAGATTAACAAGTCCTTTCGTATTGAGTGATTTTTTTAAAAAAAAAAAAAAGGCAAAAAATTCCCAAAACAACAACAACAACAATCTTAATGTAACCGTGTGAGAAGGTCTCTACTTGGTCACATTCTTAGCTGCTGTAAATCAAGTTAGTTCCAGAGTCAATGCGCTGTATCACCAGCCTGTAATCTAGCTCTCAATTCATTTTGTAATTCTGAATCTCTGTGAAATAACAGAATTGTGAAATTTAATAAACAACTACAGAATTATGTGGTTTAAGCATAAGTAAAACAGACATTCCAGTTCATCAAACAGTTGTCAGTCACTTCTTTCTATAATTGTGTAAACCAAAGCAAATTTTTAAATAAAGCTTTTACTTAGTGTTCTCTAAATAAAGGCTTTAGAGGCTGTTCATTTTAGTTATACTGTCACAATGTTTAAATAAGAAAAAAAAATCATGTCCATAGTCTCAGCCATTTTAATTGTGTGGTTTTAAGAGTAACATTTGCTTGCTTAAACTGTCAAGTAATGCATCAGTTTGTGTGCCAGAAAGGTACACATCCTTACTGGGTACATATGCTAATGAAGTTATTCTGCTCCTAGCTCCCTGCCCATTCTGCTGTGGATTCAACATTGCTCCAATGTCCTTCAGGAAAGAAATAGAATTTTTCATTCAAAGGACAATAAAAACTCAAGATAAATAACTCCTTGCCCCAGCTAACTTCAACATTCAGAATTATACAAAGGTGATGGAGTATAAAAACTCCTCACCAACTACATTATATTCAATTGAGCTATTAAAAGGCCAAGATCTTTCAATTTCTTGAGGGTCTATGTATTTGCTTTTTGTTTTTACAGTCTCATCTTGGTTTATGAGATATCTTCACACAGTCAGGATAGAGAGACTTTACATTTTTAAAGACTTTAAATGTCTTTAAATGTCTGTGTTTCCTTGCCTTGCCTCTACCTAAAAGTTCAGCAAGAAGTTCTCTGACAGTAGAAATTATTAATAGAGTTGTTTTCTTGGAAGAAAATCCTGGAATAGCTCAAATAACCAAAATGAGGTAACGCTTTCCACTGATGAGGTCTTCATGGTATGTTGCCTGTGGATTGAAGACTTGTTCATTCAATGTTGTACACCTCAGGGTTCCCACCATCTAAAGAGATTAATGATTACCTATCTTATTTCCTCTTTATTTATAGTGTTAGCTCTAATAAGTAGCATTTTAAATGATACTTCACAAAGTCTGTGTACCTTTCTTCCTGGTATAATAAAGCCCCAGAACGTCTTTGTGCAAAACAGATGGTCAAAAGTTTATTGTATAAGCACAGAGAAAAAGATATTGTCTAATAATTTAGAATTGTTCAAGAAAGTATTCAAGACATTTTCTTTTCCTAGAAACAGAAATTTCTTTTAACTTCGCTCATCATTGCGTTGTCTGAACACTTTCCAAGTTATGCATTAAGTAGTATATATATGTAAAAACTATGACATCTTCCATGAAAGAAATGGTATTGATCTGCAGTTTAAATGGTTCAATTGGTACAATCTTCTATCTGCGTGAGATGGCTGTCTTTAGGAAAGGATGCCAAAACAGTGTTCTTCATATTTCTGGCAGTTTTTTCACTCCCTGCAGGGACTCTTACCCTTGTCACCTGCACAGGGAAGAATTACTCTTATGGATAAAAGTTCTGTTGACTCAATCAGCAACACTGACTGCCCTGATTATCTCTTGAGAGGCTTAGGTTGTTCTTTTAGGTAGTGTTTGATCTGTTAATTGAACATAGGATATAATATTTTATGTATTTGCAGCACTCTCCACTACTGAGTAGTGCATTGCAAAGATTTTCAAAGATCTCATGACTTCACTCTCAAGTGCAGTTAATGGGTTTTATTCATAGTGAAGGAAACAAATACACCTGCAACCAATCCAAGGACATAAGCCTCTCTGATCTTCTCAGTGAACTGATGACAGTAGAGAATATATGTGAGGGTATTCTGTGAGAATGAGAAGGTGATACTTCCTGATATATGTACCTGGTCTTTTCTGTGCCTCAGCTATGAAACTTTTTAGGGCAAATGAGTAAAGAAAATAGTAGGAGGTATAGTAAAAAGTGAAATGATGTATAAAATTGCTCAGTGTGTTGATTATAAAGGTTTTAATGATAATCCTATTATTTCTCTGCTCCAGTTGTTAAAAATTTGAGATTTATTTAGCTCATTATCTGAGTTTAGACTTGCTTTTGCTAAAATGGAAGATGTTGGAGTTTTAATAGCACAAATACTGAATTTTCTTGCAGCTTTCTGTCTATTCAGTGGGCAGGGAATTCCAGTTGATAATTAGATAATCTCTGCTGAATTTTCAGTCTCAATTGCTGAACTAGTCTGGTTTTAACATACTTTGTAAGTAAATATTAGGCACTGACTGTGCCTCAATCTAAAACCATAAATTTCTGACCACTTCCATCTTTACCTTCAGGAGGTGTTGTGGCTATTGCTGGAGAGAAGCAAAATATAAAGGAATTTATGTCATCTCTTCTTAAACTGCACAATATTTACAACCTTCTGTGAAAGTCTACTTTTTAATCTCAGATTTAGAATGAAACAACAGCTGATATAAGAGTATGTACAGTTGTAATCTCTAAAGGTTTTACCCAAGGACATGTGGATTTGCATAGTTCTAAATTGATCTGAGTTAATGCATAGGAGGAATTCAAAGAGGCCTTGGCAACTGGAGAAACCAGATCTTAGATACTTGCTGAGACCACGTGGCAGAGTTCTCTGAAATTAATAACAAGCTAAACAGTAGCACACAAAATCTAACTTCACTGAAATAGCAGTAACTTCAAAAAGAAGGAAAATTACAGAAGCCAAGCCAGAGCGTGCTCATCTTCAATATACCTCAGCTCATTCCACTTGAAAACAAGAGAATCTTGAGACTTTTCAGTTACAGCATGCTTGAATATATTCCTACAGTACAAAGCTCACTCCAATTTAATCATAAATCAACAAAATCTTCCCCCTCACAGCTGTAATGATAGTTAAACACATGACCCATCAAAAACTAAAATGAAACCAGTTATTTTAATGTTAAATTGTTCAATTATAATTATACTATTAAATTTACAACTGTGACTGTAAATAAAAAAAATTAGTTGTTAAATTCCACTAGATTGTTTTTTATTATTGTTATTTCTATTTTTTCCTGGTTACATCCAGTTTTCTCTTTCTAAAGAGGCAAAGACTTTATCCCCTTCCATAACACTTTGAGTTTAATGCCTTTCACACTATGTGGCATTGCTCATTACAGGACAAAATCTAGGCAGATTCACCTCCAACCTGAGCCGACTTAGGATCCTCTCACGCATGTATACGTATTATCAGATATGATTCAGCTATACTTTTATACAAATGCATACAGAAAAAAAAATGCACCATAGAGATTGATTTTATGAATTGAGCTTCCAGTCAACGGTCCGGGCTAATTTCTAATAATCATAATATTACTGAGTATCACATGCTATCACATCTTAGCCAAAAATTATGTAGGACAGCTTCCTGCAATGTATATTTAATGTAACTATTCAAAGAAGATACTGCCTTGAAACAGTGAGGTAATGAGATTCACTTTGAGGAGTCAGTTAGACTTTTTTCTAGTATAACTTTTGAGGAGTTGATAGCAACTGGTAAAAAGGCGGAACACTATTTTCTTATTGCTATTATCTCTAAATTGGTTAAATTGCTGCTGAATAGAGTGGAAGATACAAGCTCTGAAGCTGAATGTTTTGAAAGAGACTTTTATGCAGTGCTGAAACTAGGACACTAAAATTAACAAGGCAGCTGCTCCTATCCATAAACTTTATATGAAGATTTGGTACTTTGTTTATTTGCAGTTGATAGAAGTTGATAAAATTTTGAACAGATTTCTTTGGGACAATTTTTAACAGTGTGTGTATACATAGGTAGAGACAGATATGCAAATTTATTTCAGATGGTATTTAAGTTTCCTGATGTTTTGTTTTGAATTATCTAGAAATGCTGTGGTGCATTGAATCTAGCCAGCAATTAAGCACCCACCAGCTGCTCACTTAGTCACCCTCCCTGCACCAACCCTCCCTTCCCCCACCATCCACGATGCTGGAGAGGATTGGAAGAACAAAAGGAAGACAAAACTCATAGGTCAAGACAAATTCAGTTTAATAAGTGAAGAAGAAAGAGAAAACTAAAAAAAAAAACCCAAGTAATGCAAAACCAGTCACTCACCACTTTTTATGAGCAGACCAAAGCCTGGTCAGTCTCTGAGCACAGGCAAATTTGTAAAGGCTCCTGCTCCCCTCTCCCCCCAAGTTTTTATTAACAAGCATTATGTCATATGGTATGGAACATTCCTTTGGTCATTTGAGGTCAGTTGTCCCAGCTGTATCCCCTCCCAGCAACTTGCCTGCACCAGCCTACTTGCTGGGGTGTAGAGTGAGAAAATAAGAAGGCCTTGATGTTGTGCAGTGTTCAGCAATAGCTAAAACACTGGTCCATTATCATCACTGTTTTAGTCACAAATCCAAAACACAGACCCACACAGGCTGCTTATGAAGAAAATTGACTCTCAGCTGCAGTCCAAATGCTCATGTTAAATAGTTCAGTGTGAGCAGCTTGATATCACGTAAGAGTGGAATAAAATGGAGGAATATTAGTGAGATTGGTTGATAAAGGGCAGTTAATATAATAGGTGTGCCACAGAATTTTCAAAAAACTGAGGTAAAACACTGAAGGACAAAATATTGTCCAAAGGAATTTTTAAAGTTGTAAGTATCATACAATTTAACTGATTCACAAAATTAATAGACTTATGTTTGTTCAGAGCACAGGAAATATAATAAAGAATGTTACTCTCATCAGACAAAGTGGCCATAATAAAAACAGAAAAAAATATAAGCCACAATGCTTAGCTGGTGCGTATCAAGAAGCAAAGGCCGGATCTTATGATGGGCTCCTACTTAATTGCATTTTTCAAGCCATCTGTTTGCTTTCCTAAATAAATATGTATCTGTGCATCACATTAATTTTTAACAAAGCTACATTTAGAAGGACCTGCAAGATGTCACTGTCCTTGTACCACTTTCCTACACAAGTAACTATAGAAACAGTAGGTGATATCGATTTAAAATAGCTTTAAAGTCAGATATTAAAATTCAACCTAATTACCTTATAGTCCTTTTACAGAGAGAAATGGAGACTTCCTGAGGGCAACTCATCTCATCTTAGTCACATACTTCAGGATACATCAAATGAACTGCTCCCTGGAGGCACAGACATTAACTGTTCTTTACTCTGCTCTTTGCTAGGTGAAATGACTCAGACTAAGACTCCAAACTGTTTCGTGTTTAGTGTTTACACAACTTATGGCCCATCCTACTTCATATACAAATTCATATATCGGTCCTATAATTACCTGGAATACCAAAATCGATTAAACATAATTAGATCATATACTTCCCTTTTGGAAATCAGCATAGCTCTGTTGCCCCTAAAGAAAGTTAGGCTGACTAAATTAAATATAGATATCTAAATGCTGGAGATATAAACTTACGTGAAATTATTTATATTCCATACTTGTAAAATCAGAAGGATTTGGGGCCTTCAATGAACAGCTATTACAGCTACTACAAAACATGTTTTCAGGAAACTGTGGCTCGCATAAAAGAATAATTGCAAAAGAATGACTCCAAGTGTATTCCCCCTCGTTGCATATTCTTTGTATTTTTTTAACTTATTCATGTAGCAGTTAATTTGCCATTAAAGACTGACAGTCATGCCAAGCTGAGCAAATAGCCTAGCACTGCGTGCACTATTTGTACCAATACATTCACAAATATTTAGGGCCTTTTCAAATATTTTTTAAAGTTCAGGATCAAGAAACGAATTTGTGTGACATACGAATTTCTCAAGCAGTTCAATGTACTTTACTTCAAGAAAATGTCACAGAAAAAAACACAATGATTCTAGAAGTGAAGATCATGCAGCATTTGAGAGAAGTGAACTTGCAAAGGGCTGCTGGTTTTACAAGTTCTTAACTGACTATTTAAGTTGGAAATTGAGTTATGTAAGCATGAAGTAATACATAGTGTGATTTATTTTTCTGTCTTTTGCAGGCTTAAAAATTAAAGCTGCACAAGGAAGGGCTTTATTAAAGTTATAAAATATCTCATAAGCTAGAAGGTAATTTCAGCATGCAGGATCCTGGTTTTGATTACTTTATTTCATTGTAATACAATACTATTATGTTATATTCATGTACAGAATCTTTATTTTACTATGCAGTGAAGTTAATATGGAAATATAGGTACTTTCTGTGAGTGATACAAAGGTTTGTAAATATATGTTAGTTACTATAAAATTATTGAATGATTTTAATGGAAAAAAAATTCTTTCAGAAATACTAAAGTTAGATGTAAATTTTGTCAATAACATTCATTAGGTTTTGAATTCTACCAAAATATTTATCCAAAAATGAAAATAATTTTGAAGATTTGATCACAGATATTAAAATGCAAACAAGAACACTTAAAAGTAACTTTCCAAGGTGAAAGTTTGATTTTTCATCTTTCTTTCTCCTTTTTCGTCTCACTTTCAGTAGAACAGAGGAGAGAAATTATTTCGTTTTTCATGGTGACTTCCTTGGAAAACATTATTACTCACAGGTGTATACCTACAGTACATGACTGTCTAAGTGAAGGGCTTTCCATCACAGTGTTCTTTCCTTGAACAGTGACTACCATAGAGTATTATTGATTTGCTTGATGTATGATGATTCAGAGGTTAGACAGCTCAGAGTGCAGTTGGTTTAGGACCTTTATGTCAAACAAACTCGAATGTGATTCTGTAGATGATAAACCTCAGGCATTTTCTGCCCTCTAGTGAAATTCTAGTTCTTCATTTTTTTATTTCGTTTGTACCAATTAAAAAATGTAATTTTACAATTATTACATGTAATGTAATGTAAAAGCCTCTTAGCAAAGATATTTGTCAAAAATAACATTAGCACAGGTACAGTCTTCTTACTCTCAAAGCTTTAAGCAAATTTTAAAAATATACTATCAAAATAATACAGCCTCAAACCTTGTTTTTTTATATAGCTTAGTGTTCAGTAACATAAACCAAATGTCTATGGGATTTCAACATGAACTGTCATTTCTCTTTTGAATTTTTGTAGAATTGTTCCAGACAGAACTAGTACTTGAAATGGAAAGTGGTTTATTCATCAACACACTCACCTAGGACAGGAGGGAACCCAAAAGTCCACGTAAATCTTTCTGATTCAGAGACAAGATACGTTTCACACCAGTTGGGTAAATTTTGTGTAGGCTGTCACCCAGACTTTGTAGGAGTGGTGTTAAATTAGGCTCAGCTGCCTTCCATATGGTTATGTTCTCCTGCTTTGAGTTATGTCGCAGAACAAGAACAAGGCCAACACAGGAGTTTGCACCTGCAGCTGGGTAGAGGCATGGCAGTTGCTGTGTGTCTTGCTTTAGGAAGCCATCTAACAGATTTACGTTCTCAGTAGGCTCACCAGAAGTATCTGGGATAGAAACACCTTGAGAAATTAGAGAATGAAGATAAAACAAAATGGGATTAAAGGAACTGCATACATTCAGTCAATAAATGTTGAATTTAAGGTTAAAGAAATTGAAAGGCTCTTTAAACTCCTGCTAAGCCCTCATCTGGTCTCAAAATCCTCTTCCAAGCCATGCAAAACAGAGACATAGCTCAGTGTCTTCCACAAACCAGCTGAATGTTCTAACCCTTGTGCTATTCACTATTCATGATATTGTTTTTCAAAGTGCCTTTTTCATTTTGATGTAGTACAAACCCAACATTTTTAATGTACTCACTTTCTTTTTGAAAATGAAATTCTTGTTTTCAAACCAATCCATACTGAAATGATGATGTAGACATTTAAATTAAGTGAAAGCAAAATATTCAAGATGTCAGGTTCTGAATACTTGTTCGTATCTTTGAAAAACTGTTTAATGCCATGATTATTAAAGTCTTTGATTTTGCAATAGCACTTGCTGTGACTGGGTCACACAATTATAATTATCCTGAAAGAGAGAGGAAAATACGTAAAGCTGATAAATCTCTATAGAATTTTACAGGGAAAACAGCTGAGGTCCACAAAATTTCAATTCAAAACTGTCAGAGAGACAAACAGAGCAATTCAGAGCCACACAAATCACCAGTCCTTCCCATCACTGTCCTAGGAGCAAGTGACTAATATAAATCTGAGTCTTTCTCTAACAATAATAAACAATAATAAACTATTCACCTCCTTTCATTAATATTGTAGCAGTGCCAGTTTTGATTCCAGGGGAAGCTACAAAATGTAGTGAGGACAGATGAGAGTATCATCACCGTGCCATTGCAGGAGCACTTGTAGCAGATAGAGGGATGTCTGATGACTGCAAAAGGAAAGAGGAGAGGAAGCAGCTGTTAACAAGAGATGACAGGCAGGTGATCCAGACATTGGAAGAGAAAGACAAACCCTAGCTGATCAAGGAGGGGAAGTCTATTGCACAATTCAGAAAGTTCAAGGGTAGTGTGCTTTCTCTACCTCATCAGTATTCCTGAGATGAGCTTTCTCTTCTGTGTCTTACACTACAGAACCTCTCTCACAGTATTTCTGATGTCCAGTCATCACAGATATCAAACACCAATAGAAATAAACAAAAAGTTCAGTACCACATAAAATTCAACAGACCTTCTCAAAACTGGAAAATACTTCCTCTGAAATGAAATTCTCATTGCCACTGGTCATGATGTCAGTAAACGGCCACTGGACCATACCAGTCCCTTATCAGAAATATCTGTCAGGTTGCAATAAAATGCCTGGACCTGTATGCCATCTTCATCAGACAAGATGAATGCAGTAAGTAAAATACTTATTCTGTAACCATTTTAAAATCACTATTGTAGCACTAAGGTATTAAAAGGATTTAGTAAAATTCCCATGAGCATACATCTCAGTGAAAAACAGTAAAGACTGCAAAATGGCAGTGTAACATGTTTATGGATTGTGGAGCTGATTTCAGCTTATTAGAAACCAGTAACACTTGATGTATTTTTACCAGCTATGTTCTTAAATTTATTTGCAAAAAGTGCTAAGGGTTTTTTCTTCTGCTTCCTCTTGAATGATTTTTTTTTTTAAGAGAAAAGCAATAGAAATCCAACTGTAAAGCAGCAGATAATTCTTGTCAATTCTGTTAAGATTATATCAGCATTTTTGGGTTATAGTACATAGTTTTATTTTGCAGTTGCATTTGCCCCTGGTGTATACATTCTCAGAAGAGCAGGTTCTCTTTATTATTGACTCTCTGAGTTTTCTGAATAAAATGCGTCTTTCCTTAAGCAGCGCCTCAGCAATGGGGATTTATTTGTGCCACAGAAGCCTTGGTGGCTTCTAAGTACTTAGGTCAAATTATGCTTTGAAATGGTATGCTTTTATTCACTCTAGATTTTCTCTTTATTCACAGACACACACACACACACACAAAAAGTCCAAACACATGAAAAACTTAAGTGGGAGGATGGGGGAAGAGGTAATGAGGTGGAGTAATGAGGAAAACAAGTCTTTATTTTTTATCTTTACCTTGGAGTGCACTTCTCTGATTCTCCTTTGCATTTTCTCTTGCCAGATATTACAGCAGGTACTTGCTTCCTCACTGTGAAATATGAATGAAATATGGCTATCTATTAGCTTTGGACAACATAAAGAATAATGTCTAAATACAAATAAAATGATACTAGAAGAGAACACAGCGTGGACCTAAGATGCAAGACCCATTGATTATTCAAAGAGTATATTACTCCTGATATCACTGCTGGTTTCAAATGTATTATTTTACTTGGCAGTTCCTCTTCTATTTCTGCAGTATGTGCCAGCCTTCAGCTCTTTAATGGAATATTTTCATTTCTTTCTCAGCAAGACTAAATTCCTCTCATGTCCAACATTATCTTAAATGTTGAGTGAATACTGCTAACCAGTGGGAATGTATCAATTTTGTGTTTAATCTGTGGCTTAAGATTAACAAAACAGTGTCCATTCATTTCAAATAGCAAACTGAAAATACTACATTCAAATAAAGAACCAGTGCAGATGGGAACATGTCTCAATCCACTGTGGAACTGACTCTTCACTGCACAGCTAAGTGCATAAATTTGAGGGGGAAACAGGATGGAGTGATACTGAGCTTTAGTGTCTTCCCTCCAGAGACTCCGCTTTCATCTATTTCCCAGTCCTCTGCTTCCTAACCTGAAAACATAATCTTTAGCTCTGCATCTTGGTCTTTCTCTTCATAGTCCTTAACAGAATGTGTTTCCTGACACCTGGTCACTGCACAAATACTTCAAAGAAATTAAAATCCTCATTGTCACTTCGAGTACAGCCTACTGCCCCAACTCTGAAACCTTCAGGCCAAGTTGAATCGAGATTGGATTAACCCTTACTTATTCTCTCAGCAAGACAGTAGTAACCAAGCCACAAGAAAGATGTATTTTTTCAAGGGAGTTAAGATCCTTAATTCTGAAAATTATGTTGATAAGCTTTATGTTGAAGACTTTTACATGTTTAATGTCTGGACATTAACTATCTGCCGTTTATTAGTTTGCAAAATAAAGTTACAAAAAATTAGAGCTATTAAAATGTACATAAGTACAGATTTTTTTTAAAATTTGAAGTATTTGCTTGAGATGAGTGCTTGTAAATGGTCCTAGATTATCTTATTGCATCATCAAATCCTGCTAGTCTATGACTACATTTCTCTTTTCATTTAATAAAGGGTACATAGAAATAAGCAAAGATAGGATCGTCTCATGTATACAAATAGGGACGTTTGTTTTCAGGTCACCTTTTCTTTCAGTAGCTGTCAAGGTTTTCTGAGCTATTTTTACAGGTTCATATTCAAAATTAAAATTCACTTATTCTGTCTAGTTGCAGAGTCTATGTGACACTCCTTGAAGGATATTTTCTGATGGGATAGATTTCTATTAATGAAAAATGTAAAAATACCCATACAAAGACAAAATGAGAAGGATATGGCCATTCCATCCTTACTTGAAGAAAACTGAGATACAATAATAGTCCTGTAGATGCCCAGAGGATGGCTTTTTGTGGCACAGCAGTTTCTTCCAAAGGAAGAGAAACTGCTGTAGCAGGGCATGGTTGGGATGTCGGGCTTGCATACAAAGCAGTGGCCAAGGTCAAAAACAAGGGTCACAAAATGTACTTTCCACCCCTGTAGCAGTTCCAGCTGAGTTACCAGCTTAGATGATAAATTCAAAATGGCAAACTTCATATAGCTAAGTTTTATGTCACTTATGATACATATTACTCAGATTTAAAATGACAACACAAGATTCAGGAGATTATAAAACTGACAAAATGCATTACTGAAGCACATCAAAAGCACCTACTTTAGTGACTTATTTCTCTTCTATAAAATCAATGGACAAACTCCCACTGAAATAAAGAGAAGAAAGAAGCTTTAATGCTTTAAGTTAAATGTTACTTAGGTTGGGTACATAGAGTGATAAAGTGCCTTTCACACTTCTCCTTTCCTAACAACCAAGTTCTGTATCATTCCATCATGCCAGAAAAACAACTTAGAGAAATAACTGTCCAGATCAAAGCTGAAAAAATCACAGTGTTTTAAGTAGCCTGCTAAATATTTCCTAATTTTGGAGGAAAATTTAAAAAAGAATTAAAAAATTAGTTGTTGTGCATGAATCAAATTATTCTCGAAATTGGAGAAGTGATTCAATATAATTCCAGACCATTACTGTTAAGAGAGTTTTTGGCTTTGTTAAATGACCTTTTGCTCTTACTTTTAATCTTATGGAGCAAGTCAAATAATTAAATTTATAATTAAACTCGTATTTCCTTTGAAGAATAGCCATTCTCAGCACTGGCATTTCCTGTGGCTGTTTGAGAGACAATGAAAAATAAAATCCCTCCCCGTTTCTGGTCTATATTTTACCTTTCTGTTTCACAACTGAGATATTATGCTGTTGTGGTTTAACCTGAGCTAGCAATATAACAACAGCCGCTTGCTCACTCCCCACCCTTCCATCCCTGAATAGCAGAGAGAATCAAAAGGGGAGAAACTCACGGATTGAGACAAACACAGTTTAATGAAATAACAAAATACCGCTAATATACTACTAGCAATAAAAATATATATTAAATAGAATATAGAATATAAAATATAAAGATACTCATTGCAATTCCTCACAAAGTCCAACTGCCCCGAGCAGCCAGCCCTAGGCTGCAGCACCTAGTCCCAAACAGCCGATTCCAGAAAGAGCAGATAGAAGAAGGCAGAAAGGGCCAGAGGCCTCTGCAAAATGGCAGGATGGCAAAAGGCTGAACTGCAAAATACTGTGGAGGCGTTTGAGATACCTGCAAATTTCTGCAGAACACTTAAGTTTGCTTATCCAGAGATCCTTGCTGCCATATCTGGCAACACTGGTTTTGATGGCAAATCTAGCAGGTTAGAAAGATAGGCTGGATAACAATTTATTTAATTAACGTGACTCCATTGGAGAGCCTAATTTTTCTTTCCACCACAAGGCAGATTTTTGAGGCAAAGCTGCTGATTATGGCACCTTCATAATACAAAAAAAGACAAATCTTAGCATGCTCCAGGGACTTAAATTTTAAAATAAACTTTTTCTGATGCTTCAGTTTTATATGGGTAATGTAGGGCATGAATATAGTGCTGTTATTTGGAGTAATTTTCCTTTAAAGAATGACATTGCTCTGTGGTGTTCAATTCAGGCCAGGTACCTGAGCGCAAAGGCAGGCAGACCTTCTCCTTCACTTGCAAGTGTAAATGCCCATTATTTTTTCGAACTGACAATGTTGCTTAAGGCCAGTTACTGTTGGCACAGACAACAGTTCATCTCCAGAGTGTTTCTGGAAGGCCAGAGGAAGTGGAAATTGTTCTTCTTACATTCAAATGCTACCAAACTCTTCCACTTGCAGCCCATGCCCAGACCTGTGGCAAGTCACCATTTTCTGTGTTGCAAGCTGGGCCAAGAGACATGGTCTCTCCAATAAGCGTCTTGAGCAGCATCCAAAGGACCATAGAGGAGATAATATTTTTTTTTTCTATTTCTGATCCTTGGAAGACCACAGTTAGCTTTTTCTTTCCTGAAAAATATTTTTTAAGCTGTATGATAAAGATTTGGAGTTCAAAACATTAGTAAAATAGGTAACATTTGACAATGTGCCTTGTTTCCTGAAAAAAAGGCAAATCACCCTCTCCTTTCACCATAATCACTTCGGTCATTATGGGCCTGACAAAGGGAAAGGGTATTTAGCACCTGGGCCAAAAAGGAGGTACATGGGGGAAGATGGCTGTAGAACACAACATTATGTCTCACTTCTGGAGTATAAGGAGGACAGCACATGCTCCTGCTCTATGCAGGAGCACTTCAATTCACAACAGATGATCTTACAGAAAATAAAAATATTTACAACTGCTTCTATGTGCTCTAGAGGCACAGTTAAACCCTAGAGAAAGAGCAGGAAAAGACTGATGTGTGAAAGGTCTGAATCCGAGTCCAGTCAATGACCTCACATTTATCAACTTTCCTCATGCTGCCAATGTAGGTAGGGCATGTCAGTGAGAAATGACATGTTTCAAGGGGGGCTCTACATCTTTTAGAAAGATGGAGCAGGATTGCAAAATGCCTACAGTAAATGCTGTGTGAGCATGAGGCAGGAAATGCAGGAATCTGCTGCCAAGACTCATTTCCTGGGATGGGGAGGAAGAGGTGGAAAACCTGAGGCATTCACTTGCAGCAGCTCAGACCAAATGGCCAGTGGGACTATTCATGTAAGTAAATGCTCCATAAACACGTACGATGGTTCTGAAATCTGCTCACTTCAAGTAATAACAGCAGAAGGAAACAGCTCTGCAAATAATTTTGTCTGTCATATATGAGTTGGATTTCCTATGAACAGTAACATGGACAAAAAAGTCTTAAGGCATTTTCCTCCTATTCACTAATTATTGCCATACAGAAGCATGTAAATTCAGATTCCCCAAATATACAGTCTGTCTCCCCAAAATATGACAAGTACCATGAAAACAACAGAAGTTCCTACAAGATGCATGATCATTACTCTTTAATGAACTTGAGCTTTGTTTTTACCTGAATACAGAGCTTTACCATAACATTTTCTTCAACTTATCCTTAGCATTTTCTCTCTCTCTAATTCTGTCACTGCTCTATTTTGTTTCCTCTCCAGGGGACATTTACTCTCATCAGAGCATCATTAATTAGAGTTTGTTTGTGGCATCAGCTGTCACTCGTTATGAGGTTTAAGCTCCTGATAAAAGCCTTTTTCCTTATTCTCTTCACATCCTTTCTTTTAAATCCTTATTGTGCTATCTGCAGCTTGTTTCTTCCTAAGGAAATAAGGCAGTTGTAAAAATAAGGCTATTTTTTTTCCTTAAATGTGTTTTTTATAGAATATATCGTCCATCCCCCCTTACATAATGAAGTCTACTGTTGTCAAGGTGCTGTTCCTTACGGAAGCAGATGCAGATAGTTCTGTTGAAGGAGAAATACGTTATTTATAGTTGCAAAGCTGGAGACAGTATCAAGATCGCTCATGACACCAGCGTAAATGTAAATCAACAGAAAAAGTAGCAGTATGATTTTTTTCCCTAGGTAATACAGGGTGAGACAGACCAGAGGTAAACTTGAAGTCCTCTTCTCACAAACAAAATACAGACATTCTTTTGCATGCATATTTTTTAAGTTAGTGCTTTTTTCCTACATGTCTAAAATAAATTTAAATTCCCTTAAAAATTAAAGAAAAAAAAATCGACAACACTGCTATTGTAGTCTGGGTGCTTGTCAACCTCTAGCAAATTTTC
Organism: Pampusana beccarii; assembly: GCA_013399365.1. Classification (NCBI taxonomy): domain Eukaryota; kingdom Metazoa; phylum Chordata; class Aves; order Columbiformes; family Columbidae; genus Pampusana; species Pampusana beccarii. Next base: position 39,249 of record VWYH01006007.1, read on the forward strand.
AGTAGACTGCATGTCATGTAAGAAATAACTAGTGGGAACATAGTTTTAAGTACTAAGGACATTAATACTTCTTTTTTTTTTTTCCCTTTTTTTTTAATCCAGACTTTTTTGTGTCAATTGTTAGCTATAATGAACTTAAGTTCTGAGCCTTAGCATCAACTGTGAGCCTAAACTGAAGACATAATATGAAAAACAGCTTTTGCAAAACATCCAATGGATATGCAACATGTTGCCAGAGGACATGGGAGTTTGAAACAGAAGAGCAGGACACAGCTGCCAGCCTGGAATATTTCCTAATGAGCTGAGTCTAGCATGTATTTTAGCACCTGATCTTTTGGCCACAAAGACATGGCTTTTTATAGTGTGTTTTAGATCATAGATCACTTGTCTTTCACAGTTTTCTATGCCGTGGAACTGTATTTCAAGAGAATAATGTACCAAAGAGAATCAGCTGCTGCACAAAATTTTATTATTATTGAGGAGGAAAATACATTTAGTGGCAATATCTGTCCTTATATCAGATCTGAAATGCTATATTGATAATTCCTAACCAAAAGAAATATATTATTCATGATTATTGCAAGCATATCATACAGTGCAGAGTTTTATTTGTTGTTTGGTTTTGTTTGTTTATTTTTTACTCAGAATTACATATTAACTTACTATACCTCTTGACCCTTTTTGGTCAACAGTGTATGACAATGTTTCATGGAATTTATGGGGAAAATTTTAGTGAAAGTTTGTAGGTTTTTAAATTTTTTGAACATCCAGTTTCAGGATTCCATAATTGTTAAAAGGGAAAGCCATAAGAATTTTTATAAGGTTATTATAATGCAACAGAAGTGATTTATTACAAGCTTTATTTTAGAGACAACGGAAAAGAAAACTGTATTTTTGACTTGCAGAATGATCTGGATCTTATGTCTTTTTTCATGTGTTCCTTTGACTGTTAGTTCAGGAAATACAGTGACTAGACTGGTGGCTTTGACTTTTGTTTCTAATGCTGGAGTTGGTTTTAGAATTTGATAATTAATATGATCATATAAAATAAAATGCAGAAATCCCCAGACTCAAAGAAGCACTATATAACACCAAAAAATAATTTCTCATAAGGGGTTTTGTTTGTTTGTTTTTGAATACTTTTAATCCTGAATTGTCTCCTTATAATACTGTACTTTGGATTACGTCTCATCAGAAATCAAAGTTAAGCATTACAAGCAGACAGGGATAAAAGAAGCAATCGTAGTCAATGGCTTTACACCTCAGTCCTCTTTTGCCTTATAGTTGACATCTGCTGTATTTCCTTCTCTTTATTACATAACATTTGTGGAGAGATGAAAAGACTTTCCTTACAAAAACACTTGTGTAATTATCTAAATAAACTATTATAAAATCCTATCTTACATGTGTCACCACAGTCAGTTTACATTGAGGCTAAGAACCTGAACATGATGTAAGACTGAACTTCCGTAGACTTCATTTTTGGAATGAGCTTTAAGGCCTATTGTTTGCTTTGTTTCTTTTCAGTAAGTTTTAATATATACTTCTTACAAGTGTATAATTTACTACCTTTTTTTCTTTTCTCTCCTAATTTTCATTCCTAACTATTAAGTAGACATTGCTATTTTTTCTAGATACAGACTGACAATACTCATCAGAGCAATATGACAAATAGTGACATAACCCTTTCTTCCCTCACACACATGGACACATAAACAGCAAAACATCTCATCTTCAGTCAGTGATTCAGGCTGCAGGTTTCATTAAAGTCATTAGAAGCGGCCAATGCTCAGCAATTTTGAAAACCAGCTCTGAAAGAGAGGCAGTTACAATTTCTCTGTGACATTTTCTGCTGGCTATATGGTATGGTATCTTTGAACGTGCTGGATTTAAAAAAAACCCAACAACTTCATGCTCAGGCCATACATCACTGAATATAAATTAATACTGTAGCAAAAAATAAAATGCACATAATTGCAGAATGAGTGTCAGATTGTTTAAAATTCACAACACAGCTTCTAGTCTTCACAATGTGAATATGTAGGCCAGCACCTCAACAATACTCATATCCAGGCATATACCTCCTCAGGCGGATGCCTCAAAAGAAACAGAGACACCACCTTAAGTATTTTTTGCAGTTTAACCCCTGTAAGCAGTTAAGCACCACAGAGCAAATTGCTCAATCCCCCCAATGGGATGGGGAAGAGTTGGAAGGGTAAAAGTGAGAAGATTCATGGGTCAAAATGATACAGTTTAATAGGTAAAGCAAAAGCATTTGTGTAAGCAAAGCAAAAAAAGGAATTAATTCACTACTATTAGTAGGCAAGTGTTCAGCCATCTCAAGGAAAGGAGGGCTCCATCATGCATGACAGTTACTAGGGAAGACAAATGCCACCACTCCTCGCCATCACGTCCCCCCTTTCTCTTTCTTCTCCCAGCTTTTATTGCTGAGTAAGATGCCATATAGTACGGAATATCCCTTTGGTCAGCTGGAGTCAGCTGTCCCAGCTGTGTCTCCTTCCAGCTTCTTGTGCACCCCCAGCCTACTCACTGGTGGGGATGTGTGAGAATCGGAAAAGGTCTTGATATTGTGTAAGCACTACTCAGCAATGGTGAAAACCTTGGTGTGTTATCAAGATCATTTTCATCAGAAATCCAAAACATAGCAACCATACAAGCTGCTCTGAAGATAATTAACTCTATCCCAGCCAAAACCAGTACAGCACTTAAACTAGCTGTGCTTATATCATTACTGTTGCAACTGAATGGGATCCTACACTCTTTGCAATGTATATAAGCCACATTCCTACCAATTTATTCCTACTGGTCCTACATGGTGACCTTTCTAGGCATCCAGAGCTATTTCCTATCCTCAGTCTGGCAGGCTGCTTTTCTTTATACATGCTGTTACTGGTGTCTTTCTCTCTCCCCAGCATAGCAATGTTCCTCTGCACAGCTCTATTCTGTGTATCTGTTGTGGAAGTGTTATATAGCACTGCCACCCAGGGGAAAGGAGGCAGGCAAGCATCAGTCAATGTGTGCTTGTGTTCCACAGGCAAAGCCTGGCAACAGAAAGCACATTCCTCTCACCAGAGGAATGGCAAGAGAATGAGTGACAGAGTCTTTGAGGGATTTAGGAGCTGCCTAAAAGTACAACTGTACCTGTTGAGAAAGACAGGTGTAATAAACTTCAGATAAAAAGTATTACTTAGGTAAATCATGTTGAAATGACGCTTGTCGTCACAATTTTTTTCTTAACTGTAGCAGGATAGTGGCGAACAACTGCTATGAAAATACTAACAGAAAAGTATAATAGCTGTTCTTCAAACATCCATATGCTTGATTTCTTATTTAAGCCATAGAGTAGGCTATGGTTAGTAAAACCTTTTTTTTTTTTTTTAATTGTTAATGAAAGAATTCACAGTATTCTTCAGTGAAAACAGTAACATTGTGGACTAGCATTTTGCTCTGCAGAAAATTAACCATTTATTCTCTTTTCCATATTTCAGCTAGATTCTTATCTCTATTATTTGCCTCTCAATAGATTATTTACCTTTAAGAGTTATTTTTTTCCTGAATTACTCTATCAATAGTCTTTTGAAAGTCTTATGATACTCATTTCTCTTTTATCTCCTGCTTTATTGTAAGTTGAATATAAAAGGCACATTCTAAATCTTCCAAAATATTAGCAAACCACAATCACCTTTTGAAGTACTATCAGTGTACATGTGAAGATAATCCTGCTGTTTTACTATTATAGTTTATAATTTCAACCATTTTTCTAATTCACACATAAACCCTAGTGATCTCTTATTCTTCAGCTGGTATCTAAGATGTAACTTTTTACTGTTTTACCCTTTAGTTCTCCGGTGTAAGAACTGTGTTCAGAGAAGAGGGTAAATCTTTGCTAACATCTCACTTCAAAAGCTGTCAGAATTATATGGTACTCAGACAAGAATTACGAAAATGGTATTTTAAATGGACGCTGCTTTGAGTCATTTAAGCTCTGTTGTAATTGTGGGTCACAAAGGTCCATAGATTTGTACTGACATTTAGTATTTGTCATACAAGTTGGGTTCATCCAGCTGGTTTATACATGACTAGGTGTCATTTACTGAAGGAAATTTGGCACTCAGAAGTGCTGTTTTATGGTATCAGAAGTAGCCATTGTGGGCATAAATTGATGGAGCCGTATGGTAGGTATCTGAGTTGAAAGTAGGAACTAATAACTACATCTCTTTCAGTAAATTAAATAGTACCACAATACTTTATTGGGCACAAACACTTAATCATCTCTACTGTTAAAGTATTTCACAGTCCCAGCATGGTTTCATTCTGAGGCAACTTATCCTTTTCCAAACACCATCTGAGCATACTTCAAGATTGAGCATGGGCAAAACACTGTTTCCAAAATTCTTTTTGGATGTGACTACTCTCTTTCTCTTATTCAGCCTTAGGGCCAGAGAACAATCATAGGCACACTGAATTGAGTAGTCTAGATGGAGATGCAGGCTCTCATTCAGAAATAAATAGGTGCCTCCACAAGAAAATTCACTTTTTTCTTAAGTAGATGGGCAGGACTACTTTGTCCAACCTATTTTGAAAGTAGTCTATAAATATTCCTCCCCACAGATGATAAGGAAATTATAGGAAGACTAGGCCAGACTTATCTAACTTTTAGGTGAATAAAGCTAGATGTAAGCAATCTCACCTAGCTCTGATTCTTTGGAATTTTGTAAAATATGCACTTTCACAAATCTGACTTTTAGCAATGTCTGCAACTGCTTCAGACTCTGAGGAAAAATATAAAACTTAGGGTTAAGCATAATGAAGTCTCTATTTTTGTAAATTACCTTTTAATTTAATGAAAAACATTGTAACTTAGTAAAATACTGCATGAAGAATTTGTGACTCAGAATTTTTGGCCTAGTTTTTAAGTTTTGTCATCATCATCAACATAAAGTGTTGTGAAGATGAGCAAAATCATAGAGAATTTATAATGTGTTAATTTAGTGTTAAAGAGGTATGAGTGTTCGGATGTTTTTCAGAACCAAGTTAAACACCTAATTTGTGATTTTTTCTCTACCCCACTTTTGTACAAGAATAACTTTTAGGTTTTTTACTTATGTTGGTGTATTTCTACTTCAAAGGTTAGGTTTAAGAGACAACTATATACGGAATAAATTCAGATGCATTACTAAATGAAAGCAATGTTAAAAAAAGAAAAAACTTAGAAAAAATATAGATCTTTATGCATGCATTGAATAACTCAGGTGTGTTTTCTTCTTCTAAATAGAGGAATAGAATCCTATCACAGAATAATAAATGGTATCTACAGCAATGTAAAAGATTCCAAAATGTCATAGTTATCCCCCAGGATGGCAATGGAAAAGGTTTTGGTTTGTTTTAGTTCGGTTGGTTGGGTTTTTGTTGGTTTTGGTTTTTGGTTTTTTTTTTCCAGTTTTCCTGAGTTATCCATTTTGAAAACCTCTATAAGCTAATACAAAAACTCTTTGCACCCTTGGGTCAGGATTTTTCTTTTTTAAAACTCTTATCTAGAATAAAAACGTTTGATAGAATTTATAGAAAAATATTTTCCTCTAATTTTTCCAATTTCAAGTTTTCTAAGAGCTGCACTGAAAAGCTCACAAAATAAACAATAAATTTCCAAAAGAAAGAAGAGTTAATCAGCTATTGTAACAGTCAAATGTTGCCTGATCATGAAAAATATTATGAAAAAGAAGTAAAAAATCAGTTGAAGTAACAAAAATTTATATAGATTTTTACAATTTATGATGTCTTTTATCTTCAGAAGTGCAAGTTTTTGGAGATTCTCCTTTAAGCAAAAGCACAAAATCACAAAATGATTGAAGTTGGGAGGGACCTCTGGAGATCATCTGGTCCAACCCTCCTGCACAAGCAGGGTTGCTTAGAGTTGGCTTACCCAGGACCACTTCCAGATGGCTTTTGAAAATATCCAAAGATGAAGAATCCACAGCCTCTCTGTGCAACCTGTGCTAGTGCTCGGTCACCCTCACAGTGGAAAACTGTTTCCTCCTATGTTTCAATTTGTGCCTATAGGCTATTTATAAATAGTGAATAAAGTGATATGGATGTGATTTGTCTATGTGTCCTCTTCATTTAGAAGGCATTCAGACACGGAGGTGACTGGAGAGTGACAGAAGGAATTCTATTAAGAGTGTGATTATGCTGTCTTTCCCGGAAACTCTGAAATTAGACTAGCGGACTAATTTGGGCCTTCTGTTGAGATTTTATAACAATGTCATTGAATTAGGGCAGGATTTCTGTAAACTGGAAGTCAAAGAGCTGACAGCAAGTAAACTGTAAACTGGAAGTCAAAGAGCTGACAGCAAGTAGTAGCTGGACCATCCGCTATCTATTATCAATTCTACATTTCTTCCAATAGTTTAAGAATGAGCGTGGCATAGAGATTGGGAACCCAAATGCTGTTTCTTGTGCAGTGTTTCTGTTAGAGTGTTAGATTGCTCACATGCTTTTTGTCAGTTCCAAGTTGCTGTTATGAATATTTATGATGAAGTGAAAGGAGTTAATTGATACCAAAACAAGTGAATTAAAATAAAATTTTCCCAGTGACGATTGCCCAGGGAGCACCATTTTGTTTGTAATACGGATAACCAAATATTAACTTATTGTTTTAGGATTATAAATCTCAGGATCTGAAAATATTAGCTAGTCTAGTTTTCAATAGATGAGAAATCATGATTTACTGTTTAGCTATCTGACACAGAATACACAAAGTTTAACAAATTAATTACACATATATTTCTAGATCCAAATACTTATATTTTTTCTCTCTGCACCCACCCCCTCCCCCATGGAATCCCAGTAAAAACTCAGAATCACTTCTCTTTATTGTTGTGGGAAAAATGTGATAGCTCTTGTGTCATCTGATCTAGATCTGACAGGCACAAATAAGAATGTTTTGTTCTATAATCTCAGAAATTAGAGACAATTAATTAATATTCTATCAGTATGTTCTTTAGGAAACTGTATTCCCATCTTTAAGAATACTCTTGTGATTTTATAGGGTAGGCAGAAAACACGTTCTCAAAGGTTTTTTAAAAATTATGTCTTCATACTATAAAAATAACCATGAGTATATTTGTGATTCCTTTTTTATAGTGAAAAGTTAATGACAGTGCTAAGTGTTGTCCAATTAACCACCAAGTGGAGCTCTAACCAAGGAAAAAAATTAATCATTTTATAACCAGTGCAGATGCCAACAGCAGTTCTTCATAAAGCAAACCAAAATAAAGGAAAGAAAAAAAAAAGCCAGCCGTACCCTTTGCCGTTTACACCTGCTTTATGTCTTTCAGGATCTGTTTTGTCTGTAACTCAGTTACAGTCAAGTGCTGTAAAAATAAAGCTCATTGCAGGAAAAAACAGAACAGTGATTGAAATTGATGTGGAATTATACTGCAATAAAATGAAGATTTTACTTCAAAGCAATTACAGTTAATGAAAATGATGCTCAATCCCTCAAGTGCTCTATGTTCATGGATTCAAGTTACAGATAAAAGAAACTGACTTATAAATTGTATAATGATTAAAAGAACTGAGTAAATCCTTAATAATACACATTTAATTGCCCTGATTAGATTGAGAGGGACTTCTACTTACGTTTGAAAGTTGAATGACCTATTTTAGAGGACGGTCTAATGTTAAAATAAACTGGGCCAAATGCTGTTGATTGACATTCATTAAAAAAATTGTTATGGGTTGATAAGTTGGCTGTCTTCATAATATATTCTTGTGATTATTTAAAATCATATTTGGAACTGAATTACTGACTTACTGTATGTAACACAGTGTGTTTCATTTGCTTACCTTATTTCTTTTAGCTTCTTCCATGGGCAAACTATATTCTGTGAGGATAGGACTTGAGAGAGCTTCTGACTTCCCAGGTCAATTTGTGCACCTCAGTCAACTTCTGATAGCATGTGTGTACAGCCAGTCCCATCTCTTCCTCTTCTTTCTGCTGACATACTTATTCACTCTCTCTGAATGTAATCTTGAGGTCAGGCCCTGCAGAAAGCCCAGATGCTATAGGTGTCTCAATGTGGACAGGTGGGTCACTGTGGAGACACTGAAGTGAACAGAAGAGAACAGAACAGAACACCCTACTCTGCAGGGTGTGTGAATACCTCACAAATACATATAGACATACGTGCGTGATTATTAGTGACAATCAACCTGGACTACTCTGGAAATAGGGCAAGCAGTGTGGGAGGCAGGCATCAAAGAGGATGTAAGTCTGTGACAGTTAATGGAGAGATCAGAGTTTCTACAGATTGGCTACTGAAGGGACCAGAAGGTCCAAGTCAAGTGTCGACTGAGACACCCATCTGCACGTTCTGTCTGTGTGTGAGACAGCTGGAACTGAGAGGATCCAAGGGCCAGCTGCTGAGTAGATTGAGTGTCTAAGGGCAATTCCTGGAGGGACTGAGAGAGAGAGAGAGAGAGAGTGTGAGTGTGTGTTTGTGTGTGTGTGTGTGTGTGTGTGTGTGTGTGTGTGCGTGTGTGTGTTCATGTGTGCAAGAAGGTCTGAACATCCGCAGTAGGAGTGTGGCTGTGGATCTCAAATGCTCGTGCTCAAATCTCAATGCTCACTGAGCTGCCTTCAATGAGGTAAACCAAGCATCCAGGGCCAGTTAGTGTTACAAACAAGCGTACTTACAATCTTTCGTGTAATTCTTTTTATATTCTGAACAAATTATGTTTACAATAAATAGGAACAAAGCTGTTCGTGGTTTACCTTCACTGATTTCAGTGGCATCACACATCTGATACATTATTCTTAGCTTATATACATAATGTAACATATTCCTCCCAAGTAAATGTAAGTAATTAATATTCATCATGACAAATCTTTTAAATAAGTTCAATAACAATAAACTGTTGCATTAGGAGTCATCTAGGAAGAAACATAACTAAGACACCTCACTCACAATAGTCTAAATATCAGCCTGAGCAAGGTCTGCATATTTTAACACCAATTGAACAGAGAAATTACACTTCATCATGCTTAATAATGCTTAGGTGGGACATTCTTTAAAACTTCTATCTAAACTGAACTTATAGAACTGAAAACTTCCATTTCCATTCTCTCTGAGATTGAGAAAAACCCTGAGCATACAAATATGATCGCATCGACTGAAAAAATTAGTTCACAGCTTTGAAAACTGACAGTAGATAGCTGGTGTGAGATACAGAGACAAAATGAATGGAAGCAGTTTTAACAATGAAACATTTACCTCAGACCAGAACTTCTTCTAGGAAGAGAATGTCTTCCAAAGAATTTTGATGATTATGGTAATAAACTTAATATTTAATTGTATATTTTCTCAGACTAGTACTGCATAACAAACTTCCCTAAACCCTTATGCTTCCAGACTTACAGTCATGACTCTGTAGCAGGGAACCTAAAATCATAGTAATAACCTGGCTCCTGGGGTCTCACTATAAAGAATCCCCAAGACCCAGCAGCTGTGAAGCCTGTAGTTTTCTGTTGTGGGCAGCCCAGGACCTGTGGCACTGTTTGCTACCTTGAATCTGTGTATTACAGAAGCATCAGGATACACAGTAGCATGCTGCATCCAGTCAGAAATTTTCTGGATTCTACTTTCAGTTTCCTAATGATTTCTGGGAAAAATACTTCAAGGAAAAGAGTGTAATCTTAGTAAAGCAATGTTTTTTATTAAAATTTTCTTTCATCATATTTCCCCCAAATAGCTGTAGTTGGCAGGTCTCCACACTCTCTGTGTTCTCCATCAGATCTCAAACAGATTTTTTTTTTTAATCTCCTGGTTACCTTTTTTAGTCATAGGTGGACTCATACATACTCATACGTGTCATGGCTAACGGCTGTTTGAATTATCTGGTGCTATTACCAACAGAGACACTTTAAATGCTTTGAAGCCTTAGTGCTTCTCTACTGTCTTTAACATTAATGAAGCAATGGCTGAGCCTGGTGTTACAAAGTCCAGGAACATGTAAAGGTAGCAGATGACACTTCAAACAGATTTCAAGAAAGTTAGGAAAAGTTTGAAGTTCTCTCTGAACCAAATTATATCCAGGAGATGCTGGAAACATCAGATTATACTGTAATATGAAAGGTCAGATTGTGCCAAGCATCGTCACATCAAGTAATACTCCCTAATGTCTTTGCCTTTAAATAAAATGTTGTGTAATTATGCATTTTTCAGTAAAGGTAATCAGCGCATGTTCTAAATGGTTCAGTACAAACACTAAAGTAATTCCATTCTGTGACTTTGTGAAAACAGAGTTGCTGGTCAACACACATGAAATAGTACTCTGTGGGCTACAAAAGAATAGCCAGAAGTTCTGTATGTCAAACTCTCACATACTTGCATTCCTCCAATGGTATTAAATTTCAAAGTGATTTTCAAATTCTTACCATCTGGATGTGCAGCATGTTAATGGTTCCATGGCTGTTACTTCTCCTTCTGCACAATGTTACTATCATGACCTCCCAAAATCCCTCTCCAATAGAATTGCTGATTTAGAATAAAATTAATATACATTGCAAATTAATCTAGGGGGAAAAAAGACTGATTAAAAATATAAGCATATATATAAAATTTTTTCTGAATTAAATATTAAGTCCTCTATATACATATATTTTAAAGGCAATTACTTTTAAACAAAGACAATTCTCGAATAATTTATGGTGTTGGAACACAGAGGAAATAACCTTGTAGTTAACTTTGCACTCTGGGTCCCATTATGGGTTTTCTTCCATTACCCATATTTAAAATCAGTGTTATTTTCTTTATACCTTACAAGTTTTTACCTTGGTGTCTTTCAAGCTTGCTTCTGCCAAGCTGTGATCTAGCACTGGTGATTCCCCTACTCATACTGTTTCCATTTGAAACCACAAGCTTTGCTCAAGGCTTTCCAGAATATGTTAATGGCTGCAACAGCCATAAGAGAATGGAAAGCGGAAAATCTTGTTTTAAAGTTTCACTAACAGTGAAAATGGTATGTTAGTCAGATTTCAGAAGTCATGCAGTATTCACATTCAGTCTTATTGTCTCAATCAAATCTTGAAGTCTTTATTTTCTTGGAGAAGTTTTAAGCAGAATTTCAATTTATACCAGTGTTGTCAAGATGTGTTAGGAAGATATGTTAAAACATTACAGTACTAATCACTTCAAAATGTGTCATGTTAATCTTTTAGTTAGAGACTAGTCTGTCTAATCACTTACACAATACTTTCAGATACTGTAAATTATTCCTAACCATTGTAGTAGATATGCCCTGAGCAAGGACGTGCTTTATAAACTCACTCAGCTGTAGAAATACTATGCTGAAGCATTTGTTTGACTATGCTGTCTTTGACTGCCCTTGAGAGCAGATTTACAACTTATCCAGTCAGCAAGCCTGCAGGTACAGATGAAGGCCATTCCTAAAATACGTGGGATTATGTGGCCTTAGAGTTTCTGCCACGTTCACAAACCATGCCCACCTCAATACGCATGCAAGCATGCCCTGGGAGGCTGTCCACAGGCTGCTTAAAAGACCATGGGTCATTACGAACATTGTATTGGCATAATAATTTTGTCTTCTTCCTTCTTGCACTTCGCAAAGTTATGTGTTAGTGTCAATGCTTTTGTCTGCTGCCTCTACTCTTTCTCCTCCTCATCTTCCATTACTTTGCTTTCTCTGGGAAGTAAAGAAAGGCATGCAGAAGGCAGATTCACAGGGTCTCTCTATTTCTAGAGTTCTTCCAGACAATAAAGTAATTCTGTTTATTACGTAACCCATGTTTGTACCTGAATTTGAGTTAACTTCATATCGGTGTTTACTGCTTGTCCAATATTTCTCAACGGTGATGGATGGAGCACTGAACAGGAAAGGAACTTGCGTTCTTGTACAGTCTTTGTTTTAACCTGTGGGAGTCCTAGCCACTGATGCAAGAAATGAATAGTTTAAAATCTTCTGTAGCCTTGTGCTACTGTGCTGTACCATAATATACAGGCTTTAAGCTACTACATTTCTTCCTTCCAAAAAAAAAAAATAAAAAGATATTTAGAGAGAGAGAACTACTCCTCCACTTATGATTGCAAATTACACAGTAGATCAAGATGATCCCAAGAAAACATTATTTCAGTCTTAGAGAAAAAGTGTTTCTGAAGACATTCTGAAGAAAAATGTTCTTGATCATTCTTCAGTTTTCCTCTTGAGCGGACCCAATACACTTTGTAATTAACTAATTTGTTTCAATTTTATGTCACAAACTCCTCCTAAGCATCTAGAACTACATTTGGTCAGTCTTCCTATGTATTTCTTGCAGACATTCATAGCTATTTCACTGTTTTTCCAGGTGCATGAAGTTCCTGCAGCTAGACCTTTGTGTTTCAAAATTATATTGAGAAACAAAACCAGTTTGTCTTGTTCCTGCTTTTGCAATCAAAAAAATAGGTATTTGGCATACCTACTACAAACGTAGAGGCAAAAAAAAAAAAAAAAAAAATTCAAAATGTACTTCAGAATGTAGATACACTGGTGTTAAATCAGTGCTAATTAGAAATGTGATCAAAGAATAATAAAATCATTTTGGTTGGAAAAGACCTTTAAGATCATCAATTCCAGCTGTTAATCTATCAGTGTCAAGCCCACCTGTAAATCATGTCCGTAANTGAACACAGTATTCAGGATGGGGCTTCACCAGCATCGAGTACAGTGGCACGATCACTTCTTTAGTCCTGCTGGCCACACTATTCCTGATACAAGCCAGGATGCTGTTGGCCTTTTTGGCCACCTGGGCACACTGCTGGCTCATATTCAGCTGGCTGTCGATCAACACCCCCAGGCCCTTTTCCACTTTCCAGCCACTCTTCCCCAAGCCTATAGCATTGCACCATTGTGACCCAAGTAAAAAGAACTGCCCCCAATACTGAGCCCTGGGAACACCACTTACGACCTGCCCACCAACTGAATTTGACTCCGTTCACCACAAATCTTTAGGCCCGGCCATCAACTAATCTAGTAACCAACGCCTTGGTTAGTATAAATTCTTCAGGTTCTGAATGATGGCTTACCGCAAATGTACTTCCTACTATCTAAATAAGAAGTAGCTAGGAAGCATTTATTTGCTCACTTTATGTTTCATTTAGGTATTTGCTAACTGTAGCACACCCAGATAATTAAAAGGGGCTTTTTAATTTACATCAGAATGCTTTGAGGCAGGACTTTAATTCTCTCATTTTAATGAATAATAAGTAATTTAGTCTACTAGATATTATTAGTACCACATAATTTTGTATTAATGAAACTGCAAGATGACTCTATGATTCTATGACTAGTATTTTCTTTGGTATTTAAAAATAACAGATATGGGTTTACAGGTTAAAACTATCTTTCATAGTACCAGAAAAGCAGCTGTGAAACTATCTTCAGAAAACCCTTGTGTAGCAGAATTATTTGAAATTCCTCATTCTAGAAAAAAATAAAGGAAATCTAGTTAGATGTTCGCAGCTTATTAATCTATCTTGAGTAAAACTATTCCTTTCCTCAAAAAAATCTTTATCTCCAAGTAGATCAGCTTCACCACTATTTTCAAAAATTTCTACTCATTAAAGGTTTTGCTCATTCTGATAATAATATACAACTAAGTTCTCATTTAACGAGGCTACAGTGTAAAAGTTTAAGCAACTGAAAGATTGAGCTGGTCTAATGACATATTTCCAAGTTCATCTGTTAAAAGCTTGAGTTTAACAGTTATTTATTTCCTCAAAATAAATAAATAAAGGGGGAAAAAAAGAAAGAAAAAAAAGGAAAAAGGACAGAAAAATAGAAAGAAAAATTACAGAAAAAAAGGAAGGAAAAAAAAAGGAAAGAAAAAATCCAGCACTCAGTAGTTAATGTATTTTTCTTTTTATCTTTTCCAGCTTTCATGCAGATTTTTAGATGACTCACATTTTCACTTTTGATATTTAAAACAGTTTCATGACTTAAATAATCTCTTGGTACAGAGACCATTTTGTTTGGGGTCACAAAGGCATAGTGGTTTCTGCTGACATGTGTTGGTTGATGTGCTTTGTGGTCCTTTGTAGTATTTCTTTATTTGATCCCCCTGATTAGAGTTGTCTTTGGCTAAGGCACGTGTCTGAAGGGCACTGAACAGCACCATACTGTTGTCAGATCAGCAAAAGACAGGAATATCACACTCTTATGCCTTTTTCTTCCAGAGGCATACTATTTTTTGAACTACTATTAGTTACAAAGTCCAGACATGAGACCTGTTTCTTTGAATCCTTGAAACCTGTCAGTCTAACTGCTCCTAGTCAAATTTAAAAATGCTGACTGTTTTTACTTCAGTATATCATAAAACAGAATTGTGTGTTAATGAATTAGACTTACAAAGTTTAAGGGAAAATAACATTAATTATGTACATTTTAGTATTTTATTTGATTATTGATGGAATTCCCATTTGCACAGTAAGAAAGGTTAGACTAAACTCAAGCTGAATTTCTGAAGACATCGTATTAGGTTAGAGGCTACAGTCACTTGGACAAAATTTTTCAGAGGACAAATGAGTGATACGATTGGCCATTTTTGTTTGTGCTACCACAACCATCAAGGAAATATTCAGAAATATTCAGCTTCCACTTCATTGATTGTTTATGAGATTTGAATAAGTGTTTGAACGAGACTTGAATGAGGAGAAGAATGGTTATATCTAGTGCTTTCGATGTGGTGTCCTGAAGTGGGACCATGGAGATAAAGGACTAAATTTACAAGTGATGTCCACTTCCTAGAACTTGATTTGTAGAGGGATTTCAACTTGTTTGCAATCGTGAAATGGTTTGCACATGCTGAAGTAGTTTTCAAGGACACTGCAATTCCTTTTACATTCTTTGTAGCCATCTCTAGCCTTCTAGTTGCAGATAGGGATGTAACTTTTCACTTTACAGCCTGCTAGTGTCATTACTAATAGTGGGTAGTAATATTGGGAGAGGATTACAGGTACATCAAAGACGTGAAGACAGAACTATTTCTCACAGCAACAGCAGTAATACTCTTACTGTTTAAAGTCAGATCTCCCCTTCCACATCCACTGAGCACAGATGAAAAAAGAGTAGAAGAATGACTTAACACATGGGGAGGANGTGATTGCCAAGTTTAGTGTGAAAACCAATCAGCTTGAAATGCGTTGTTTGTAAACTAGTATAAATATATGTTTGGAGCACAATAAAATTGACATCTTGCTTGCATCAAGCTGTGTCCCGTCTCTCAATCGCGGCAGGGAGGAGCTTTTGAAAACTCAAATTGGGAACTAGCCATCAAGGGCTAGTGGACAGAATAAGACTATAAACAAAAGACAAGTTTTATCATTCATGTTAAAAACTAAATAGATTATAGAGCAGAGTAAAACCAATATTTCTGTTGTTAGTGCTGGCCTCTTTATGGAGTCTGGACAAGTTATCTAATCTTTCTATGAAAGGCAAATGGATGTAGACATGCAAGAGCGAAAGAGACTTCCATGGCAGGAAGCCCAATCTTCCTCTGTCAACAAGAAGAACATAGGATAATTTGGTCATCAACTTCATTATGTAAACCTCATGTCTGTGATCCTCCTGCTAAAAGTTTTTTTTTAAGAATCCCACTTCTCTTTTGACTGGGCAATATAATAATATTTTCAGGCAACGTTTTTTGGTAGACTACTGTCCCATCTCCCCACTGTTGTTATTTCAATAACAGAGAGCAAAAATAGTCCCCCCCAACAATTCTATTTCACAGCCTCTTCTGTTCCCTCGTAAGGGATATGAATCCTGTGATATCCTGTCAATCACTGGTTGTTTTTAGGAGTCTGTATATACAGTGCTAAAATCATCTCCCCAGTAAGGCAGAATAACTTGTTCCCATGCTGGTCAGGGTACCCCTTTCTAGAGCAAACTGTCTAGAATATGCATAATTTTATATATTAGATCTCCATAGACCTAAGAGTTTGCATTGTATTTTTTTTTGATGTTTTAAATCTGAAGTATATGAAATAAAGTCAGGACTGTGGTGGTTTCAGGACACCACCAGGACAGTGGTGATTTCATAGCACAAAACTGAAGGAATGTGATGGATACTTACGGTGGTGACCTGTGAGTGCATTCGAGCACAAGGATGTCTGAGTCAATGTTGAACTGTGTAAGGCAGTATGAGCCCAGATGGTGGCATTCTCTTCTATTGCCTTTTGGGAGTTGTCCCTGGAACGGACTGTCCCCAAACCTTCTCCCAGGTTTTGTTTCAGACATAACCTGTTGACTCCAAAACACAACTTTGTACTGAGCTAGCTTTTTTGCACTTCAAGTATTGTGATTGTTCCAGGGTTCAGAATCCAGGAATGAATCACAGAACTGAGCTATCACCAACAAATCATATTAGAATGGAAAGTTGTTATAAACTCTGCAAATTACAGATGTTCTTTATTTACCAATAGGTATTACTCTAGCCACTGAATCTTGTATTGTTTTGTTTTGAAGTGTAATGTGAAGTATAAGATTGTATAAGTAATGTCAAACCCATTATACAAAAGCACTCAAAGATGCCAGAAATTGACTTGAAAAACACAGCAGCTTTTAAAGGGATGTAGCAGTGACTCACATAGAAAGAAGGTATATTTCTTTAAAACAGATACCACACACACATGCATACACAAAGATTTTGAAACTAGTTATTATTCTCTTAAATAATAAAACAACCTTTATAAAATGTTTTTCTCTTTTGTCCTGAGTAATTGGTGACTATTGCTTTCATGTTTATATTAAAAGTTAAAGAAATAACTAAAAAAACCCAACCCCTTAGCAACTGAAAACCCTGCTTTTATTTTCATTCTTTAAAACAGTAAGACCAACTGCCAAGTCTTGCTTTAAAATATTAAAATAGCTGAGTGGTGCAAAGTGAGTTCATGCTTTCATTTAGGCCAAAAAAAAAGATGTTACAATATTCTTCAGTATTCTTCAGGGCTTTTTACCTCTGATCATCTTTTTTTGCATAATTCATGTTATCTCCAGATGACATGTACAGACTTCATGAAAGATGACAAAATAATAGCAATAAGGTAGAAATTCATCAAAATACCCTTGAATCATACCATTCCTTCATTCCTGCCTTCTTTCTTTCTTTTTGTTTGCTTGCATAATATTTTTATGAGAACAGTTACTGATATCTTACACAACTTATATCAAATAAACTAAGCATTGTTTTGTTTTCCAGAAAAATGTTTAAACAAACATTTTTCCACACAGATAGTTCCCTTCAGAATGACATGTTAACTTTCAACGTGTGTGCAAATCTAAAAGAACTGAGGAATGGTGATTATTTAGTAATGAGTTCATCTTAGATGTGAAAAAGGAGAGACGAACTTTTAAACTTATTCAGAGACATGTGGAACTGCTTCTTGGCGAATGAATGATATTGCTTTGCCACAAAATATGATGTCTGACTAGGTAGGTTCAGAAACACAACATTTCGGATGACTATTCTTAAAATCCTCAGTTTTCCAAAAAGTTCCTGGTACCTACTTTCACTGAATGAAGCAACAGTGCTGTAGAAAACACAGACGATAAGTTTAAAAGCTACAACTTCAATAGACACTGTTTGTTCTTCAGGATTGGCACTACAGAGAGATTAAAAGTTTGTAAATATATTAGCAAACAGGAAGGAAGCATATGCTGTGAGTGACCTTCCTCCTTTTGCAAAATTATTTTCACCTCAGTAAAAATGGCAGAGAGAGAAATCAAGAGTCTGCTTTCAGTCTGTGGAGTCTAGGATATACCACTGGATTCAGCCCTTTATTACTTTTTTATTAGCAGAGACTAATACAATCTGTTTCAGGTTGCTGTCTGTTTTGTGCTGTGGGTAAGGAGCAGTTTGGGTGGGAAGCAACTGCACAGGCTTCACCACCTCTGCGTCATAAACAGATTTTCAAATGTAGTGCAAATTAACTGTCCACTGCCAAACACGACTCGAGCCGTCAGTTCCCTCCGAGGGACAGAAATTCGTTGTAACAACTGTACAGATGTGTGCAATGTCCCACTCAACCAGTTAGTTGTATTTTACCTGTTTTAACTTTCCTGAAAACTAGAGGTCTTGTAAACTATATAACTGAATGCATTTTTATTTTTTATCAAGTTTAGTAAGTCACTTTTTTAAGCTAGAAAGGTCAAATGTAGGAAATTAAATAGGAGCAATAAATTGTTGCATACCCTCTCAAATATAAAAACAATAATAAGAAGAAAATTCCTTTATATAACTGTCAGTGACCAGAAATGATGGTAAAACATGCTTTTCAGTACATTATGTAGGTGAAAACCAGTCAGATTCAGAATGCTTATGCCTTCTAACATTTCATGGATTAAAAAATATTTAATAATTAATTAATTTTTGCTTTTTAGTGTGAAAAGGGTTTTGCTTTAGTATCAAACACAGAAAACAAATAGCATGTTTTTTTCATGTCATATTTTGCCAATATGCCTTTTTCTGAAGGTGATAATATTTTATTTATTGCAATATCCCTCCTAAATATTCAAATTATTAGACAAATATCATGAGAAAGAGTTAACTGTTGCTGAAGATATTCAAAACACTGAGCAATGTCTACAAAGTATCTATGAATAGCAATGGAGATTCAGATTTCAGATTTTCTACCAGGCTGATGATACAGATACGGCAGCAAAAGCTTAACAAATATCTAAGAAAATATCCTAGTAGAATAGTATAGAAGATAAGGACCTTTTCTTTTCGTTCTGTTGTTCTATTTTCTTTCCTTTCAAACAAAACAACCTGAAATCAGAATGTTAGCTGAATTTTCTTCAGAGCTGGATACAGTTGATACATACGTTGCAGGTATTGCATACTGAGAACTGAGTTACTAAATTATCTATGGGGAGTCAAAGAATATTTTTTTTTCTTAGAAAAAAGCACACACAAAACAGCAACAACAAAGAATACTTTTGTTTGTTTGATGAAAAAAAATAGTTGCTAAAATACTGCAACAATTTTCTGATCTTTCGTCATTAGAGGAAAAAGATTAGAATAAAATAATCTCACTTCCCCCATGCAACAGTCTTATGTGAATATTTCAGAAACAGGTTTCTTCTCTGATCCTTCTAAACTAGTGGTAGAGCATCTTATTTTCTGAGGCAACTAGTAAATTGGACACTTCAAAAGTTTTCAAAAATGATGTAATTTTCCCTTGGAAAATATTGATACTATGAAACCTTGTTTTACAAGCATTTTGTCTCTTAGCAAAAATTACATGGAGTAGAGTCTCCTTGATCTGGGTGCAACCATCTCATCAGAACAATCCATGTCTCAGTATTCTGGTTTACTTACTGTAGGTCCATTGTAAGAAAAATAAGAATTAAGCTTAAAACCATTAGGAAATAAAACAAAACAAATAAAAATTCAACCTAATATTCAGATATACAGGAGAGTGCTTTCAACATTTCAGGTTACATGTTTCGAGAGCTCATTCTCACAACTTCTTTTATCAGTTCTTTTTCATTTTGCAAAAATAATTAACCTTAATTCAAATGGTTGTTGAATCCTACAGTACAATGCTAATTAAATTTACTCACGAATAAAAGATATATGCTTCAAATATCACTGAAAATGCATGCCTGATACAGCTCACTGCTAATCCCCAAGGTAAATTATGGATTTACAGCTGTGTGCTTCACGTTTCAGGTGAGTTCATCAACCAGAATGCTTCACGGTGAAATAAACCCTCCTTAATATCCTGCTAATGGTGCTCCAATTTCTACAAACCATCAGATACTTGCTAGACCAAAAAGAAACTGTCAGCCAGAGATTAATATACCCACCTGGAAACTAAGAGATCTCAGATTGATGGATGTCCTTACTCTGGACACAGACAGGAAGAAACATGGAACAGAAGGTCCGAAAAAGAAAAAAAAAAAAAAGCCTCCCTGTAAAACAGAACATTTGAAATAGGGACATTTGACCCCATGGGAAGTCCGCACTGGAACAGGCTCCTGGCAAGACCTGTGAGCCCATGGAGAGAGGAGCAGGTTTGCTGGCAGGACTTGTGACCCCGTGAGCGACCCATCCTGGAGCAGTTTGTGAACAACTGTAGCCTGTGGGAAAGACTCATGCTGGAGAAGTTTATGAAGAATTGTGTCCCATGGGAGGGATCAGACACTGGAGCAGAGGAAGAGTGTAAGGAGTCCTCCTCCTGAGGAGGAGGGAGCAGCAGAAACAATGTGTGATGAACTGACTGCAATTGCCATTCCCCATCCCCCTGTGATGCTGGAGGGAAGGAGGTAGAGAATTTGGGAGTAAAGTTAAGCCTGTGAAGATGGGAGGGATGAGAGGAAGACGTATTATCATTTGGTTTTACTTTTCAATACCCCACTCCGATTTGATTGATAATAAATTAAACTAAGTTCTCTAAGCCATGTCTGTTTTGCCCATGATGGTAACTGCTGGACAGTCTCCTTGTCCTTATTTCAACCCACATGATTTTCATTATATTTTTTCTCCTTTGTTCAGTTGAGGAGGTGGAGTGACAGAGCAGCTTTGGTGGTCACCTGGTGTCCAGCCAGGGTCAACCCACCACACTCCCAAATAAGGAAAACCTTTATTTTCTTTCTGCTCACATTTCTGTTCACATTTCTGATCAATGCTTCTCTTGTACTTGGTGTAGCTTTTATGGAACTTTATGACCTAATGGAACCCAGTAATTAATCAGAAAATTAGTCACTTTTTTCAGATAAGTTTTATATACAACCACATACTGGCACTTAAATGAGTTGAACAATCTCAAACAAGGGTCCAGCAAGCAGCACAGTGAAGGTATGGTGGAAGTAAGAAAGAAAGAGGACAGTATGAAATCAGCTTTTTAACAGTAAACCGCTAGATTGTATTAAGCTGCAGCATATAATTTCATCTTCACTTAATTTGTCTTGCATATGATACACTACTTGTAGCAGACAGTGCTTCCCCCAAATTAAAATACTGCTACAGTTCTTTATGAAATCAAGTGTAATTCAATTCAACAGTTCCATAGCAAGTGTGAAATCTCATGCTGTTTATATGATGTAAAAGATTGAGTAACATGCTAATAACAAAAAAATCTGTGTTCTATCATTAGAAGATTCTTGGACTCCATATCCACCAAATAGTTAGTAAGTAACTAAAAGTACATACTGCCTTGAAATATCAAGACAGAAGCTAATCATGAGCTAGTGTATCTTTTACCATTTAGCACTGAGGGTTATGTAGGTGTGTGAAAACTAAACTTTAACCTTTTCATATAACTACCCAGACATTGTCTTTTGCAGCATCAAAATCTATCAACAAGATATAGTAAATATTTTTTGTATCTATATATACATACATATATATTTATTTATTTATTTTTTTTACTATAACATGCATCATATACTTATAACTGCTTCAGATCTGGATCTTGCTGCCGAATCCTAATTTCCAAACTAATTTTTGTCTTGTCCATCTTCTGCAAGGAGAAACTTTTACTGGTGAAAGAGTAGCAATGAAAAGCAGCTTTCTTCATAGCCAACACAAAAAAGCAAACTTACCTGTGGATCACATGCAAGCTCGAATGCATGAACTAAATAAATTATTCTTGCTTAGATGAAAACACTCTAAAAGATGTTTTCATTTATTTCATATATGAAGGAATTGAAGACGATAAGCATGGATTGCCACACTCTTGGGCTTTTTCTAAGGTGTGCACACCTGGCAGCCCTTCACAAATGCTAAGTGCTGCATGCCAGGGCTCATGCTAGTGTATGCATGCACAAGGGGCTGACATGCTGACTTGAACTACTTGGGACAAACTAGACTGAAGAAATACGGAGCACTGTCAACACAGAGCACCACCAGGTGATCAGATATGTTGCCTGTCCTCTTGTTTTTTGTGGGTTTTTTTTTCAGGTATACCAAAGCTTCTTTAGGATTCACTTCTGAAGAACATTTCTGAATGCACTTTGCAAGTATAAATATAACAGCCTGCAACAGCTGAGTATCACTCCTTCACGTGTCTGCTCACTCTTTCAAAGACATCTTTGTGAAACATAGTTTTCTTGTCATGTTGACTCTTCCTGTAACTGCTCTATGTCTACACTTTTATTAAAATTCTATCAATTTTGCAAATTTAGATGCTATACCTAATAGTCTGCAGTTTTCTTTGAGATTCTCCAGGGTTTTTTACTAAAAAATAATTTTATCTTAATGAACATTACATCCTCTGAATCCAAGACAATTTAAATGAGAGGGTATGCATCATAGAACCAGTGTAGTAATCAAAAAAAGGAAAATTAAGATAATACCTTTTCCCCCACTTTGTTCTCCAGGAACTCTTGAGATACGATGTACCAGATGAGATCGCAGAAGTCTGCTCATCAGCCACTGCTAGTGAGAATCTACTGTTAATGAAAAGATGAAATTTAATACATATTTAAGCTGTTTTGAAGAACAAACCTTGAAATACATGTATCTGTATAGGATACTTTTCTGACTGTTGAAGATTTTGATTACTTAAAGCCCTCATAGAAAACCACAAAGATCTATAACAAAGACAAAAGAAAATCCGTAAGGGTAGACTTACTTTACACTTAGCTACTTCACTTGCTAAACTTTGTATTGGGACAAAAAATAAGCAATAAAATTACATCCTGAACACACAGGTGAAAGCTATACTGAAACTTTAAATTCTCTTGTTGCACCAGTCAAGACAGTCAGAAGAGAAAGATTTTATGAGAAAGAAACATACTAAATTGTAACAAACAGTGAAATTATTGAAGATTATAGAAGGATGATCTTAGTGCCTCATGTATTTTGAATTTAAATCAGTATTAATGGCTGTGATTAAGAAAAAAATGTTATGGTTTTGGCTTTCTAAAGAAAGGGTAGTAATTCTTTTTTTTTTTCAGAAATAATCTGTTCAGACCTGGTTCCAGAATGCCAGGTTACATTGAAATTGAAATATTGCTGATGATTTACACCTCTTTGCAATTAATTAGTTTCTTGCAGGCTTTCTAAGAATTCTTGAAGCTCTGATTTTTATCAGAGCTTTTCTTCTGTGTATAAAAAAAGGATAGTTATGCATGTATATTTTTATTTTTAAAAATTTCCTTCTTCAGGACAAACATATTTTTATGTCATTATTGGCAAATAAGAGTCTACTACATAGAGAAAAGTAGTCAGTGTGCACAAGGAAGGTTTGCAGAAACACTAAAACACCATGTTGAACCCTTTGACCAATTCTGTACCTGAATACACTAGTATTTCTGATTATGAAGTAAGTTGTTAGAATAAATTTTGCTTAATATGCGTTCTTTTTGTTTTAAGTATTAGAACAGCTCTACTTCCAGAATTAGGCTCAAAGAATATACGCTCTCCAATCTTATTCTCAAGTCCAATTAAACTGTGGAGAGTTAACTCTGACTGGATGCCAGGTACCCACCAAGCTGCTCTGTCCCTCCCCTCCTTAAGTGAGGAGAGCACAGGAAAGACATGGACCTGTTGTAGAGGGTCCAGAGTATGGCCACAAAAATGATCAAAGGGAACACACCTCCTACAATGAAAGGCTGAGACAGTTGGGGTTGTTCAGCCTGGAAAAGAGAAGGCTCTGGGAAGACCTCACTGTAGACTTTCAGTACTTAAATGGGGCCTATAAGACAGATGGGGAGATTGTTTAGTAGGGCCTGTAGGAAAAGCCTGAGGAAATCCAAGCAGGCAAGAAGAACAAGGAGCTCAGGTGTGTAGCAGACTCTGCTGACCATCTTTCAAAGCTCTGAACACTGCTCTGAATAGAGGAAATATTTGTGAGATGCCCAGAGATGGCCTCAGACAGGAAGCACACTGCCCTTGGGAGAATGTATATGTCAGAAGAAACATACCAGTCCAACATTGGCAGTTTTCATGTTGTGCTTGTTGAAGGTCTGCTTATGCAACACTGAGCAGAAACACCAGGAAGGTCGTAAGACTCACAGTTTTGAGCTCTTGGACCTGCTGCCTACATAAAGAGGCAAAGTCCCACTTTTCTGTTCATGTCAGCTACATAAACCATACCTTTCTTGCTTCCTAACTGCTGTGAGCTCTGCACTAGGGCAAAACCAAGGGGTTTGAGGAAAAAAATAAAAATCTCCAAATCATTTTAGAATTCAAACAAAAAAACTCCTATGCACTCAAAAGGGAGAAACTGCAGATCTCAAGACCTTAGTATGGTCTTTCTGAAACACTGTGTACACTATGTACAACAAAGTTGTACATACCATGGTTGTCCCAATGTATACTGGAACACTTTAGAAATAAAGGATTATTTAAATGTCACTAGGACACGACTTCAGGCATCCCAGCCACCTGCGAACAAAGCTGTCTCAAATCTGAGTACTGACAAAATGATTTGTTTGTAATCAGACTGAACAACTGATCCATGCCTTCTCCCCTTGCCTTTGCTGGGATACATTGCATGGACTGGTTGCACTTCTGAGTCTTTCTTCATATGTATGTCATTCTAAAATTTCTTACTATTTATTTACAGAAATAAAGTGCGAAATGTATACCTGTCCAGTCTTAGTATTTGGATGAGTCCTTTGCCCTCTCTTTTTAGTCCTTGCTCCTTCAAATGTCAGCCCAAATATTTGCTCTGAACTGCAGTAGCTACAAAAACCTGTATGGAGAATGCTTCCACTAGGGCTTAGCTATGGGGATACAAGACACAAACCTACTTGGCAGAAGGGGAACTAAAACTCGTGTGTGATTAGGCTCACTCTTATCTCCAGTGTCTGTGTTTGGACTCAGTGTCCCCACAGCTACTACAGTGAGTGGGTATCAAGGGCTTGATGCAGGAGCCTACACCTGGGCATCATTTTGGAATGATCTGAGATTCTACAGGTATGTTCTCTGGCTTCCGGCTGTCCCCTCATAATGGCAAGACTATCTGTAGGTCCTCCTCCCATTAGGAGGCCAGCATGGATGAGTAAGGAGTTTCTTTCAAAACTCAGATGGAAGAAGGATGTTTCTGTCATGTGGAGAGTTACTGAGTGCCTTCGTTGCTTCTCTCTTTACTGTTAAGACTGGCACTCAGGAATTATCAGGGCAAGGAGGAGGATCCATGAAACTACAGACCAGTCAGCCTCTTACAACCTGGAAAGGTGATGGAGCAGCTCATTCTGGACGTCATCTCCAAGCATGTGGAGGAAAAGAAGGTTATCAGGAGTAGTCAGCATGGGTTCACCAAAGGGAAATCATGTTTGACCAACCTGATAACCTTCTATGATGGTATGGCTGTCTGGGTAGGCAAGGGAAAAGCAGTGGATGTTGTCTACCTTGACTTCAGTAAGGCTTTTGACACCCTCTCTCACAACATCCTTATAGGCACAGGTGAGATGGGTCATGAACTGGCTGGATGGCAGAGCTCAGAGGGTTGTGATCAATGGTTGAAAGTCTGGTTGGAGACCTCACAGACTTCTAAATTAAAATTTATACATTAATTTATGAATACACTTCTATACTCCTTGCTGAATCAAGACTTTGGTTAGGAATTAACTCAATTTTCAATGCAGTTTATGTTTTAGTGTTTTGGTGAGAAAATAATTTGGTGTAATAACAGGAAAAAAAAAAAGGAAGGATGATCACAACAGGATCCTCCAGATATAAGAATATAAAAAGAGTCATATTCTTATTCCCAGAAAATGCCTTGAAGATAATAACAGCATAAGCTGAAACTGAACAGCATACTGACAAGAATATAATTCCTTTTAGTCTCCATTTAGGAGACACATAATTACAAAACTATCCTGTTCTCCAATAAAGTTCAGAGACAATGTATTTTTTTTTTTTTCTGTAACCTTCAACATATAATTTGAGAAATTTGTCCTTCAGGTATTTCATCATCCAGTTAATCCACATGAAATATTAAAAGTTATTAGGAGAGATAATGGGGAGTTCAATTTGACAACAGCCATTTGAAAAAGTATTAAATTTAATCAAACTTCCATTATGAAACGGTCTTTGACATTAACTTTCCAAATTGTCCCTGGGATGTACTGTACACTATTTAAGTGATCCTGAAATAACTCTAAGGCAAAGGAGACAAGGTTAGGACAGATGCCTAGAAGTCAAGACACTCAAATCCAGTTTTTACTTGTTGCGGAACGTCTGAAAATCATAAGTTTTGTAGTTCTTCTCATACCATGTTGTGAATGAGTAGGCTAGAAGTGCATAAGAAGTTGAGAGAAGACACAGCCAGGACAACTGACTCCACTGACCAATGGCATATTCCATACCATATGATGTCATGCGCAGTATATAAATTGTGGAAGAGAGGGACATTCTAAGTTATGGCATTTGTCTCCTCAAGTAACCATTAGGTACGATGGAGCCCTGCTTTCCTGGAGATGGCTTAACACCTGCCTGCCGATGGGAAGTAGTGAATGAATTTCTTACTTTGCTTTGCTTGTGTGCACGGCTTTTGCTTTACCTAAACTGTCTTTACCTCAAACCATGATTTTTCTCACTTTTAGTCTCCTGATTGCCTTCCCCAGGTCACTGGGAGGAGAGCAAGCAAGCGGCTATGTGGTGCTTAGTTGTTGGCTGGGGTTAAACCACAACAATGTCACATTGATCACCTGGGATATTTTGGCTGGAAAGAAAAAAAAAAAAAAGAATTTATGACACTTGAAAAAAAGCACAGGCCATTCAGAAGGACTATGGAGTAGTTACGAGGTTATGCAGGGAGAAAATTAGAAGGGCCAAAGCCCAGATAGAATTTAATATGTCTATCGCCATCAAAAATAATAAAAAATGTTTCTATAAATACGGGAGCAACAAAAGAAGGACAAAGGAGAATCTCCATCCTCTATTGGATGTGGAGAAAAACATAGTGACAAAGGATGAGGAAACGACTGTGGTACATAATGCCTTCTTTGCCATAGTCTTTAATAGTAAGACCTGTTGTGTTCCAGGTACACAGCCCCTTGAACTGTAAGACAGGGACAGGGAGCAGAATGAAGCCCCCATAATCCAAGAGGAAATGGTTAACAACCTGCTACATCACTTAGACATGCACAAGTCTATGGGGCCACATGAGAGGCAGGTCCTGTTTGATTAACCTGTTCTTCTGTGACAAGACAACCCATGTAGTATATTACAGAAAGTCTGAGGACGTTGTTTAGTAAGACTTTAGTAAAGCCTTTGACACTACTGTCTACAACATTCTCCTGGATGAACTGGCCACTCACAACATGGACAAGTGTAGACTATGCTGTGTAGAAAAATGGCTGGGTGGCCAGGCCCAAAGAGTTGTGGTCAATGGAGTCAAATCCAGTTGGCAGCCAGTAAGTTGTGTTCCCCAGGGCTCAGTATTGGGGGCAGTTCTTTTTAATATCCTTGTCAATGATCTGGATGAGGGGATCAGGTGTACCCTCAGTAAGTTTGCAGGTGGCACCAAGTTGGGTAGGAGTGTTGATCTTCTTGAGAATATGAAGGATCTACAAAGGGATCTAGACCAACTGGATCAATGGGCTGAGGCCAGTTGTATGAGATTCAACAAGGCCAAGTGTCAAGTCCTGCACTTGAGTCACAACAACCCCATGCAACGCTACAGGCTTGGGGAAGAGTGTTTGTAAAGCTGCCTGGCAGAAAAGGACCTGGGGGTGCTGGCTGACAGTTGGCTGAATATGAACCAGCAGNNNTTCGTCTCTTCTCCCAAGTAATAAGTGATAGGATAAGAGGAAACAGCCTCAATTTGTGCTAGGAGAGGTTTAGATTGGATGTTAGGAAAAACTTGTTCACTGAAATGGTTATCAAGCATTGGAACAGTCTGCCCATGGAAGTGGTTGAGTGCACTATCCCTAGAGGTATTTAAAAGACATGTTGATGTGGCACTTAGGTACATGGTTTAGTGGTGGACTTGGCAGTGTTAGCGGTTGGACTCGATTATCATGAAGGTCCTTTCCAATCTAAATGATTCTATTTTTTCTATGATTCTACAATTAAATCAGAACTGCACTGAACAAACGCAGATGGAATTGAGACAGAAGACTTGGTAAATGTATGTGTTCAGTTCCTGAAGAAATTTAGTGAAAGACTATGTGTAGAAAATTTCTGTGGATTCAGCATTTTGTCTTTACTGAATAAACAGGACAGAAACAGAAAAACAAACCAACCAACCCAAACACATAAACAAGAAAAAAAAAAAAGAACAACAACAACAATAAAAACCACACACAACCCCTCAACCAAAACAACCCCCAAATCCTGAAGCAGTATAAAGAGTATATATAATGTGAGTGTGAGATAACAAAAAAATCTTACTGTGTACAATATTATTACTTTTCTTGGAAGGACACAGAATGACTGAGTGAGGCATTATCTACCCGTCCTCCTAAGTTCTGTTTGAGATGACCTATCTCTTATCTTTGTCTTTTATACTTAGTCTGACTTGCACAAAACAACTTTCCTGTTTGAGACTGTATATTAAACTGTAGATTTTTCAAAACCTGTTTTATTCTATTCCAGTTAAAGAGAAGAACTTGCAAACAATTTGTCCTTTTTTTCATTTGAGTGGAAAACTTACTAAAAGTGAAAAAAAAAACTAAAAACTTGAAAATGTGATGAGGTTGCAAACCATTTGTCATTTTACACTGGAAATTTTCTTAAAGGAGAAAGCTTGTACATCTGAAATATAAAAACTGTAATGAACAGCCTATACTTCTGTACCACCTGAAATAAAGATGTCTCATGAGTACAATACTTAGATATAGTATGACTTATTGCTTCTATTCTGTCCATTTTCATATCTGTTCTCCTTAAAAGGGAGGTTCATTCTCAATATTCTCTTTACCTCCAAATGTGAAAAATTAGTTACTAATGTATTCCATGAAGTTATAATTTTAAAGTTTCAATAAATAATCTAAGTGGGAAAGTTACCTACAGTCTAAGGGTTTATGTTTTGGGGTTTTTTAATAAAAAAATAATCCTAAGATTTGCTTCTACCTCCGTGTAGAACTTTTCTCTATATGTGTTCCACAGAGTAGAATAATCGAATCATAGCATAGTCTGAGTTGGAAGGGACCTTTAAAGGTCATCTAAGGCCCTGGACCATGGGCAGGGACACCTTCCATGAGGCCAGGTTGCTCAAAGCCCCACCCAGCCTGGCCTTCAACACTCCACAGCTTCTTGGGACAGCCGGTTCCAGTGTCTCACGACCCCCATCATAACAAATTTCTTCTTTATGTTTAACCTGAATCTACCCTCTTTCAGTCTAAAACTGTTTTGCCTTGTCCTGTCACTACGGGCCTTGTTAAAAAGTCTCTCCATCTTGCTCATAAGCCTCCTTTATGTATTGAAAGGCTGCAAGAAGGTCTCCCCAGAGCCTTCTCTTCTCCAGGCTGAACAATTCACATTCTCTCAGCCTTTCTTGATAGGAGAGGTTCCAGCTCTCTGATCATTTTCATGGCCATCCTCTGGACCCCCTTCAACAGGTCCATGCTTTTCTTGTGTTGGGAACCACAGATCTGAATGCAGAGCTCCTGGTGAGGTCTCATGAGAGCATAGTAGAGGGACAAAAATCACCTTACCCAACCTGCTGGTCATGCATCTTTCTATGCAGTCCAGGACACGGTTGGCTTTCTGGTCCCCAAATGCACATTGGCAGCTCTTGTCCAGTTTTTCATCCACTGGTATCTCCAAGTCCTTCTCTACAGGGGTCCTCTCAGTCTATTGATACCCCAGCCTTTACTGATTTTGGGGTTGCCCCGACCAAGGTTCAGTAACTTGACTTGGCCATATTGAACTTCATGAGGTTTGCATGGGCCCACTCTTCAAGCTTGTCAAGGTTCCTCTGTATGGCATCCCTTCCCTCAAACAAATCAACCACACCACACAGCTTGATGTCATCCGCAAACATGCTGATGGGGCGTGCACTTGATCCCATTGTCTAGATCACTAATAAAGACATTTAACAGTACTAGTCTCAATATGGACCCTTGAGGGACGCCACTAATTTTTGGTTTCTGTTTGGACATTGAACCATTGAACTGTAACTCTTTGCTTGTAGTCATCTAGTCAACTATATAGTCCACTCTAGACAAAACTAATTAATATTTCCATCCAGGAATGACTGTATGCACAAGACAGTGCTAAATTCAATCACTCTATAACATGCAGCCAGAGCCAGTGTTAAGCTGTCATGCCACAACTTGCTGCAAGGAACACATATTTTGTATCATGTTATAAAAGATGAATGCGGCAAGCAATGTCTAAAAACTATATCAAAAACTTGTTAAAATATTTCAGACCCAAATGGGGGCTTTATGGGCAAAGAGGAAACCCATTGTTTTGAGAAAATATATGATATTTGGGAAGGTGGAATAGTATATGAACAAGGAGCAGGAATTCAAAGCTGCCAAAGTGTCATTGGTTCCATAGCTATGATGTAGGGAAGCCTCATGCTGAGAGATATGAGTACAGATGAAGCAGTTTTATTCAAAATTTAAAAAGATCTACACTGATGTCCATGCCATCTCTTGCTGCTTTCATATTCCATTGAAGAGATGGTGGTGGGTGAGCAGGCTCCTGTGACAGGTGCAGGGAGTTCTCTCAGTTGTCTGCCAGATGAGTGCAGCTACTCCACTCTTAACCAAGTGTGCCATGAGTAGGGTGGGCACAAGCCACTTTGAACCAGGTGGCTCATGAAGC
The DNA here is from genome assembly GCA_013399365.1 of Pampusana beccarii. Lineage (NCBI taxonomy): Eukaryota > Metazoa > Chordata > Aves > Columbiformes > Columbidae > Pampusana > Pampusana beccarii. The sequence goes on from VWYH01006007.1 coordinate 70,003, forward strand.
AAGGATCAGTCCCACAGTATATAACCAATAACAGTACAGGCACAGTACTTACACATTCCCTTATTTAAATCCTTATCTACTGTTTAATTTTTTGGCATAACAAGAAAATATGCTTGCAAATGTATGCAGTGCTCAAATTAAAAAAAAAAAAAAATTATATATATATGTGTGTATATATATATATATATATTTTTTATTTTGTTGTCAAAACATAATTTTTCATAAAAAATATTAAATACAAAATTAAA